>CM031239.1:820947299-821312835 GCA_018340775.1 Taxus wallichiana var. yunnanensis
CTTCCTCCACTTAAAACTTCCATCTATCGAGAGTGGAATTCCTCCTGGTATACTTACGAAGCCTTTTTATTATCACCAAATGATAGGATATTCTATAGAACATTGTAAAGATCATCATGCTACCATCAAATACCTTGTAGATGAGAATCCGATCCCTTCAAAATTAAAAATTTCCAAAACCTCTCGTGAAACATCTACAATGATTATGCCTACCTAATCATTAACACCTACTGAAGGGTCTTCTAGTAACAATCCTCTTCATCAAATTGACATGTTTCATATTACCACTCAAGCACACACTAACGAACCTAAATCTTCATAACAAAATAAATCCAAGGTTTCCCTATGATCACTCCCAAATCACTCGATCAAACTACACCTTCTCAAACCAAGGTTACCATTCTTTTCACACCTTTTACACAATCCGCTACCGTTGTATAAATGTTTTTCATTAAACAATTACACCAAGCTCCCATCAAAATGTCTCTTTATGAACTAGTTCAGACCTCACCATCACACAAATAATCTATGATTGAGGCTCTCCAATCTATATCAATACCTTGTGATGACCCATGACTCTTCACAAACCTAGTCAAGACTCTCAAAGTATCCATTGTAGTCTCATTTGATACTTCCAAAATATCATCACTACAGGCTAGAAGATCATGACTTCCCCCTCTTCATCACCTCTCAAGTTAGTGAGGTCCTTGTAAAAATATTCATGATCAATAATGGTACCACAATCAATATTATATCATCATATGCCTTTAACCAAATTTTCCTACCAAACACCATTTTCTCCCTAGCACCGATATACTCTGAGCCTTCAATGATACAATCACTCCTATGTTGGGTATGGTCATCCTAAAAATTAAATTTGGTGTCAAAACTCCTCTTGAACTCTTATATCTTGTAGAGGGAGAGTTCTAATACAACACATTTCTAGGCGAACCTTGCATACACACTATGCATTTTATCCCCTCAACATTACATTGATTCCTTAAGTATGGACACAAGGGTAACATATTTATGGTTCTGTGGATCCTAAACCCTTTAGTACTTACAACATGAAATATTTTCCAAATAACGTACTCATTCCAAAATAAAACTCGGGATCCTCCGATGAAGCATCTACTATCACATATATCCCATCAATAAAATTACTAGATGAATATTCTCTTTATAATGTTATGGGGTGTTTTTCACTTGGGAGTACTTGTCTCCTCATACTTAATTTACTTCTTACACCAAAAATGTATGAAATACTAGATTAACAACCTATGTATGGGCCCCTCCTCATAACCAACTCATCAACACCATGCTATTCCATTCATATCATTGCAGATACTTATACAACCAAGACTTCACACAAATGTACCTCCATCATTGTTCCTGGAAAGGCTTTTGATTTGGAGATTACGAATAGGGAATCCATGATTTAACCATTAAAACTTCTTGCAAACAACACAAGAAACATGGGTTAGGTTATGAGAATCCAACTTCAATCCTCCATGTGAAACACCATCAAACCTATCATAGAATCTAAAACATCATCCTTGACTACACACAAAAATCATATAGAAAATGACAACACAATATCCAGCCCTCCTAACTTTTTATAGTCAGTACTATTTCATTAGGTCCTTTAACTTATAAAACTAACCACGTTACTAAAATTCTTCCTCTAGATTGACCAAAAATGATTAAAGAGGACTCAACCACCATCAATATCCTTCAATGTCAAGATGATCAATAAATCCTCTCTCACATGGGAACAAAGGACCATTTCCTTCAAAAATCCTTACCACATGACTCATCCATGCTTATCAATGAATCCACTATTGAAATTAGCATAGGAGCTACACACAATCATCGTATAGTTAAAGTGGGCCAATCCTAAATCCATAGGAGTTAAATAATTTCACCACCTTTTTATTCAAGTATAGTCAAGCCTTTTCTTGGTCATAAAATGATATACTAGGTGTTGGGACCTTGATTTATTGGCTAAGTGAAAGAAGGCACGTGGGTGTGCAAGGCCTTATTAAAGAAGGGTGCATAAGGAGAAAGCACACAAGATAGGGTTTTAGGGGGTTTAATAGAACAAGTAGCACGTGCATGTAAGGCAAAGCAAGATTTTAGGAATTAGCCATATTTGGCATATCAAGCAAGACACATGAAAAGCATGACCTAACTACACATGTGGAGTGGATAAGGTGCTAGCATGGTGACAGATTGGCCTAGGAAGGAATATTCCCTATGATGGAAGATTCTAGAAGACCATCATGGCAAGGAGTGGAGAGCTCAGGCCTGGAGGAGCATGCTCCCATGGAGGACCACATTTGGACACTTGGAAATGGATCTGAAGCCTCAAAAAGGTGGGTTGGTAGTTCAAGAGGCCTATAAATATAAGCACTCATAGAGGAATTGAGATATAGATCAATAGAGAGTGGAGCTCTATAGAAATATTACAAGGAACTCTATTGGGTTGGGTAGATGACCTATAGGGAAGGATGTATCAAGGGGTTTGGGTATGAAATTTTCCTTTCATGTTTAGGAGGACTCTAATCCAGTTATGATGTATGACTTGATCTGCCATACTGTGATATTCTGTAATGGATCTAATGCATGTGATGAGGTTTTCAGATATGATGGAATATAAATATAATAGACTCTAGTTTATACATATATCTATGTAGTTTTGTTTTGTATGTGTTATATGAATGAATATAAACTCCTATACATTTCCTTTTCAGTTTAGTTCTATAAATTGTTAAGTATCCTTTTGTTTGGAATGACTGCATTGATCTAGAAGTTGTTCTGATATCTATGATGAATGTATGTCTCATGTCCACTCACTCTTTTTAAGTTCCTATCATTGATGATTCTTTCCCACTTATCTCACATAAAACAGAGACTCAGCACCCGTGCGTGCGTGCCTTGGGTGAGTGCCCAAAGTGCCCGCTAGGTGATAGGCTAGTGCGAATGGGATTCCTTTGTTCTTGGTGGGTGTAAAAATGACTACATATTGGTTTCATTTCCAGGAGATCTTTTTGAAGTTGTAGTGGTAAATAGCATACATCATGATCTATGCAATGAGTGATGGCAGAACACCGAACTCTGGAAAGTGTTGAATCATGGTTCAAGAGAATGGAGGAAGAATTTTATCAGAGATTCAACACTAGGCTTGAGTTTGATGCACACAGATGGGTAGAAGAGAACCTCTACCATGAGTTTTATGAAAAATTCTTTTGTTGCTTTCTAGTACAACTTGTATGAATGGCTCTCAGCATATGTGTCTAGATCAAGATAGTGTTATAGATCACATGCACGGACCCAAGAAGAGTACCAGAGGCTGCAAGATGCATATCTGATGTGGAATCATGCTATGTGGATCATTGGTGGAGAGGAGTATTGGCTAGCTACATTCTGAATATGCTATTTCTACATATTCTTGTCTGAAAGTCACTTAGTTTGAATTTTTGCGGGAGCCAAGAGGATCATTTCTACGTGTTATTCCTTTGGCAATGAAGATCTTAATCATTACCTTGAGTTTAGAGGCATTTCTGATGGCCGAAAAAACCTTCTCGAGCACTGGGTGAGGAATCTAGGATAGTGTAAGATGGTAGACATTGCACTAAAAAAAAAGGGAGGAGAGATGACTCAATTATAGTGAAGCGCATGAAAGGGAGATTACTAGACAAGGTAAGGTTACAAGTGAGATGGATCTATTGAGGCAGACGTGCAGGAAGGAGTTGAGGTTCATGCAAAGGAAATGGAACCTAAGTAGTCTGTGCTACCCCATCTTGGAAAGCACGAGAGAGAGACCCCTTCAGCTTCTGATGAGAGTTCATTATGTGGAGAGAGAAGATTTGTTGGTGCACATCTGAACCCACCTAGTGACCAAACTTTGATGCTTATTTTTCCAAATCGAGAGGAGTGTTAATAACATAGTTGGTATTGGTGAGAGTGACTGATCGACACCTAGGAGGTATAATTTATTGTTTGGAACTTCTATGGCTACACACTCTATTCCAGTGTTTGGAGGAATTTTCGGACAAGGTGTAAATACACAAGGTTTGGGTAACGCATTGGGGAGTGGCACGGGAATACATCTAATAGTGGAACGATCTTGCAAAACCATTGGTGCACAATTTAGTGGGATGTTGGGGACACTAGGCATGACCACTTCACGCCCATTATTGGCCATAGGAGGATCTGGAGGTGGAACTGGTGGATTGGGAGGCACAAGACCTAGTGGATCTAGTGGATCTAGCAGAGGAAACACTAGAGGAAACAAAGGATCTAGACCAGGAGGATAGGGGCCTCAACCACCTCCTCAAGTAATCTTTGAAATGTCTTTACACTTCCAATAATATAGGGCATAGAGGATGTTCACAAGTGTGAATTGTTATGGTGTGCAAAGGGGATCATAACCCCGAAAAAAGGCTAGTCAATTTGCAATGACATTGCAAGGGCATGCACATAGCTGGTATAGGAAGTATGACCCCCATCAGACAGTGGTAGATTACACCACATTGAAAAACACCTTCCTAGCAGAATTCCACATCCCTAAGTTTGAATAGAAGAGCATCAGCGCCCTCAAGGAGATTCAATAGGGAATGGCAGAGAGTGTGTGGGAGTATGACGTGCGGTTTAAGACTCTCTTGTCAAAATTATCATATGACATTCACCATTCACAACATGCTCAATGGTTTTTTGAGGGTTGATAACACCATTTAGAAGAGCTTTATCTCATAATACTTTCACAGAGACACGCATGAGGTGTTAGAAACTACTCGGACGCCAAAGTTGTTAGAACTATTGATACTAGTGTTAGCCCTTTCCTAGAAGCTCAAATTGCTGATATGGCTAAGGAGCTGGACGTTATTTGAAAACTTAGCTCATGAGACTAGCAATGGAATGTGGTGTACGAATTATGAAGTAGAGGGGCATGCCAAGGATAGTTGACCCTGGAAGATAGTATGCACCGTAGTAGTAGATTTTGATATTTTTCATGGGGACCATGATGCGAGTAGATGTCCCTTGTTATAATGTGTAATTCATAAGAATGTATCTTGATACTATAAGATTTGCACCTATACAACCCATGATACTAAGTATTATAGGCTTATTGACTAGATCCATGAGGCCATTGATCATGGTGTGCGCTGACCATCTTGCTTTAGTAGTTATAAGGGTGATGACCACCGTTATCCGAGAGCACGCATGGAAGAAGTTCTCACAAAGGATTTCAAGGTCATGGTAACTGCAAAGGAGGAAGAAGTGAGTTCCCATGGGAACATGTTATAATTGTGGATCCATAGAACATTATAAACAAGTGTGTCCTGATCTATTACAATGCTTGTGGTGCAGGAAGAACCACAAGTATGAAGAGTTCCCAGAACTCTATGAGCATATGAACTAACATCATTGGAAAGATAAGGGTAGTGCTATGGTGAGCATAAAAGGGATGATTCATAATGGATGCCAAGAGTGACACATGAGTCGAGATCTAAAACTTGTACTGGTGAAAACACGTGTAGAGGCCACGCATGCCAAGGAGATACCTAGATCAAGGAAATTAGTTTCCAGAGAGGAGGTACCACATGGAAAGTACCCAGACCCTGCCCATCAGAAAGAAGTATACCAGGAGACTATGGATGTAATTTAGAGTTTACAAGGGGAGATACAATATCTCAAGGAGTAATCAAGCCGGGGGGGCAAATGTATGGATAACGAGGTTCCAAGAAGAGACCTAGATAAGGTCAAAGAAGTATGTAAAATGTTAAGGCAAGAGAATATTATTCCCTTGCTGGGAGAATGGCTAAGGGAGAAGGTACCACGCACCAGAGCAGAGCATGAAAGACAAGTTTTACATGCAAACCTTTCTCCACATAGCCTTGAGTATGAAAAATAAATTACTTTGAATGTAGTTGTTGATGGATGGCTCCTAAGCAATATTCTCATCGACACAGGAGCATAAGTGAATGTTCTTACCTTTGATGTTTGGCATCGAGATGGAAAGGCCAGAATTGCAGCCATCTTAAAATGTGATGCATATGGAAAAAAACTAAGGCAATGCCCATTGGAGTATTAAGGATGTGGCTATTACCATTTAAGAGGAAATGTTTACTAGGGAATTCAAAGTATTGGCGCTCATTGAGGTAGATAATTTTGTAGCATTTCTTGGGAGCCCATGGTGTTACAAGAATACTGCTAATAAAAGGTTTAATAGAGGATATATCAATTTTGAAAACAAGGAAGAACAGGTGATCATCTTTTTGACAGATGGTAAGTCGGAAACATACATAGAGCCATTGGGAGAAGAAGTCCTTGATAGAATATATGTGCACTCAATCGGGATCCTAAGATAATTCACCCTATAAAAGGAGTTATACAATTTGAGGATGCCTAGTCTGTGAGTGATACCACAAGCATGGTATGTGACAATTGGGAACACGGGACCTATGAGTTGATCGGATGGAACTTAAGAGGATTGGTAACCAAAGTGACAAAAGTGCATACAGTCCTAGTGCCTGGGAGGAAGAAAACTACCAAGTTACTCGGGAGGGGCTAATCTAGAAGATTTCTTGTGAGAAATGGAGGCCCATTAGAGAAATGAGAAGGAAAGGAGGAAAATGTTTAACTACATCCTACTCGAACTACTACACACTGGTGGGCGACACATCGGGAGAACCTCTTAGAATGGCATGAGGTGAGAATTTCCTTCTCCATAAGGTTTTGTAGGAGAAATGTGCCCACGGCTATAAAAGACTACCATGGTAAAGAGACCACTTCCTTCCATATCTAAGCATGTGAGACAACCTAGATGGGAAGCACATAAGCATTACTACCTTCATTATGGGTTCATAAGTTATACTCCACCCTGTAAGGTTATGCGCACACATGGTATATCCACTCAGAGATGTATTGTCAAACTAGTAATTGGAAAGAATTAGAGGTTTATCTCACTAAAACATTCGAGTATCGAGTGCAAAGCCATCGTACATAAGTCATTGAAGGTATTCAAGTGCCTTACAATAGGGGATAGTGCTATGGTGGAAGAAAAATACAAGAATTTATAGGTGAACCTAGCCTAGAGGTGCACTTTGAGGAAGAAGAAACATAAGAGATATAGCTTGAGCACACGTGTATAGAAAAAGAAAAGGGAAAATGGTGTATGTAATTCATAGGGAAGAAGCAAAAATATTGGATGTTAATCATTTTGTAGGGAAGTGCGAGGTCATAGATAGGGCTGATGAACAAGTGTGTTCCTACCATGGACCTTTAAAGACAAAAAGGTTAACATTGACTCGAAGCAAAACTTAAGGAGGAAATCATTGGAAACTATTGGTCGGAGAAAGAATTCTCTAAAATCATTGATCTATTACGCAAATTCCAAGATTTGTTCCCACGTGGGTACCATGAGCTTAAGAATGACCACCATTCTTTAGGGGAGATGAGGATAAAGTTGAAGGAAGGTGCACACCCAATCAGGAAGAGGCCATATAAGACGAATCCCAATTTTTGCGTAAAGGTCAAGGAGGAAATAGACAAAATGATAGCATCAGGTATCATTGAGGTTATGAAAGAGTTGGAATGGAAAAGTCCAATGATGATTAGTATTAAGAAGGATGGGAGGATAAGGATATTTTTCTATTATAGGGACCTAAATGTAGTATGTGTCATTAATCCATTCCCAACCCCACTTCTTGAAGAAATCTTAGAGGGAGTGGTAGGAGTGAGGTCTACTCTTTCATGGATGGTTTCTCGGTATATCACCAAGTAAGGATTGCTAGGGAGGACAAAAGGAAGATGAATTTTTCCACTAAGTGGGAAATGTTTTCTGTGTCGGTCATGCCTTTTGAGTTGAAAAATGCACTGCGGTGTTCTCACACATTGTGGTGCAAGATTTCTAGGACTTCATCCATAAATTTATTCAAGTTTACCTAGATGATTAGACAATATATGGGTTAGTGGAGTACCATTGTGACAAATTAAGGTTAATGTTTGAAAGGTGTCGGCAGTTGAGGATATCCCTCAACATTAAGAAATGTGTCTTTACTACCCTATTTGGAACATTATTGGGGCACATCATATGTAAGGAGGGCTTACTGGTAGATCCCACCAAAGTTACAGTAATTGTGGGATTGGGGGATTCTACTAGTCGAAGCACATTATGTGGATTCCTTGGACACACGGGTTACTACAGGAAGTTCATCAAGGGATACGCCAAGATCACCACACCTTTAGAAGAGTTACTTAGACACAAGAGTGCCTTCCTTTGGGGAGAGGCAATGAAGGCATTTGAAACTTTAAAGGATAGAATTATCACTGCGCCCATACTACGATTCCCCTCTTAGGATAAGCCCTTCCATGTTCATGTTTATGCCTCAGGAACCACCATTGGAGCAAGATTTGCACATCCTAGTGAAGGGATTATTGATCATCCTTTATGCTTTGCAAGTAGAAAGTTGACACTAGCAGAGAAGAATTATACTACAACTGATCACAAGGAATTGTGAATGATCTATGCACTTCACAAGTTTAGATAGTATTTATTGAAACCCCTTTTATATTTTACACCGACCATATGGTATTGATATACTTAGTCTATAATCTGCTGAAAACCCCTTTTATAAGTAATTCCCGACACGATCATTTGTCTATAATGATTTAGGGAGATGTGAAAAGCATTGAGGATAATATGCTAGATGCCAAACTATTTAGGTTGTGGCGTGCGCTCTCGGACTTAGAATATATTGCATTATTTCTCAAGACAGGTGTAGTGCCGGAAGGAATGAAGGAATTGGATAAAAAGTAACTAGCTATATGATCCACACCCTACATGTTGATTAGTGGGTATTTATATAAATTAGGACATAATGAGATTCTATGCCGGTGTGTTCTAAAACATGAGCACCTATCCATAATAGAAGAGGTGCACGAAGGTAGTGCAGTGGACACTATGTAGGAGACACCACTACACACAAGATATTGATGGTTGGATTATGGTGGGAGACCCTATATCAAGACTGCAAGGAATATTGCAAGGCATGTGACCATTGTCAGCATATTGGCAAACCAGGGTGAAGAGATGAAATGCCTCTGTGCCCTATTCCCAATGCCGAGCCATTCAAAAAGTGGGCTATAGACTTCGTAGGCCCTATTACACCAGCCGTGCGTAGGACTGGGTCACATTATATAATCACTTGCACATATTACTTGACAAGGTGGGTAGAAGTAGCACCTACTAAGGATTGTACAATAGCTACTATAGCAAGGTTCCTATGGGAAAACATTATTACAAGGTATGGATGCCCTTTGAGTTTGACTAGTGACAAGGGTACACATTTCTTAAATGAGACAGTAAGGATTCTGTTAGTAGAATTCATGGTGGCTCATCACAAGACTACCCCTTACCATCCACAAGAAAATGGAACCGTAGAGGCATTTAACAAGATACTAAGTCATACCCTAACCAAAATTTGTGACATTGGTAGGTAGGATTGGGATGACAAAGTATCAACAATTCTATGGGAATATAGGATAACCTACAAGAGGTTAAATAAGGCCACATTGTTTCAATTTGTGTTTGGTGTGGAGGTTGTCCTACCAGTTTAATTCATGTTACCATCGCTGCGTATAATGCACGCAGGAGGTTTAGCCAATGAAAAAACACTGAAATAAAGAATTGACAAGTTAATACAATTAGACGAAAGATGATCACTTTCTAGGTGGAGCCAGAAGATTGAAAAAGCAAAACAAAAGGTATGGCATGATCATCACATTAAGCAAAAAATTTTGAGGTTGGGCAGATGGTGTTACTATATGATTCCAAGTTTTTGTGCCATCTTGGGAAGTTAAAAGTCCATTGGTTGGGTCCCAACATCATCTCGTACATCCTTGATTCATGCACATACCACTTACAAGCGCTGGATGGGATGATATTACCAGGAAACTTTAATGGGAGTAGGTTAAAGCCTTACTATAAATAAGTCTTCTTGGTGTTTGTAATAAGGCAGTATTTCCAGATAGTTTAGGATTTCCTTTAGTGCTTTTCTTTTCTTGTGTTTCCCTTTCTCATTGTTGTTTTGTTTTGTGCCTTGGGTGCTGGTAACCTCTTTACTTTTTGAAGGTTGTGAATGCACAGAGGACCACACATCATTTTAGTGTGGGGTGGAATAATGTGAAGGAAAGTGCAAAGTGTGAAGTGTCAGGAAGGATTGCATTGGAAAGCTTTGGTTGAATGGCCCTATGGAAGAAAGCGCATAGGAGAAAAGGTGAACAAGGATGGTTGGTATCAGGATAAGGCTACATTTTGGTTCCACGTACAAGGAGAAAGAAGCACAAAAACAACATGAGGTAGGTGAGAGAAAAAATTGTGAGGACGGAAGAAGTACCTTTGGCACTGGTAACGTGTGCATGAGATCCTTCATCGAGATAGATTGTTTTTGCGCTAGAAGATTGTAGGATTATTTGCGCAAGGATGGGCACATGAGTGAGGGAGCTAGAGTCCGGCTTAGTGAAAAAATCCACAATAAGTGTTGAAGTATAATGGTAGGTGAAGTAGCATTTAATGTTAAAACATGGGGAAAATTATAAATAGAAGGTCAAGCACTTCATTATCAACATTTGTGAATATGAAGAAAGAAGAGCTCTTGCGAACTAGGGTTTCCAAAGTTGATCCGTGTGAAGAAAAATTTGAGAAATTTAACCATGAGTGACTAGATTTGATCTACAAACCAGAAGGAAAGAAGTTCACGGGCGTAGAGAAAAAGAGTTGTGGAGAAGCGTCATCTTGTGAAAGAGGATATTCCAGTTAGGGTTTGGTAGCTAGGGCATGGGCTGAAAAGGGTTTCTTCACAAGTTTGAGATCTGGGACTAGAGGAGGTAGAAAAGTAGAGAAAGTAAGAGAAGTTGAAGTGCTAAGATAACCTAAACCATGGAACCTAAGAATCCCAAAGGCAAGGGCAAGGGCAAGGGAAGGCAAGGGAAAAAAACTAGAACCCCAAGTAGCACAAATGAAGAATGGTATGCCAAAATTCAATACCCGGATGGGGTTTTTCTTGGGATGAAATGAGAGTTCCATTTAAGGAAAATGGTTATAAGAGATTACAACCATCACACACACATGAAAAAAAGGAAATGGCATTGGAGTTAGTGCACCTAATAAACATAAGAACACTAGAGGGTTTTCCCTTTTATAGTAACAAGGTAAAAGTGAAGTTAGAGAAGGCGGGATTATTCGAACTCTATGAGTTGACTTATTTTAGAAAACCTGAGTGCCCCTATCCATGGTTAGTGTTGTACATACATGACAACCACTTTTACTTCATCGGGAACAAGATGCACATAACTCCTCAACTGATTTCAAAATTCACAAGCCTCATTTGTGAAGGAGAAAGTATAGATGATGACTTGAGAGACAAGTAAGCCATCAAAGAAATAGTGACCACACATGCTTATAAGAAGGTGTCACAATACTTTGATATTGCGGACATCACAGACCTAGTGATGAAAATGGTTACGCATCTGGTGACCAATTTAAATGACCAAGAGAGGTGGATGCAAGTGAACAAGTCCTAGTTAAATTTTTACAGAAGGATATCAGAAGGTGCCATCTATAACTTGTCCACGTACATCGTGGATGAGATTATCAGTAGCATGTAGGAAGGTGACAAGATACTCTTTGGAAATGTCCTCTTGACCATCGTGTTTTTAGAGATCGAGTGCCTGATGGGCCAGACAAGGCTATTTGGGAGTACCCAGTAGAGGATCCATCACCCGCAAAGAGATTCATAAAGTACACTTGCGAAACATGATGGCCATTCACAAGGCGCATCTTGAGAAATGGTATAAGCACTTAAGGGATGCATTTAGGGTAGAGTGGAGGATCCTAGAGAAATTTCCTGCACTTATAGAGGGAGAAGTTGAATTTGTAGTGTACCAACACTTTTACATTAGCAGATTCAAGCTGGTGGATGAAACCATGAGCCCATGGTGTAAACTCCCATTCTCTTTCATAGCCTTATATTTCCAAGCAGGGGTAAACCAGTTTACAGAGGCAAAAATACTAAGGTTCAACCTTAGTGAGGTGGATCAAGACCACAGGGAGCTGCATAAATAGCTCGTTTACCCAAATAAGTGCACATACATTGAGAGATATGTCTCCCACGAGGTCTAGATGAAAAAGCCTTTGATTTTTCAAATTACAGGAAGGATCACAACACATGTATATCTGTGCATAAGGCCAAATTTTGAGAAGGGTGTGTACCTAGAATGTGATGTCTCCATCCCATAATACCTCATGGGAAGAAGGAATCCCATGCCAAAAAAGAAAGGAAAAGAAGATGCGCAAGGGAAAGAGGCACCAAGTGTGGAGAATATGCCAATAGTGGGTGCATCAGAGACAAGTGCTAGGAAAAGCATTTACATGTGTAGGAAGAAGTCTCTAGTTAGAGAAAAGGTGCCAGAACAAGAAAATCCTATCACAAAGGAGAAGTCACTAGAGGAGGAAGAAAGAGTTGAATCTCCCATACTGGAATCCCTAGTTAGGAAGAAACAAAAGGTGATGGAGGAGGTGATTCGGAGAACACAGAGATCTTAGAGGCCTACAGGAGTGAAAGGGATGATGACAAAGAAGATGAACCTGAAGGGGCCCAAGAACCACTTGTTTTTAGTGTGCATGATTCAGAGGAAGAGGGTGGAGAAGAGAAAAATTATTTTCACTTCATGCGGAGGAAGGGTAGCTAGGAGGGGAGAGGCACCCAAGATAAGGGAGGAATTAAAGAAGTGAGTACAAATAATCAGACTCCAAGCCCCATGCAAGAGTAGGTAAATGAGGCAATATAAAAGGAAGAAATGAAAATCATTTAAGCCTTGGTAGAACAAGAGTTGAGTACAAAGACTTGAATAGTTATGAATGAAGACAAAAATCAAGTGTGGGAAAAGATCACGGTAGCACAGAGGCCCCGATCTGCGGTAATTGTTCCTAAGGGAATGCACATAGGAGGAAGGTGCATGGAGATTAGGAGACCAAGGATGGGTTACCTTGATGATCCAAACAATGTGCTACATGTGCGTTTCTAAGGCACTACTCCAACATAGCAGCTCTTGGCCATGACATCATTTGATGCGGGAGGCGCATACCCGCGACAAGGAAAATGATTTTATGGGAATTTTAGTCCAACATTAATGAGCCAAAATTCAAGGTAAGACAAGGGGCAATAATGAAGGTGCCTGAGTCAAAAGGAGATAACCGCTTGGTGAGCACTCAACAACTACCTACGACAAACAAGTATACAATATCTTTGAACAAGGTCTTAGTTGAACTAGAAGCCATGTTATTCGAAAGGAATGACATGGATAGAGTGGCAAGAATTATTGTCACCACTCATGAGGTAGAGCTAAAATAATTCCATGAGAAGAATAAAGGGAACAAAGTGGAGTGGGATACAATCTTAGCCGAGGTTGAGAAGAAGTCCAAGCCATTGAAGTCCTACGAGGTTCAGTCAAGAACCGATGAAAGGGTTGTACCCACAAATCACAAGGGGGATGGATGTGCTTGAGGATGTGGGAAAGTAACTAGAAGGGGTGGTTGAGGCAATGAATACTCAAGGATATAGACTAGGTTTTGATGAGGTAAGCACCCTAGTCGGTGACCTCTGCCAAAGAGCACAAAATGAAGTTGATGCCTGGAATAAGTTGGAGGCTAAATTGAAGAAAGATTTTCC
This sequence comes from Taxus wallichiana var. yunnanensis, assembly GCA_018340775.1. Lineage (NCBI taxonomy): Eukaryota > Viridiplantae > Streptophyta > Pinopsida > Cupressales > Taxaceae > Taxus > Taxus wallichiana. The sequence goes on from CM031239.1 coordinate 820,961,036, forward strand.
TCTCTTATTGTAGTAGTAACAACACTTCCCCATTCTTTCATCTTTCCCAATTATTCTTTCCCTTATTCTTTTCCAAATCATTATTTCTTTCATATCTATTGTAATTCTTTATTCATTGAAGACATGTTCCCACGGGTAGAGAACAGGCATAGTGTGGGGTGATGTTGGGACCCTGATTTATTGGCTAAGTACAAGAAGGCATGTGGGCATGCAAGGCCTTGTTAAAGAAGGGCACGTAAGGAGAAAGTGCGTAGGATAGGGTTCTAGGAGGGTTTAATAGAACAAGTAGCGCGCGTAAGGAAAATTAGTATTTCAAGACTTATATATATTTGGCATATCGAAAGGAAACGTGAAAAGCATGACCCGAATGCACATGATGAGTGGATAAGGTGTTATCCTCGGAGATAGGTTGGCTTAAGAAGGAATATGCCCCCGCAATGGAAGCTTCTATAAGACCATCATGGCAAGGAGTGGAGAGCTCAGGCCTAAAGGAGCATTCTCCCATAGAGGACCACATTTGGACACTTAGCAATGGATTTGAAGCCTCAGAAAGGTGGGTTGGCAGTTTAAGAGGCCTATAAATACAAGCACCCATAGAGGAATTGAGATATAGATCAATAGAGAGTAGAGCTCACGTAGAAATTTTGTGAGGAACTCTATTGGGTTGGGTAGATGACCTATAGGGGAAGGATGTATCAAGGGGTTTGGGTATGAAATTTTCCTTTCATGTTTAGGAGGACTCTAATCCAGTTATGATGTATGACTTTGGTCTGCCATACTATGATATTCTATAATGGATCTAATGCATGTGATGAGGTTGTCGGATATGATGGAATATAAATATAATAGACTCTAGTTTATACATATATCTGTGTAGTTCTATTTCATATGTGTTATATGAATGAATATAAACTCCTATACATTTCCTTTTCAGTTTAGTTCTATAAATTGTTAAGTATCCTTTTTTCTGAAATGACTGCATTGATCTAGAAGTTATTCTGAGCTCTATGATGAATGTATGTCTCATGTCCACTCACTATTGTAAATTTTCTATCATAGATGATGTTTTCCCACTTAAATCACATAAAATAGAGACTTGGCACTAGCGCGTGCCTTGGGTAAGTTCCCAGTGCTTGCTCGGTGATAGGCCTAAATGCATGGGATTCCCTTGTTCTTGGTGGGTGTAAAAAAGACTACACCGTGTACTAACCCTAACATTCTGTACACAATATCATCACCTATCCTAATTCCAATCTAGTTACAAAAATGTTATATAATGTCCACCCTCACATATCTCTTCTAATCAAAGAAGAGTTACAACATATACTCTCCGCTAACTTCATCATACCCATTGACTATCCACAATGGGTCTCTAATATCGTACCCATAACCAAAGCCTTAGAAATTTACACATTTGTACTGATTTCTAGGATCTCAATCTCACTTTTCCTAAAGATGATTTCCCTCTTCCAAACATTGACCAGCTCATCGACTAACAACTGCCATGATATGCTTTCCCTTATGGATGCTTTCTCTGAATATAATCAAATTCTCATCACTACGAAAATCAACATAAAACATCCTTCATTACCCCTTGGGGACCTTTTGTTACCATCTCATTCCCTTCAGACTCAAGAATGGAGGGGCCACTTATCAATGCACTATGACATATATATTTCACAAATTCATCCAAAACACCTTATAAGACTATGTTGATGACCACCTAGGGAAATCTAAAAACAAAAATATCACCTCGTTTTCCTTTATTCAATTTTCATTCATCTCATTCAATGATTTCTTCATCTTAACCTTGTTAAATGTGTTTTTGGTGATATCACAGGTAAAATTGTAGGGTTCATCATATGTATCTAAGGCAATGAAGTAGAACTAACAAAGATCAAAGTAATAATTTAAATGCCTCCTCCAAAAAAACCCCAAACAATTACATAGCCTTTAAGGTAAACTACAATCCATTTGTTGCTTTATAACACAAATCTCGACCATTGTTAATCCTTTCACCATCTTCTTCGCAAAGAAATTAATTTTAAATGGGATCTTAATTATCAAAAATCCTTCGATGAACTCAAGGAATATATCTTATCACCACCCATGCTCACAAATCCTCATGAAAGGGGAGCTTTTTATCTTTAAATATCAACTATATATCATGCCTTGGGTGCCATGCTTTCTCACCAAGATAAGAAAGGTCATGAGCATGCCATTTATTATATAAGTCACCCTCCACGAATATGAAACCTGTTACACCAAAGATGAAAATTTATATTATGCCCTATACTTCGCAACTTCCAAATTATGTCATTATCTCCTCAATCAAAAAAATTACATTGTCACCAATTTTAACCCGATCAAAACCATGCACTCTAAACCATATCACAACGACCATATCACTCAATGGGTTATGCTTATGAATGAGTTTGATATAGAGTTCATACCATAAAAATCCATCAAGTGTTAGGCCATTGCACACCAACTCACTAATGCCCCTCTTTTTGATGCTGAAACTTCCCGATGAATCAATCAATGCTATCGAGGAGAAATAATTCACTCCTATTAAAAGGACCCTTTTATTTGATGGATGTCAATTTCAGAAATGGGGAGGATGGCATCATCACCATACCTCCTTGGGGGACTCTTATTCCTCTATCCTTTAAACTTAACTTCGAATGCACTAACAACATGGAAAAATATGAAGCTTTAATAATGGGTCTTCAAATTTTTGTCATGCAAGGTTTCCAAATTTTAGAAATCTTCGAGAGACTCGGAGTTTTTCATTAATCAAGTCAAAGGAATTTATCAATGTAAGAATGAAATCCTACAAAAATATAAAGACATTGTTGAATTTATCCTTGAAGCCTTCGATCATTACACCATTCGAGATGACTCTATGATCTTCTAATAAGTTCGCATAAACCATGGATTCTTTAGGATCTCTCATTCCTCTATTAATCAAGAATCAACTAATAGTTCCAAAAATTATTGTCATTCACAGACTAGACCAGCAATCTCAAAAAAATGAACTCCCTCTATCAATGTCATCGAAAATAATTCAACTGATCTTTGGTACACACAAATATTTGACTACCTTTTAGAATCCAAAATTCCCCCTGATCTATCTAGAAATGCTAAAAGATATTTTCTCTAATGTGTGACCCACTACATCATTGTAGGTGGTATCCTTTACAGACGTGTTTTTATGGCCTCTTATTAAGATGTCTTAAATCCCACAAATCCACTAAATGCATCCAGAATTCCATTATGGTATATGTGGTAGACATTTCAATGGAGGTGTTTTTGCTAAATGTGTCTTACGATTGGGCTATTATTGGCCTACCATCAACCAAGATTGTTGCGTGTATGTCAAGAAATGTGTCAAATGTCAGAAAAATTAGATCTCATTCATGTCCCTAGTCAAGCTTTACAACCATCCCAAGACTTATGGCCTTTCTCACAATGGGGGTTAGACCTCATTGGAACTATTAATCCTCATTCATCTCAACAACACCATTCTATAATCATAGCCACTTTGAATACTTTACAAAATGGGTTGAATCCATTCCCTTGAATTCAAATAAATAAAAAACAATCGTTGAATTCATCTATCAACACATCATATGCCACTTTGGCGTCCCTTAAAACTTATCACGAGATAATGGGAAATCCTTAAAAAATAAAGATGTTGATAAAATCTATGACACATTCAACATCAAACTTAGCTTCCGATCACCATATTATCACCAAGAAAATGGATAGGATGAATCTTCTAATAAAACACTTAACAAAATCCTCATGAAAATGGTTGACGAAGTAGGAAGGAATTGACATCTCCAAATCCCATTTGATCTTTGGGCTTATCAAACTAACATCTATACTCCTACAAGTGTTATGCCCTTCTCACTATTCTACGGCTCCAAGGTAGTTATACCCTTTGAATTTAAAATTACATCACTCCACATATTTCTCAAATACTTTATCTCTCGATGAATATTATTGATATGATCATTTAGTACATAGCCATTATGACTATTAGATGAAAAATTCTTAAGAGCCCTTGAACACCATCGTGTCTATCAATACCACATTAAATGCACATATAACATACATGTAAAAAATCATTACTTGAACATAGGTGATCTTGTTCTCAAATAAAATTAAAATGTCACTACTCTAGAAAGGAGTAAACCTCAATATTTTCCCCCTAACTAGATCGGTCCATATGTCATCACTCATAAGTATGGGTCAAGAGTGTATCATCTAGCCTACTTTGATGGTGTACCTAAAAAGGAACCACTGAATTCCTTGAACTTTTGGCCTTTCTACTGTTAACACCTTGACCATTACGATAGTAGTCACATGAAAGGTATTATTTCATCATCAACCAGTCATCTTATCATTATAATGATTTGAAAGTATGTGGTTTTCTGTCACTATCCTTAAATAACCTTAAATATGAGCACCACAAATCTGTTCATCACATCTTTCATATGGAAAATTTCCTCCTTAGCAGGAACCCCACAAATCATTACATCCATCTACCCTATATACCAACCAAATACATGTCTTGGGGAATACATGTGTAGTGTGTGTACATATCTCATCCCCTCCTCGAAAGCATTTATTAGGGTTTTTCCTCAACTTGAAAAAAGTTAAAAATATTCATGGATGCATATTATCAATAATAGATTGATCCCTCAAATGACAAATTATTAAAATATAAAAATTACATTATCAAAAATAAAATTAGATTTATCCCTTAAAGGAAAGCTACCCATCAAAATTATAGATTGATCCCTCGAAGGACAACTATCTCTCTCAAAAAAAAATCAAAAGTCAAAATTGTAGACCACTCCCTTGAAGGATGGATACCTATGTAATAAGGCTTCCCACATTGATCAACCTTCAAAATTGAAATGTAAAAGCATCCTAGGAAGGCTTCCCGCATCGATCAAATTTCCCATCAAAGAAAACTTCCCACATCAATCAGTTTGCCTCAAAAATAAAAATTTATAGCTGGGGTACCTCTCTATGAAATCATTGATAGGAGAACCTACTATCCCACACATAATACATATGTTAACCCTTCCTATGTCCTAGTATGGTATACTTTATACATTTCACTTCCATCCTTATCCAAGGTCCTACGTGTAACAACTTATTGATAGTCATGTGTTAACATTTATTGTAAAGGCCAAAAGTGCAAGTTCCTTCACCATATTTATCCCCATCATGTATGTATCAAATCTAGTACAAAAGAAATCATTCCATTTTTTATTCCTATTTAAGAGTTAGAAAACATTTTGACATATATTGATCACATTAAAGTCACCATCATATCATGCACATCACAAATCATCATCTAAAGCATCAAAAAAAATTCCATATAATCATAATACACATCAAAACATCAAATTAAAATGCAATCATAATCACATCACATCACACAAATACAACAAATAAACACAACTCATGAAATCAAACCCATCATATATATATATATATATATATATATATATAAACATCATGTATAAAATATCTATAATCACATGGAGTCCCCCAAACATCCGTACATCAAAATCTATACATCAAAATCAAGGCTTCATAACGAGCCATATACATATCAAAATACAACATATATCATGACTATCCAATAAACTGGACACCACCAAGGAACTCACTAACATGAAAACACTCCCATCAACTTCGTGCACACCTCCATCACCACTGTCTCCTCCATTTGAACCTCAAGGTGGCTGTCCCACACTTGTCACACTAGCACTAGGATTTTTCCCTTGCCACGCTAAATGGTCAGCATAAGTAACTACATTGGGAAAACCTTGTACCACCAAATCCTTGAATTAGGCTAGCTCCACCCACAATTACTGATAGTTAGCATAGCTAGCCATACCCTATGGAGATCTCTCGCTACTCACCTATGTTCACACCACTAACTTAGAACCCGACACCAATGATCGTCAAATCCTAAAATCCCTTTTTAGGGTGTCATTTCCTAACCTCTTCTCGATACTATCATTCTCGGTTGCCACACTATCCCACTTGGTCCTTAGGTTATCTCTCTCTCACTAGGCCATCCTTATCAACCTGCAAGCTATCTCTCTCAACTATCACTATGGCCTTCTCAATCATCAACTGTGTAATAGTGGCCTTTAGGGCAGCTCGATCTCTATCCACATCCTCATCACTAACATCCACCACCTATTGTTCTCCCTCTACTTAAGCCCCCACCCTCCTACATCCTTGAGTTAGATGTGTTGTATCTCATGCAAGATATGATTTATTCCACCATGTCCTATAGGCTGGAGTCACACTAGGATCATCAATAGGCTCTTTTTCACCATACTCATCAAAACCCATCAATCCCTCCTCCTCCAAAAGATCAAGTACCTTCATCCCACTATTACCTTAGGGGTATCCAATTCCCCCTCATCACGTATATATGGAGTAGGATTATCTAGCACATATTATATCAATCCAAACTCTTTCTGATGAAACCGAACCTCACCAACTGCAACTCTTTCCCTTGATGCTTTGGGTCTAGAACTTCTCTTGGGTGGAGTTCAACTCCATCTCATAACCACGCCACACTAGAAAATCAATATAAGGCCTCCATAATATATCCACACTTGTATCCCTATAATAATCCCATGATAGTGCTCCTCACTCGAACTCCTACAAAAAAACTAGGCCTATCCACCACCAAATTTACACGAATAAAATATTCTTAAAATACCAACACTATAATAGAAAATTGACACGAGTCCAAACTGTTATGACTACTCCACATCAATAACTCCCTATAAATATGTGCAAGTAAGGTCAAATCCCACTAAAATATTATCTCGATGCTCTAGTATCTTATCCATAACACCTTTCATCATCCAAGGAAATATCCCACCACCTGATTCGGGTAAATTTAAACATGAAATCCCTATCATCATCATCGTCATAGAAGTACAACCCTATATGTCTGCCTTAAATAAAGGTTGTTAGTAAAACCCACTAGATTTGAAACCTATATCATCTACGTCAACCCCATACAATATTATCATACATTCATCTCTCTGTCTTGTCAATGAAATAAATCCCCTCCCTCATACTAGTAACCTAGTGATCCTATGCACATCCTATAGGGTGATGGACATCACCCATAAGGATCCGTAAAGTGTAGGTAACAGGGCCCCACATCTCAATCAAAGCTATCAATAAACCTTGATATTTTTAATGTAATAATGCATCCCTAAAAACCCCACTATCTTTAAATGTGTATAATTTTCACCAGACATCTCCTCTCTCACATATTCAAACATCTCAGAATCCAATCTCTAATAGTCAACTCGGCCTTCACTTGTAACCAAAAAATCACAAAATATCAATTATAACACATCCCCAATAAATTTCTATCAATTTTTTTAATCAAAACACAACAATCACTAATGATTAGTATGTATTGATAGTGATCCAACCCAATTGCCAGTGATTCACTTAGTCATTGGTGATCCATATAATCTCTAGTGATCCTGGTTTTTCACAAAATATACCTACCGTGACTTTTTACAACAAAAATTTACAAAAACTCATAAAACAAAAAAAATGAACACTCACCTCTACCTCGGTAGGCCTCCTCTATCACCTAGATGGCCCTAATGCTACCATTTGTCACAAATCACTCTCAAATCATGAGCTTAAGTTTCTCTATTTCATAAAACCATCAATAGTTAATGATTCATTTTCTAAGAAAATTGGCTATTTATAGCCCCCAAATTACATGCTTAGGATGTCGATGAATCCCTTAATCATCGATGATTTACCCTAATCACCAAAGATTCACCCTAATCACTAATGATCTATCTAGTTATATAACAAACCATTTTATTCAAAATATTTCAAGCATTTTCAACTATGACATTTCATCCTTTGACAATATTCCTCATCTTGAGGACCCTAAAAGTTAAATTTTCCTTCACAAAAAACACTAGTAAGCCAATATGTCAATAGGCCATGAACCCTTTGGTTCTCCTATCATTTGGCTTTGTAACCCTTTTTTGCAGATCATACATCCATAGGACACAAACCCTTTGGTTTCCCTATCACTTGATCCTACAATGCTAGCCACGTTGTCTCTTCATCTTGGCATAAATTCAATATTCATCTCATCCATGTCAAACTTATGAAACTTGATAAAAACTAGTTATTATTTCATTACAATGTAATCACCCCTAGTTTGAGGGGGGATCACCCATCCAAAGCAAGCTTTAGATCGTACCATTTTTGTCTATCAATTTGTTTTAACTACTTGACAAAAAGGGGCAAATGTAGACACCGAGTTTTCATCAACCCGCCTACTTCACATTATACACACTTTATTCAATTAAAACTCATCTAAAAATCATTATCCTAAGTCACTTCATCCATACCTCTGTAAAAATAATCTTACACCCCCATAAAATTACTATTTACTATCTCTAAACCACCTAACCACTTGAAATCTACCTTAACCATTTAAAAACAACTTAAATATATTTTATTCCTATATCCCAACCTCTACATCTCATTCAAAACCTCCCCATAACCATATTCCTTCATCAAAAATCCAAAATTCATGTTTAGAAGCAATTTCAACCATTTTGTAAACTTTTTCCTCAAAAAATCTGGATCGCCAATGATTCTAACCAATCACTAGTGATTATAAATACATGTTTTTCCTCCTTTACCAGGGATCTTCATAAACATTTTTCTCATATCTATGCCACATTTTCAATTCCTTAGTGAATTCAAGACATTCCAGAGATCATCATAAGATTGTATCAGCCTCCAACAATTCTCAATCCAACATTTTTCTAGCCTCTTTCATCAATGATCGACCTTCGAGAAGTGTAATAATACATTATCAATCTTAAATCAGATCAATTCAATGATTTGAGGAAAATTTTAGCTCCATATCACATTTAAAGTATGGATTTCTGGTGGTTCTTGGCCGTTCTCATCCAATTACAAGAATTTACAACCTTCCTATAGTTCAACACCCCTTCTTTTGGGAACAATACAACATCCTTCACGAACTCACATTGTGTGCAATACGATTTGCCACCGATATCGAAGACATTGAGGATCAAATTGAGTTCCTCCACTACATTCAACAAGATACCTTGAGGAATTTTGGTATGACTACTTTGAGTCCATTCATATCACATCCACCCTCTCCTGGGCCACCTTTGAAGTTACACAGACTTACCTTTCAATCTTGAGTTCTAGAGCTTCTTATCTATTATCTATCTATCATTGTCTACTACATATCTTTATCATTATCTTTATCAATCTACTTAATTTTCTAAAAGTGAGCTGACATCCTCCAAGGAAGTTCATTTGGATTCTGGAATCATCCTTTTCTCGAGTAACTCATTTATCCATCTATCTAATATCTTCTGTTTAGTGTCTTTGATTGCAGAGTGATTTTCAAGACAGGAGGACTTGTGCATTCATTTGGAATTGACAAATTTAATCATTCATCGATACCAACATTGGCTATCTTTTAGGTATTGGTAAATACCTCCATCTTCTCGAGGTGGGTGTTTTTTTGTTATTTCATTTTATTAAGTTAAATTTGGAAAGAAAAAACACTCTCGTATAGAAGGTGATATTGTTTACATAACCAATCAATCCTATATTGAAATTTTTTATTTAGAGATCTCATGATTCATGATAGGTAGGTGGTTGTTAGGAATATCTTAAATTATGTGCTTTAACTTGTTACATTGATTTATTAAATATTTTGTAACTCTATGATAAAAATATTATTTTGTATTAGGGATGTATATGTAGAAAATTTGAGACCATTTTGGTTCTTAATTAAAGTAGTAAAAATGATTACTACTTGTGCATGAATCTTATTAGACTTGAAAAAATTATTATGTAGTTTATTTTTCTTCATATCAGGTTTATTATCATGAGCATTGATGTATTTAAATAATTTAATTGAAATATATTGTTTAGACACCTAAAGTTGGTTATTTATCGGTTAATGTTAGCATTGACTTAATACCTTAAATCACGACTTTTGTACTTATCCTAAGATTAACTTCTATATTCAAGTCCACCCATAGTCCTATTACAAGACTTTCTTCCTCATTGAATTTCCTACTCACTTACATAAATTATCATATTAGTCACAAGAAGTCCATTACTCTAAATTATCATTCATAGAGATTTTAGAACTATATCAAAACTTAAATTTTGAAACTTATCCTTTGGAAATGAAAAGTTTGGATTATTTCTTTACACCGAAAGAGCTACAAAATGCTTACATAGATAATTAATTGAATTATTATGCTGTAACCAATATACAAATATATAGGAGTTACAAATTCTATATTCAACAAGGTTTCTCTAACAACTCCTAGAATAATTTCCCCAAACCTCCTAAAAATATCTTAATAAGTTGTTTAAAAACCTAAACAACTTACGCATAGTTATAACCATATCTATATAAGCTCACATATACATTAATAATATTCACCCGAACATTATAATGTGAGCACTATAATATAGTTTTCCTAACATTCCCCCCCTTAGTGTGAACATGGGGAAACCTCCACATTACATTGCACCTAATTTCACGATCATGTGATTTTCTTTTGGATTATCAAAACCACAAGTTGGTTTTCCATCGGTTAACCAAAAATTGAGAGTAAGGTGGTTTTGTAGTGGTTGACCACAAACCTCAAAGGGGTGATGTTTTTCAAATGGTTTACCTACAACCATATCGTGATGTGTCAGATTGTCAGTGCATTCTCCAACCCTCATCATAGTTTCTCTTTCGGAGATAAAATTTTGGAATCCATCACAGTGAAAACATAATAACCCACACATACAAACTGAAACATTGTGTCATTCCCCCCGCCCTGCCCCGCATAATGTGAAGTTTCCATAACACATTTATTCTAAAAACACCACACACACTAACACATATCACCAAATCATCATGTGTGGCCTCATGAGTTATGAATGATGAGAGGTTGTTCATTGACCTCTAATCAATGATGCCTCCTTCCTCTAGTCTCATACTTCTAGCTCAACAAAATGTGAACATGAAACTCAATTTTAAATATTGGACATCGTGTTCCAGGTGATAATGTGTCCATAAATATTTTTTTGACTTTTTGACACTTATAAATCTTGATGACTTGACAACTTCAACTTTACGACTCATAATGAACTTTGAGACAATAATAGGACTAAAAGCAAAGATAATAACAAAAGCTGTAAAAATACCTATTTGATTTTGACAACAATAATAGACTTGGATTTTACGAAACTTATTATGATAACTAGAAAGTAATGAATGTTTTTATTTATTTTTTGTTATTAAGAATAGTCAAACATTATATATAACACAAGAAAATCCATTCCTAATGGATAAAATTTATCATAGTTGTGACACAATTTGGATCAAAAATACAATTATAATGACACAAAAAAATATAAAACTAAAACAAAGACCAACCTCAAAGGATCTATGAGCAGACAATGTACAAGAGACATACGACCACAAAGTATAGAAAATGCATACAATTTTGAATATGGAGGGATAGTTCATATGTTGAGTAACTAATTTGATGCCCCAAAGGAATATCAGAAACTATTTCTCATGCCGCCATGCTTGGAGGAAGCTTTGAATACTAATTCACACATCCAATAAATAGAAAAAATCACCCAAATTCTATGATCACACAAGTTTCAAAAATCAGACGCACACCAAAAAAAAAACTTAGATATTTAAAAAGCGTGTGAAGCCCTCCTCTATAAGTATATCTTAAAAATTTTATGACATAATTATTATTGTCAATGAATATTTAAAAGATATGCTCTAGATGTATCAATGAATTTTTTCTCTATCTCCAGACTCTGGTTAGAGAGATAATGCACAAACAAAAGTGGATCTATGATGTAATTGTTCCTTTAAAATATATTGGTTAAAATACAAGGAAACTCGAATATCATAGGAAATAGAACTTATAGAACTAAACTAAAATACATGGTAAATTTAATGCACTAATGAGAAGAAATCTATTAAATGGATATAAAGGTCTCCAAAGACTACACATGGGCACTAATGATAAAATACAATCAATTCTAGTCAATTCCACCACAATCTTGCATAGACCAGGTGTTAAGAAGGATAGGAATCAACTATTATATGAGCCTAAGAACATTCTTTAGAAACTCACAATATGACTAAGAATAGGCTTATTTCTCAATATGTTATTCCCGAAATAGAGAAGGGTAGTGTGGTCTTCCAAATTGTGACCAAATAATTTTTAGATTAGATAATTCTTGGAGATAACACCTTCTTCTTTTTGTGCACATCTTGAGGCCTTCTCAATTCATACTCAACGTCCTGTGTTTTGATTTTGGTCTATTAGTAATGAATATTAGACTATACCCAATAACCATAGGAAAAACCAATATTCACAATTCAAACCTCAAATTCTAAAAAATAAAAATGCATTTTTAATAGTCTTTCTTTCTTCATCTACAAGGACAAATCAAAGTGCAACCGCCCTTGATCTTCTTCAAAAAACAAATTAGTTTTCCATCATTTTTTTCACAACCTGGGCTCTCACCTTCTCTCGATACCAAATGAAAGAGATACAAAAATTTTGCATAGAGAATTAATCGAATTATTATGCTACAATTAATATACAAATATATAGGAGTTACAAATTATATATTTGAGGAGGTTTATCTAACAAATCCTCCCGAGAATAATCTCCCCAAATGTCCTAAAAACTATCTTAATAAGTTGTTTAAAGAACCTAAACAAATTACGAATAATTATAAACATATCTATATAATCTCACATATATATTAATAATATTCACCTAAACATTATAATATGAGCACTATAATATAGGTTTCCTTGCATACACTATAATTTGTGCACACATCCTAATCCTAAATGGCACACCTTTCCTTCTCTTAAATGATTTACTTTACTACACACATTACTCGGTTGTTCATAGACTTAATAACATTTATCCAAATTAGTGTAGCACTCTTAGTGATCTCACACGAAATATTGTTTATTCATCATAAATTACATATCTAAAACAATATGGATTTAGAGTAGGATAAAATCTAGATCGAGCCATATGATCATGTCTCCTACTCTTTAATGACTCTTTTCCTAATTTTATATATATTTATGGGTCGTGTCTTATCATATAGGTAAACCTTAATTTTAAAATTAACCTACAAAAGTCCTTCACAACACACCTAACATGATCAAGAAAACCTATTTCAATATTGTTTGAAGTTGATTTAAAGAAATGTACATCTTAATCGAAGGATTGAGATAAAATGAACATAACAATAATGAACAAGATCTAGCAGTAAATTACAAGAAAGTATGCAATTAGGAAATCAAATTTAGTCCCCTCTAGGTGATTTTAGGAATTTGTGAAGAATACCAAGTTTTGGGCAGTTTTGGGAAGGGCTACCACCGGGCCTTCTTGAGACTAGTACAGCCCCTTAGAGCGAAAAGAATGATAAAAATTCACCAAGAAGGAGTATTCAAGTGATAAAAATGTTTTGGAGTTTATTTTATAATATTTAGGGATGTTTTGGATTTTTTCGAGCGATTCAAATAAATCGGGTTTTTGAACTTGAGCGAGCATGTATTGTGAAAAGGGACCTAAACTTTAAAGAAATATTTTGGGATATCCATAGTGATTTTGAATCCAAAAAAATAACCTATGGAAATTATTTTCAATGATTTACATGATGGAAAAAATGGGACTCCTCGAAACCCCATACTTTTTTCTAGGCAACTCATTCTTTTGGTGCAAAGTCAGAGGTACCGAGACAAAAAGAACCATTTGGAGGTTTAAAAGTAATATTTTATCATTTATACCAACAAAATTCTTCTAAAAAGTCATTTTTCAGTCAAAATCATATAAATAAGTTCCCAAACTCTCATCCGAGAGCTCAAGATATGGCCTTCACAAATCAGCTCTCAAGGTACACTCTTCAACACTTAGTCAAATTTTAGACCGGACATGTACTATCCTGTGGTTAAGGAGAATTTTCATGTCCCTTATATCCATTTTGAAAATGGAAAAATGTTAAACAAAATTGCACCCATCCCTTTTTAGCCCCCAGAACACCAATGTGACCTCATGGATTGCTAGTTTAGCCCCAGGAGCTAGTTGGAGCCTTTCCTCTCACTACACGGATGATCACCAAGTGTCACGATGAGGTGAAAAGTGGAAATTTATGTCCCCTTCATCCATTTTTCCAAAGGGAAAAAAATGGAATAGAAATTCACCCCCTCATTTCCACTTGGTTTCTCATATGACCAAGTCTCAACCCCTATGAGGAGAAGGTAGTCAAAATAGGTACTTGATCTTCGTTGGATGATTACGGGAGCTCCGTAAGGAGTTAGGAGGAAAAAAATACTCATCGGAAAGATAATAATATCCTATAAAATATGGTGAAATAATATTTTCTCAAAACCTCGTACAATAGGTCTCAGTAATCAATTTTCTCACGAGCCTAGGTAGTGCAAAGAGCTGAAAAAGCTTTTGAGCTTCGAGAAGCAATTCTAGGAGCTCAAAAGAGTTAGAGCTAAAAACACATCCTAAAAACTAAATTTCAGATACCTACAAGATAGTGAAATCATAATTTTCAAAAAATCTTAGCGCAATAGGTCTATAATAAGTTTTTCAAAGGCCTAGGCAAAGCGTGCACAGGGACAAAAAGAGTTGTTGAGCTTTGGGAGGTGATTTTGGGAGCTCTGGATGGAGTTAGGAGCCAAACAAGACATCGTCATAAATGTATTTCAAATAAATATAATATGGTGAAATCATATTTTTCACAACACCAGGCACAATATATCTCAGTAGGTAATTTTTCTCATGCACACGTAGGGGAACATGTCAAAACTCCACTTTTTCAGGACTTAAATTGAAGAATCAAGACTTGAGAATCTCACCATTGGATTAGAAGGCCATTTTCAGTCAAGATCATATAAAAAATTTCCAAACACTTCCATCAGGAGCTCAAGATATCGTCATTTCAAGTTTCCCTCTAGGTGAGTTCTCACAGATTAGACATGTTTCACCTGATTCTTAGAGCGTTTCTTTGAATATTGACGAAACAGATAAGGGTAAAAGGGCTAGGAGGAATACCTATTAAATTTGGTTAAAGGTTGTTGTGCACGTATGACTTCTTGATCCACAACTGATTGTGAGAGCTTCCTTTTGGCTAGGAGGAACTACCTAAAATGAACAACAAGACCACCAAAAGAGATTAAATAGCATATGATAGTGGACTGCCTAGCATATGCTAGTTTTGGGAAGTGTGATACTCCTTAGAAGGCTATCAATCCACTATTTAAAACAACTCAATGTTAACAATAAATGAAATCCTACTGTAGTTAAAATGATTTAGGTATCTCATTTGACTACAATAAGAAAATTTGTTCACAACAGGCTAAGCTATGATTGAATCAAGGGAAAGGTCTCGTGAGAGTAGTACCGGTATCGGTCGTGGTCTTGTTTTGGGTATTTGGTGGGGAATTTAGGATCTGTTCTTAGTCTGAGGGTAAAACACATAGGCCGACGTTGGTCTAGTGTAACCAATGATGGTTCGGACGGACCGACAAAGGTCATGGGTAACTTGATGTCGATACTGATCAGGTGATAGAAACTTATTCAAACCTTGGTGTTGGGCAGATCTGAGGCTAAATTAAAATGGGGAGGGTAATGGAAAGGTCTATGGAGATCTTAGGTATACTCAAAGGTGTTTAACAGTTAGGTATGGGAAATTTAGTGGTGTGGGTGAAGGAATGATCAAACTTGCATGAAGGTAAATGGTGGGAGAATGGGGGTGTAAGTAGAAATTGATAATAGAGGTAAGAGCCTACTAAAATGAAAATGGATGAATGCTGGTTAACAAAATACTTATTGTTATATGATCTTAGTGGATGGATGACAATTGCAGTTGATCATATGGATGGAATTTGATGTGGTGATGGTGCTTCCCGATGCTTCCGTGAATGTAAATGGCTCTGTGATCACTTCTGATGTTGGTTGTGAATGTTTAGATGCGTGTGCAAATGTTGGTTCATCTTGCATGTAAATATGGTTTCGTCTCTCTTTTATTTGAATGTCCCAGCCTCGAAATAATGTTGTTTTAGGGAATAAATGGTAATCAACGATGGTTCCAAGTTGACGGTGGTGGTTTAGGGTGACCAACGTCGGTTATGGTAGGATTTTCTAGGTTTACTAAAAATGGGTAGATCCGCTTAATTTCTTGGATCTTGTTCATTTTTCTATGGATTAGAATGGAAGCTTCCTTTCTAACAGGGGTGGGAAAGTGGTTAGAGGGAATGTAGGCTTTGATTTTTAGGGTTTGGGTAGGTCTTAGTTAGTTATGGCAACATACTAAGAATAGGTTTGGAGTGAGGTGGCTAGGTGAGGTGGTGGTGTGAGAATTATCTTAATTAGGATATTTAAAATAATAAATATTGTGAGGACATGGATTTATTTAATTAATTAAATTAAATTAATATTAGAGTGGGGTGAAAGAGGCCATGGTTAGGTGAGTGTTTTCAAGGTGATTATTTGACGAGGGACTAGTGACCCAATTTTGGTGTCTACATTTTGCCCCTTTTTGTTGCGTAGCTTGTACCGTAAGCAACACTAAAAATAATAAGATGTGGTTGCCCATGTATGGGTGAAGGTGATCCCTCTCAAACTAGGAACCGATGAGGTAGAAGGCATAATCGGTGAGTGGTTTGATAAAGGTGAATGTGATGAAAAGGAAGGTGGGCAATGTGGGTAAAGGGGTAAGAGCTCACAGCGGGTAATCCATGTAATGGATCGAGTGTCAAAGGTAGTAATGTGATCAAATACACACACACGTATAAACTATGGCACGGTACCAAAGTTAAAGAGCAGTAAACTCTACATTGTCTAAGGTCAATTTGTTTATCCAAACAAGGTTGAGGTGAGTATGGTATCCAAGGTATAACATATGGTCAAGAAACACATCACAGGTTAGGTGTAGGAACATTTAGGTATGTTCCAATGACACCAAAGGTTGGGTCAAGATAAATGGTCATGACAAAAGGAAATCTAAGGTCATTATATCAAACAACATGGGTAATAGTGGTGCAAGGTATAATGAGCGCATGAGGTCATAGGTCACTAATAATGGTCCATGTCCAAGTAGCTACATCATGACATGGGTAGGGCTGAAGTAGGGGTAAAATAACGAGTCCCCAAATGATGAAGAGGGTAGGTGGTAAATGAGGAGGTCAGGAGGGTAAAGGGAAATGTCCAAGTCAGGTGTGGGTGAGGTAAAAAGGATTTAGGTCAGCAAATTAGGGGTAATGGGTAGTAATAAGACTAAGTAGGATAACCGACAATGGTTATAATGAACTGATGTCGGTCATCATGGACCGACCACGGTAGGCTAGGGCACAAGACTGATGTTGGTCAAGGTAAAACCGTCATTGGTCAAGT
Source organism: Taxus wallichiana var. yunnanensis (assembly GCA_018340775.1). Lineage (NCBI taxonomy): Eukaryota > Viridiplantae > Streptophyta > Pinopsida > Cupressales > Taxaceae > Taxus > Taxus wallichiana. The sequence goes on from CM031239.1 coordinate 820,978,597, forward strand.
CGGGTAGGCTATAAAAAGAAAAAGTGTCACGTTTTGAAAATCATTTGTCATTTACCAAATTGGAGAAAATGACAAGAGAGAGATAAAGAGGTGGAAAGTGACCAAACAACATAGAGAGATGAGTTGGTGAGCTGTAGAGTGAGTGATCGTTGGTCGATAGGTGGGTCTACAAGTGCGGTGATTGGATTAGGTGATCGATTGGATTTGATTGAGCCAGCAGATGAGCGGTGATGGTAGAGGTAGGAGAGGGATCGGGTGGACCTATGCAGTGGCCCAAGGTGCCACCACACAGATGGCAATGTGATGAGGTAAGAAACTATTCCAATTGTTTGATTGTTTGTTAGTAGGTAGAGGGTAGGAATCGGTAGGAGGGAAAATGGGGTTTGTTTTAGGGGGAAACTATTAAAATTTGAAAGTGGGGGTTTAATGAGAAAAGGGGAATAAGGGAGGGTATATTTAGGGAAATGAGGAGTGGGAATAGGAATTGGGTAGGTATTGGTGGGGGAAGTGGGTAGAAAGGAGGAGTGTGGGAGAAAAGGGGCAGGGCATCGTGGGTTTGTCACCGTGACAGTGACCGATGTTGGTTTGCTCTTAGTTGGCATCGATGGGTAAGGACCGGTATCGGTCACAAGATGTGATGACCGATGCTGGATATGGTATACCATGGTTGGTTTAGGTTGACTGATTCCCTTCAGTAGGCTAAAGAGGCAATCCCTCAAGGAGTGAAAATGGACGGATTACGAGACATATAGGTAGGGAAATTTATCTCTGTATGGGTAGGTGAAGGAATAAGTAAAATCGGTGAGAGCAGAAAATTAAAAATAGGTGAGGGTCTGAGGCATGGGTAGATAGGTAAAATGAAAATAGGTGAGGGTCTGATGTGTGGGTAGATAGGTGGTGTTGATTTAGGGCATAGAAATAGGTGAAAGGGTGATTTAGTTAGGGTAAGCAGTGTAGTAGGGGGGTAACAAGGTTGCATGTAGGTGTGATCAAGTTTGATTGATATGATTGGTTGTATGCAGGCTAGGGACTAGCTATGGATGAGGGATAGAGTACCTCCCTTACTTGTGGAGATACGAGGGGAGATGACATACGAGGAGTGGATCCATGTTACGAGATGTGTGTCCGATTAGTATCGATGCCACTGCAGGTATGTAGTCTGGGAGGTGAGTTTAATGGTTTCCCTCATCGATAGATGGGATTCGGCAACCATTACATTCCATTTGTCGACGGGTGAGATCACGATCATTGTAGAGGATGTTTATAGGATCCTACGATTTCTTATAACAGCAGTACATAGGTGTAATCGATCTCCTTAGAGGCATCCGAGGATTTACTATTACCAATGTTTGGAGAGGGGTTGGCATTGTTAGGATTCCATAGTGCCAGCATGAGCTACGAGGTGATGTACCAAGCCTACCCCGAGGAGATGAGGTTGGTAGTGCTTTTGTGAGAGGTAGTCTGCTATTTTTCATTGTTAGACGCAGAGGGTGGGAGATTTCCATGGTCACTGATGGGGGTCCTACATGACATGGTGGAGAGCAAGACTCGGTTTGCATGGGGGCCTGCGTTCTTGGTAAAGCTATATAGGAGCTGTGGGTAGATGGGTGACTACAGTGGTTCAGCTTGTGTTGCACATTCTTGTTACATTGTTGGGCCTATGAGCACATTGTGTGTGTGTGTACCCAATTGGTATGCCCTGGGCTGATGCATTCGACCTAGGTTTTGTTCAAGTGGGCTATAAGTGATGGGTATCGGTTATGGGAGAGTGCCGATGACTAGAGTGACATATGATGTAGCCTATTATAGGTGATTACTGGAGGGGTTGTCCAACGTGGAAATTATTTGGAGGCCATAGACAGGCTATCCTTAATACTGGCAGATGGCGGTGGAGCTAGCTGGGCTATAAATTTATAGGTGGATAGAGGGGTGGTGGGTCAAGGAGCATGAGATGATACTTGTAGACCGGGTCAAACAGCAGTTTGGGTTGCCACAGGATATACCCCCACCCTTCCCTCAATATAGGAAAGATGATGTGGAGAGGCTTGTCTCCACCATGACCTCTGATTCCCCACCAAGCAGAAGAGCAGCTGGTCGACCGGCCAAACAGATAGATGATGTTAAGGTGACAGAAAGGTATAGGTAGTGGTGGGCTACATAGCTACGAGCAGTACCATCGAGGTTGGGGTAGCCATATTTGGCTAATGTCATAGTGTAGAGAGATTTTCTAAAGGGGAAAGTGGCTACCCTAGTGACCCAATTGGGCATATGATAGGGACATCCGAGTAGGGACCGAGGCATAGTTTGTGACCACAGCAGGCACAGTGGGCGCTTTTCGAGCACATGGAGTACAGGGACCAGCACCCGCACCGAAGGGAGAGGGAGAGGGTGGAGATGGAGATGGGGTGTAGGTAGCTACCCTACAGGCACAAGTGACAAGTTTATAGGGCCAGTTAGCCATGGCCCAAGGACAAGTTATAGGTTTACAGGGCCGGTTTGCCTTTGCCTGCAAGCACAAATAGTGGGTCTTTAGGCCCGAGTACGGCATAGACTCTGGAGCCAATGGCACCACCACAGGGGTAGGGACAAGGTCCCATTATTCATGCAGGAGTAGGGTAGGCTTAGAGGCCGATGACACCACTATAGATACCCACTTTGCTAGATTGAGAGATGCCATGGGCGAGGTGAGATACTATCATGATCATTTGATGGCAGCGGGGATATATGTCTTATCATATGTCAAGTATAAAACACAACAGGCCTTGACTGAGAGGAGAAAATCCTACACACATAGTGTGGAGAGTACAGGGGGCCAACGAGCCTAGGGGATGGTTCAAGGTGAGGCCACTAGTGCATGGAGACCATCTCCGAGGTGGACCATCGGGGCCGAGACCGGGCGAGGTGGAGGGAGGTTAGCCGGATCTTTGGGCTAGAGGAGCGGGGAGGAGATAGATGAGATAGGTTTGGACATCATATGGGGAGATGATTGAGCTCCATGCATGATTATTTTATTGTTGATATCATATTTTTGACATATATACTGGCATGTGTGCCAAAGATAGTGAGGATGTACATGAGAGTTTTTGAGATTTTTTTATATACACCGGTCTGCATGTACTAAAAGATATTTGAGAGTGGTTATGGTCATTATGTGTATATGGTTGTGTTTAACTTGCTATTTTTATTTGTATATGTGATGGAAACTAAATAGTGTAGGCATGATAGAGCCAGGTCATAGGCATGGATCGAGTCAGGTTTTTGGTTTAGGCATGGATGGAGTTAGGTTAGGCATGGATTGAGTCAAGTCATAGGCATGGATGGAGTCAGGTTGTGGTTTAGGCATGGATTGAGTCAGGTTGACTTAGGTGTGATGAAGTTTAGGTTTGTTTAGGTATGATGAAGTTTAAGTTTGGTTTAGGTATGGTTGAGTTAGGATTGGTTGAGTTTGTACTTCATTAATTTGTGTAATTAATGATGATATGGGTCACGTTAAGATGTTTTATAGTAAAATGCATGTTAATGGTAAAGAAATGGTAGACATAATGAATGCATGAGTGATGATGGTAAATATGTGAAGCAATTGTTGTTGGTTTGGTTTAATTTCCAATTATTGATATAAAAAGGGAACTAACTAGGGTAGAATGTGATTAGGAAAGGGAAAAGGGAATTGGTTAGGGTAGAGAGTGGCTGAGCTAACCTCCAAGGGCCCCATGCCCTGGAGTGCTACCTACATAGTCCCAGTGAAAAGGGACCTCAGGCCAATGTAGTTCTCCCATAAGCTAGGGAAAAATTGGAGGAGGTATGAGAATGGGTTAGTAGGTTATAGGCATGGTTGAGTCAAGGTCGTTTAGGTATGGGTGAATTGTGGGCACATTGGTATGGGTGATTTTAAGTTGATTTTGGTGAAAGAGGAAAATTTCCTAGAGATAAACATCGAGGATCTAGTCCTGTATATGATGATCAATACGTAATGAAGAAGTTAAAAGATAAGAGGAGGCAAGAAATCTACTTGATTGGTAACGATCATAATGGGCGGTCATACCTTAGATAGGTGATGAATGTAAGACCCTAAAGATAGTGCATGATTGATTATTCTAAAGGTGAAGAGTAGTCACTGATCACTAAGCCCCTTTGAGGTGGTAGGAAATAAAGGTACAAATGGTGAGAAGGTGAAAAGTGGTTAGTTTATATTGTATGAGGTAGCATGCCTTTTTGAAAGAGATCGAGATCACAATAAACAAGTCCATGAAGAATTTTTTTCTATTTTTACTTATATTTGAGATAGACTGATCGATGCGGGAAGTCTATATGGGATGAGGAAATTAACTCTTTGAGGTCTTCACAAAGTTGATCGATGTGGGAAGCTTCAATTCTTCTCTATTTTTTAAAGCGAGGCTTTACATAGTTTCCCTTTTAGGGAGAAGTCTATTTATAACAGCAATGTAAAGAGAAATATTTCCTTTTGAGGAGTCATCCTTTTATTGGAAGTTTTAATCAAGGATTTGGATCCCATGTGAGGTATTTTAAGTCATGGACAAGACTAAGGTGAAGAATCAGATTCTTGTTTAGAAAGTAAGGTGAAACGACCATGGGATCTCATCTAAAAGCAGACAAAAAGTATCCATGAGAATCATGCCATGTGCGAGATCCGTGGTACATATATTTAAGAGAGATTAAAAGAGGCATGGGTATGCACATGATTCTTGTTTAATCATTGGGATGACATAATGAAAAGAGGAAAGTGAATAGCGCTTAAGGGACAAGCATGAAAAGAGGTGTAAGGTGATGTAGGACTAAAAGTCAATAGTAGAATGGTCAAATTTGCAAGGCATTAAGGGGTTTAGGTTTGCATTTACCATCAAGTGAATATAAATGATATGAATGTGATCCATAGGTATAAGTCATGATGTATGGTCCAAGACAATTAGGATAAAATTTACCCCGTTTACTTTTTTCTATTTTCGTTACATGTTGATTTTCCTTCGGATAAGGTCACCGACTTAGAAGGTTCGTTCATGGACACATTTGATACTTTTTGGTAAACTTGAAGATGGTCAAGATAATTAAGACAATGTTTGTCTAATAACTCAAGTTGTGCTAAATGACCTATTAAAAGTTGTCATCATTGATCATGTCATGGAGAGAAATGTGAAGTGATGGAATCTGGACTTCAAGAGGCAAAACAGCCTCTATACCGTAGACCAAAGAAAAAGGAGTGGCAGCAGTGGAAGTGTGAATACTAGTATGATACACCCATAGGGTGAAAGGAATGTATGTATGCGAGCCCTTCCTAGTATCATTAACCATTTTCATGAGAATTTTGTTCAGGGTTTTATTAGTGGATTCATCTTGGCCATTGGTTTGTGGGTAATATGGTGATGAGAAACTTAGTTGAATACCGCAGGCGTCACAAAGTTTCCGCAAGGTTTTATTTTGAATTATTTTCCGTTATCAGTGATGAGGTGATGTGGGACACCAAAGTGACAAATAATGTGATGATTGATGAAATCACATAGTTTCTCATCTTTCGTGGAGATGAGAGGCATGGATTCACCCCATTTGGTGTAATATTCGGTAGTGGTGATGATTCGATGATGTCGGCTGGAAGAATGGGGATTGATTTCTATGACAAGATCCAAACCCCATTAAGAGAAGAGAAAAAGGTCATGGGCGACACATGTAAGGCATGACTAGGTGTATGATGAAGATTGGCATGTTGTTGGCATTTTACACAATGCTTAACGTAGTCCCAACAATCATGGTTAAGGTTTGGCCTATAGTGCACACTTCCCTTTGACACCTTTTGATGATGATTTTGATATAGTTGATCACATTATGGACATTATTATGTTTTGATTTAGTATATAGTTAGACATTTGATCATGGATTATTGTTGATCTTGATTTGGTTATGATGCATGAGGATTATTAGAGACAATCATATGTAGATGATGATATACTATTTGACATGGATGTTTTATGGATGTTGTTTGGACATGTGATTTTTGGATATTATGAGTTGATCTAGAAAAAGGATATTATTTTGATGATGATATAGTGGTTGATTAAAAATGAAAATGATGCGGTTGTTACTTGATGTTATTGTGAGTCGATTAGATGATTTTGTGATTTTATTTGCATCATATTGGATGTTCTGATATGGCCACAAGGCCGAAGAAGCTATTTGTATTTTGCAAGTTGAAAATAGCACAAAAAAACATCGGGGATCGGAGACCAACAACAATGGAATTCTAGGTGAATTCAACAAGCTCACCATGGCAACATGTCTTGTGTGTGTGTGTGTAATTTTTGTTCGGGATTCCCGTGGGAATCACCCTTATATGTGACCATGGGTATTATGTATTTTATTGATGTGGATAACTTTTATTTATTGTTGTATGTATTTTATTAGTAATGTGTTCCCTTTCTTTTGATTAATTAAATTGTGATAGATTAATGTGAGAAATCATATAGTTAAAATTTAAATAAATTAAATTGGGATATGGGAAAGTAATAATGGAAGTTTTTGGCTGATTGTATTAAATATGTAAGGGATATGTAAGTTGTGTAAGAGTTGTGTAAGTCAAAGTTTGGAGTATGAAACACTCCACCTCCATGGAAATTTGAATTTGTCCTTGGGGGCTATTTTTAGAGGCTTGTGGGACAAGTAAAACTTGTCCCATACCTATCAATTTAATTTACCAACCATACTTATGGTTGGAGAAGTGATTTGTGACTTTTATAATGAATTTTATTAATCATGTTGCTTGTTTTGGATTGCACTCTCTTACATTTTATTTAATTTTCTATCCCTTGAGGTGTGGGCTTTTGGAGTGTGCAAGTAACTTGTCATTTTTCACCCACCTCTTTATTGTGCTTGGGAGAATGGATTTTGTCTTTTGTGTTTGAATTGAGGATGTGTGATGTGGCATCCTACATGGATCCACATCATCCTCTCTTCTTCCCTCTTCTATATAATTCAAACTCTCTTTTGTTTTAAGGTTGTTGAATCATTTTGCAACTTCCTTGGGGGTGCATTTTCTTGTGTTGGAGCTCTTATTTTTGGAGGAAGTTTGGAGAAATTTTTGCATGCTTGGGAGATTGTTGTTTTGGACTATGTTTTTGGCTTTTGAGAGCTTGTTGTTGGAAACAAAATCTACCATGGAAAGGTAGGCATTTATTCCTTCTTTATTGTTGTTATTTTTGTTATGTTGTGTATATGGAGAATGTTTTATTGTATTTGTTGGCATGGTTGGGTAGACTTCCATAGGAATGTTGTAGGAGAAGGCTATGGAGAATCCATTTGGGGGCATAAGGGAATGCCATTGGCATCAGATTTTGTGGAGGGAGTTTGGGTTTGGGATCCACCATGGAAAAGAAATAGTTGCATTTCTTACTTTGTGAGGGGAAAAAGAAATTTTGTGGGGGCATAAGGAGGGATTTGTGGGGGAATAAGGATATGTATGGTGAAATTTATTGGTTGTTTATTCTTGGTAGATGCCCAATTTCTAATTGGGAGGCATAAGTAGTTTCCCCATAAACCTTGCTACTTTGGCTTTTATGATCAAGCCTGAGTTTTTATTGGAATGTTTTCAATCGTAGTTATGAAATAATGTTTTGCGTTGAACTATGTTTTATATTGAAATTTGCATGTTTAAAAGAATTTTGTGTGTTGTGGAAGCCATTTGTTTCCATGGGTTTAATTACATCTCTTATTGTATTTTGGTTAGGGCTCAGGGGCCAATGATGGAGGAAGGCTTCTCCTTTCATTGGATGTCTTGGTTGGTAGTAGAGAGCATTGCCTTTCCCCTTATTTTGTTGTGATCAACTTGGAGAAAGAGAAAATGTGCATGTTGCTGTCCCGGAGCAAAGGAAAAATGTAGTTAGATAGTACCTTGTGAAACATACTCATTTGTAACCTTTCCCACTTGAAGTGGATGAAATTGTAATATGTATTTTGTGAAGGAGAGTTGTATGTAATTGATCATGAAAGTGGATATTCGAATTGTGAAAGACATTAGATTTTTTTTTGTTATTGGAAAGAAAGAAATGAAAATGTGTTATTTGCATTTAAAACATGGAAAGATGTAAGATGTATCTCTTTTTCAATTAATAAAGAATTGTAAGTTCATCTCTCATTTGCATTGTTTTGATTGAGTTGGAATATCAAATTTGTGATTGGAATCTCTGTTTAATTGTAAAGGAAAGAAAATACGTATGTAAGGAAAATACAATAAATTGTCTTTTGGATATATACAAAATTGGAAATTAGACTTTACAATTTAGCTTTGAAATGATTTTTTTACAAATAACTAAATGTATTAGACCAGTTTAGAAATAAAAACCACACTTGAATGATGAATTTGATAAACAAATTTCTAGAAATGGAATTTCAATTATAAACTTAAAACTGGCAAATGAATTTAATTAAAATGTATAGTTCGGACCTGCACACATTAATCAACTTGGAAATGTTAAAATTTAGTATGTTGTATCATAAATGAACTCAAATTGACAAAGAAAACTTAAGAAAACTATTTAGAACATTGCAAAATCGAGCCAATCCTTTCCTCAGCCGTTTTCTATCAATTGTTGGAAAAATTCAAACTTGAATAGATTAAGAAAACTTACTTCCTAAAACACTTTAAATCCTTCCTTGATCAATTCCCCATGTCCTGCATTTGGCATGTTGATTGAAGGAGGAGATCCATTTAATCAAATTAGAAAGATGGAAATTATCAATTGGCAATTTAAAATCCTATAGATTGTTTTTGTAAAATTGATCCTTTAAACCTTATCAAACAAGAAATTTATTATTCTGTGAAAAGAGGGCATCGAGAGCTTTCTAGAAAGTCCTTGTTTTCAAAAACTCAAGCTTTCTAGCTCAAGTTATGACCCTCTAAAGATTTTCTTCCTTGGCAGGAAAATTTAGGAAATTTTCCTCGTGGGCCATGGCCCAAAAATTTCCGTCGAAATTTACCCTTAGAATTTTTGTGAAAAATTTTTCTTGGGAAAAAAATTTCAATTTTTCTCCACCGGTCCACAAAGAATCGATGCTGCCACATGTCCTCACGGGCAAAGTGGTAGAGGCATGACACCTTTTTGCCCTTAGACCTTTTTTAAATTTTTGGAAAAAATTCCCATTTCTCCCTATCGGCTTGCGGCCTCTAATAGGTAGCCATGTGGCGCTTTTGGGTACTAGCGCAGGGCGGAACCCTCATGAAACCTTTTGTTTTTGAAAATTTTGTTTGGAAAATTTTCTTAACTTTTTCCGCGGCCCCGCATTCCTGCCCTGCTTCAATGATGACTCTTCTATAGACTCGCACGACCAACTATTCCCTTATTTCCCCTTTGGTGAAATTCACCGAATCTCTCCGCTACTCTTCCTATCTCTATTCTCCCTATGGTAGATGATGGAGTGCCACATGTCCCTAATGGACCCGCATCCGTGTGGAGGCCAAATTGGATTTTCTTACCCATTGGCTAAGTGTCCAATAAATCCCCACTACTCCGTCCTTCCCTTGTTTTCCCAACGATGACTCTGAGGCCGCCATGTGTCCTTGGAGGATCCATGGAGGTGCGGGAAAAAATGGGAATTTTCTCCCATGCAAGGAAAATTCCAAACACCACCACATGTGACCCGCTGACCCAAAATTTTCTTTTCACCCCTACTTGACACGTGTTCCCTTGGGGAAAATTTGACCCTTAAACTCTGTCACCCCATATCTTGAGTTTCGACGAAGTTAGGAGGACTTATTTATATCACCTAAGGTGAGAAAAATTCCTATCCAAAGGGGAGTGATTTAAGGAAATTTTGAGTATGTTAAGTATGAGAAAAATAAAGTTAAAACTATGAGCATGTTAGAGAGTGGGCATGGGGTAATTGCTCCCTGAACCTAATCGAAACTTCTAACCCAAAAAATTGAACCATGTGAACTTGATATTTTTTAATGAAGGAAAAATATGTTCTAGTAATTTATATTTGTTCTAGAACCTAATAGGGTCAACTATTGTCTTGCAACTTGGTTGTGGACAATTCTAATAAAAAAATTATTCCATAAGTTTCTCACTAACCCTAGGTTTTTTCTTGGGTCTCAAGTGGGTTGTTTTAATCAGGCATCACACTTGGTATCAAAGCAAAGGGTTTAAAAGCTTGGACCATTGGGCATACTAGAAAACTTGATACATGAACTTAAACCTAGCACATCTTCTTTGAAATCTAGAAAACAAATTAGTTTAGAATTTGTATATTTTAGTAAACATGGAAATTGAATAAAACTTAGAAAAATGAACTAACTCTCACTTTGGTCTATGCAGGAGGCTCGATGGAGTGAGAGAAACATTCACAGAGACTTAGACTCACCACCACCTCCACCACCTCCGGATCGGGTGTAGCATTTATTGTACCCCAGATCTTGCGAGACCCTTCAGATGTCAATACCGCATGTACATGGAGGATTAGGAGGAGGACATGTAGCTAGTCATGACAGAGCCCCCTACATTGAGGGTTAGGTATCTCCCCGACTTAGTGAGGAGCATAGAGGAGAGAACTCCCATGCGGAGTCAGCCAGAGAAAAGTCACCACTTAGGGGATAAGGTGACGAGTTCTAGAGCATAGAGAGAGGTCTCAAAGCCCTAGGCTTAGGGATGAGCATGCGAGAGATACCTAGAGGCCATCGACCACAACAACAGATCCCATCGTGAGATCCTAAAGCTTCAGCCAAAGCATATTACTCAAGTGACATGAGTGGATTTCAAGAAGATTCCCGGCTAGTGGGCTTGATCGGTTGCTTCAAGCTTTTCCTTGTTCTAGAAACATGACAGCTCGTGTTGCGATCCATCTACTAAGGGATGGAGTAGGAGTGTGGTGGTGGACAGGTGGAGTAGAAGTTCCATGAAAATTTAGAGACAGTGACCTAGGAGCTATTTGAGGAGAGATTCAAGAGCAAGTATTTAGCACAAAGGTTCATCCAAAGAGAGGATCAATGAGTTCCATGACTTCCGACAGCATCTCTTTCTGTAGCAGAGTATGAGAGTAGATTTCTAGATCTACTCTAGTATGTAGAGTATATGTAGGATGAGCAGGTGTAGATTCATAGGTTCATTCGAGGCCTGAATTAAGATATTGTAGGTGTAGTGCAAATCCACTTCCCATAGACATTAGTTGAGGTCATTGAGAAGGCCTATATTGTAGAGGAGAATCGGGAAAGAACCAAAGCGGGCTAGAGATCGAGTCCAGAGCCTTATACAACAGATGAGATGGTAGATTGAGGGGGTCAGTACCCTTCCTCATGGTGGCAAGGGCACAACACGGTAATCCTTTAGGCCACAACAATGTAGTAGCAGCAATAGTTGCACCCACCTCATATACCTCCACGAGAGCTAATACAAAGAGAGGTCGGAGTATGGGGCCTCCTCTGGGGTCCCATCGGGACACAGGGTGGACCTAGAGATCATTCGGTGAAAGCTCACCAATAGAGAACTTAGCGGACCACAATTTGGATCATTAGGGTCCACACCACAGAGCTTTTAGGAACCTACTCGAGGTTCTACTCATTAGAGAGGATCGGGATGATGTTTTGGATGTGGAGTTACTAGACACTTTTGGAGAGATTTCCCACACACCCTAACAACAAGGGTAAGCCACAGATTTGAGCCAAATGTTGGTGACATGGGACGTAACCATAGTATTTATGTAGTGGTTGAGAACTACTAGGTAGAGCATCCAAGCACAGTCATTGAGACCACAGGTAGCATTAGTGGTATTCCTACCTCTGTATTGTTTGATTTTGGTTCTTTTGATTCTTTCATTGCACCATCTCTAGTAGAGCAATGTAGGCTGGTGGTGCGATTAGGCGGGTCATAGTTGGGATGTCAAGATGGCTTTTAGAGCCAAGATCTCTATAGACTCCTTATTTAAAGAGTGTGTAGTGGATTTGGTACCTTTCACCACTTGCCTCATATCTTTGTATCCTTCCTTTGGGCTCGTATGGAGTCATTTTGGGTATGGATTGGTTATCTCGCACATAGGGGTAGGATGGATTATTACCACAAGACTATATCTTGTGTAGATGATTTGGGGGTTGATTCGGTGATTTTGGGGTCGGGAGACCCATTTCCATTCACACCATCTATGCTATGTAGCTTAAGTGGTGTGTGTGATGGGGTTGTCGAGATGTATGTTAATTCTGATCGGTGATAGATCGAGAGGATGGGTCTAGTGGACCATCACTAGATGATCATCCCATCTTGAGAGAGTTTGTAGATGTCTTTCAAAGGGAGATACTGGGGTTACCAGCCCCACGTGAGATTGATTTTCATATAGATCTAGTCCCTGGAGCAGAGCCCATCTCACGAGCACCTTACCGAGATGACCACCCCGAGCTCTGTGAGCTCAAGTTGTAGCTTGAGGGCCTTTTAGAGAAGGGTCGTATCCATCCTATTGTATCCCCTTGGGGTACACGAGTGATCTTTGTGAAGAAGAAGGATGGATCCTTGTAGTTTTGTATTGATTACCACTAGTGTAACAAGGTAAAAATCAAGAATCATTATCCTCTTCCTCGTATCGATGACTTGTTTGATCAGATGAAGGGAGCCATAGTTTTCTCTAAGACTGATCTTAAGTCAGGCTACCATCAGCTGAGGATTTCGAGGTAGACATTCATAATACCACCTTCCACATGATATATGGGCACTATGAGTTCACAGTGGTGCCTTTTGGTTTGACTAATGCCCCCACAGTGTTCATGAGTTTGATGAATGGGGTATTTAGGACCTTTTTAGATCACTTCATGCTCATCTTCCTAGATGACATTTTTATATACTCACGTATGCATGAGGAGCATGAGGGCACCTTCGCCAGGTACTTTAGTGTCTTTGTGAGTAGCAGCTTTATGGGAACTTGGAGAAGTGTGTTGTATTTTAGATAAAGGTGCAATACCTATGACATATAATTTTTGGGGAAGGTATCATAGTCCATCCTTCCAATATTAGAGCCATTATGGATTGGCCAACACCCACTGCAGTGACCGAGGTGTGTAGCTTCATGGGATTAGCAGGTTACTATAAGAGATTTGTTAAAGACTTCTCTTGGATTGTGCACCCTATCACTTCCCTTTAGAGGAAAAGCAAGAAGTTTGTTTGGTTAGACAGATGTGAGCAAGCCTTCAGGACACTAAAGGAGTGTCTCACTACAACACCTATTCTTGTAGTGTTGGATCCACAGGCAAGTTTTTGTTTACGGATGCTTCTTTAGTAGTACTTAGAGGTGTGTTGATGTAGGAGGGCAGAGTAGTGGCCTTTGAGTCTTGTAAAATCAAAGATCACGAGCTTAATTATCTTACCCATGAACTTGAGCTTACGGTAGTTGTGCATACTTTGGTTAGATGGAGACAATTTCTTCTTGGTAGGAGATTAACACTTAGGATAGATCACTTGAGTCTTCACCACCTCTTCACACAGCCCAATCTCAATGTTCACAAGTAGCATTGGAAGGAGTTTCTTTGTGAGTATGACATGGAGATAAAACATGTGAAGGGGAAGGAGAATGTGGTAGTAGATGCTCTTAGCAGATGAAGACATGTGGTTGTGGCCACTATAGTGAGCATAGATTTACGGAGCAGGATTCTTTAGTAGCTTCCTCTTGATATCTTCTATATTGCAGTATGATCCGAGATCGAGTCACAGAGACCCCTTGAGGGGAAGTTTGATGGTTTTTCCTTAGAGATAGATGGTCTTCTTAGGCACAGAGGCCGGATATATATTCACGAGATGGAGGCTTGAGGTAGGAAATCTTGGTAGAGGCATATAGTGCACCCTATTCAGCCCATCCTGGGGTGAAGAAGATGCATGCTACCTTACCAAAGTTGTACCATTGGAGAGGAATTCGTCGAGATCTAGCCTAGTTTGTGTCACGGTGTTTATAGTGCCGAGAGGTTAAGGCCAAGCATCAACATCTAGTAGGCCTTCTTTATCCTCATGCTACACCCGAATGGAAGTGGAACACCATTTCTATGGATTTAATTGTTGGGCTACCGATGTCGAGATATCACCACGATGCTATTATGGTCATGGTTGATAAATTGACAAAAGTGGTTCACTTTTCTCCAGGTGAAGACCAGTTATATAGCTAGAGTAGTGGCTTGGGTATATTTTGATGAGATTGTCAAGTTACATAGGAATCCATGGAAGATAATTTGTGACCGTGAGCCTTTGTACACTTCACATTTTTGGACTACCATGCAGTATGTCCTTGGGACGAGAATCAACTTCAGCACAACATATCACCCTGATATAGATGTATAGACTGAGTGGGTGAATCAGATTTTAGAGGATATGCTCAAGATGTATGTGATGGATCGACATTCTAAATAGGAGGAGTACATGTACTTAGTGGAGTTTTCCTATAATAATAGTTTTCGAGTTCTATAGGCATGGCTCTTTTCGGGCTTTATATGGTAGAGAGTGTAGGACACCTCTTAGCTAGGACAGTTAGAGGACATGGTATCTCTTAGATCAAATCTTCTATAGGACATGGAGTAGCAGGTGGTGTTCATCGAGACGAGAGATTATAGAAAGCACGGGATAGGCGGAAAGAAGTATGTGGATCAGCATAGGATTGATCATAATTTCGATGTGGGCATGAAGGTGTTCCTTCGTGTCGAGCCACACAAAAGTCCTATCCATTATGGAAAAGGTTCTAAGTTAGCTCCTAGATTCATTGGTCCTTTTGAGATCTTGGAATGTATGGGCCCTTTGTCCTACCATCTAGCATTGCCACCCACTTGTCTCGCGTACATGATGTTTCTCATGTTTCAGTTCTCAAGAGATATATTGTAGATCCTTCTCACGTGTTAGATTAGACATCATTGCGGTGTAGGATCAAGGGCGTGGTGATGGTGGAGCCCATCCACATCCTAGGTCACGAGGACCCTAGGCCTTTGAGGTAGAGAAGTTGATCATGTTTTGCTGCATTGGGATAGCTATGATGAGACTGTAGCTACATGGGAGGATGTTACTTCATTACGAGTTCAGTTTCCACATTTTTTCCAGTGACTTCCAGGAGGAAGTCGAGTCTAAGGGAAGGGGATGTAGTGCCCACTTCCCTTTGACACCTTTTGATGCTTATTTTGATATAGTTGATCACATTATGGACATTATTATGTTTTGATTTAGTATGCTATTAGACATTTGATCATGGATTATTGTTGATCTTGATTTGGTTATGATGCATGATGATTATTAGAGACACTCATATGTGGATGATGATATACTATTTGACATGGATGTTTTATGGATGTTGTTTGGACATGTGATTTTTGGATATTATGAGTTGATAGAGAAAATGAATATTATTTTCATGATGATATAATGGTTGATTAAAAATGCAAATGGTGTAGTTTTTACTTCGATGTTGTTGTGATTCACTTAGATGATTTTTTGATTTTATTTCCATCATATTGGATGTTTTGGTATGGCCATGAGGCTAAAGAAGGTATTTGTATTTTGTAGGTTAAAAATATCACAACAAAACATTAGGGGATCGGAGACCAACAACAATGGAATTCTAGGTGAATTCAACAAGGTCACCATGACAACATGTCTTGTGTGTGTGTGTAGTTTTTTTAGGGATTCCCATGGGGGGAATCACCCTTATATGTGACCATGGGTATTATGTATTTTATTGATGTGGTTAACTTTTATTTATTGTTGTATGTATTTTATTAGTAATGTGTTCCCTTTCTTTTAATTAATTAAATTGTGCTAGATTAATGTGAGAAATCATATAGTTAAAATTTAAATAAATTAAACTCGGGATATGGGAAAGTAATAATGGATTTTTTTGGCTGATTGTATTAAATATGTAAGGGATATGTAAGTTGTGTAAGTCAAATTTTGGAGTATGAAACACTCCACCTCCATGGAAATTCGAATTTGTCCTTGGGGGCTATTTTTGGAGGCTTTGGGATAAGTAAAACTTGTCTCATACCTCTCAATTTAATTTACCAACCATACTTACGGTTAGAGAAGTGATTTGTGACTTTTATAATGAATTTTATTAATCATGTTGCTTGTTTTGGATTGTAGTCTCTTACATTTTATTTTATTTGTTGTCCCTTGAGGTGTGGGCTTTTTGGAGTGTGCAAGTAACTTGTCATTTTTCACCAACCTCTTTATTGTGCTTGTGAGAATGGATTTGTCTTTATTGTTTGAATCTGAGGATGTGTGATGTGGCATCCTACATGGATCCACATCATCTTCTCTTCTTCCCTCTTTTATATAATTCAAAATCTTTTTTTTTTGAGGTTGTTGAATCATTTTGTAACTTCCTTGGGGGTGCATTTTCTTGTGTTGGAGATCTTGTTTTTAGAGGAAGTTTGGAGAAACATTTGCATGCTTGGAAGATTATTGTTTTGGACTGTGTTTTTGGCATTTGAGAGCTCATTGTTGGAAACAAAAGCTACCATGGAAAGGTAGGTGTTTATTCCTTCTTTATTGTTGTTATTTTCTTGTTGTGTTGTGTGTATGGAGAATGTTTTATTGTATTTGTTGGCTAGTTGGGTAGATTGCCATAAGAATGGTGTAGGAGAAGGATATGGGGAATCCATGTAGGGGGCATAAGGGAATTCCATTGGAATAATATTTTGTGGAGGAGTTTGGGTTTGGGATCCACCACGTAAAAAAATATCTTGCATTTCTTACTTTATGGGGGCATAAGGAGGGATTTGGGGGCATAAAGATATGTATGGTGAAATTTATTGGTGGTTTGTCACTTGGTGGATACCCAATTCCCAATTTGGAGGTATAAGTAGTTTCCCCATAGACCTTGCTCCTCCGGCTTGTATGATCAAGCATGAGTTTTGATTGGAATGTTATCAATGACAATTGTGAACTATTGTTTTGTGTTGAACTATGTTTTATATTGAAATGTGCATGTTTGAAAGAATTTTGTGTGTTGTGGAAGCCAGTTGTTGCCATGGGTTGAATTTCATCTCTTATTGTATTTTGGTTGGGGCTCGGGGGCCAATGATGGAGGAAGGCTTCTCCTTTGATTGGATGTCTTGGTTGGGTAGAGAGCATTTCCTTTCCCCCTCTTTTTGTGATCAACTTGGAGAAAGAGAAAATGTTCATGTTGCTATCCTGGAGCAAAGGAAAAATGTAGTTTGACAGTCCCTTGTGAAAACATATTCATTTGTAACCTTTCCCACTTGAAGTGGATGAAATTGTAATATGTATTTTTTAGAGAGTTGTATGTAATTGATCATGAAAGTGGATATTCGAATTGTGAAAGACATTATATTCTATTACATTATTGGAAAGAAAGAAATAGAAATGTGTTATTTGCATTCAAAACATGGAAATATGTAAGATGTATCTCTTTTGAATTAATAAATAATTGTAAGTTCATCTCTCATTTGCATTGTTGTGATTGAGTTGGAATATCAAATTTTTGATTGGAATATCTATTTAATTGCAAAGGAAAGAAAATACGTATGTAAGGAAAATACATAAATTATCTTTTTGGATATATACAAAATTGGAAATTAGACTTTACAATTTACCTTTGAAGTGATTTTTTAAAAACAACTAAATTTATTAGACCAATTTAGAAATAAAAACCACACTTGAATGATGAATTTGATAAATAAATTTCTAGAAATGGAATTTCATGATAAACTTAAAACTGACAAATGAATTTAATTAAAATGCACAGTTCATACCTACACACATTAATAAACTTGGAAATGTTAAAATTTAGTATTCTGTATCATAAAGGAACTCAAATTGACAAAGAAAACTTAAGGAAACTATTTAGAACATTACAAAATCGAGCCAATCCTTTCCTCAACCGTTTTCTGTCAATTATTGGACAAAATTCAAACTTGAATAAATTGAGAAAATTTACTTCCCTAAAACACTTTAAATCCTTCCTAGATCAATTCTCCATGTCTATTTGGCATGTTGAGTGAAGGAGGAGATCCAATTTAATCAAATTGGAAAGTTAGAAATTACCAGTTGGCATTTTAAAATCCTGCAGATCATTTTTATAAAATTGACCCTTTAAACTTTATCAAAAAGTAAAATTTATGATTCCTATGCAAAGAGGGCATTGAGAGATTTCTAGAAAGTCCTTGTTTTCTAAAAACCGATATTTCTAGCTCAAGTTATGACCCTCTGAAGTTTTCTTGCCTTGGCGGGAAAATTTGGGAAAATTTTCCCTGGTGGGCCCGTGGCCCGAAAATTTCCCGTCGAAATTACCCTTAGAAATAATTTTGAAAAAAATTGCTTGGGAAAATTTTTGAATTTTTTTCTGCCGACGCCCGCACATGCCAATCGAGGCTACCATATGTCCTCACAGGGCAGCAGGTGGAGGTGCGACATCTTTTTGCCCTTAAACCTTTTTAAAACTTTTGGAAAATTTTCCCATTTCTCCCAATGGCTTGGCCTATCACAGGCTACCACATGGTAGTTTTGGGTGCTAGTAGAGGGGGTGGAACCCTCACGACCCCTTTTCCTTTTAAAAATTTTGTTTGGAAAATTTTCTTAACTTTTTCCGCGGCCCCGCATTCCCACCTTGCTTCGGTGATGACTCTTCCACGGATGTGTGGACCCACGCAACCAACTATTCCCTTATCTCCCCTTTGGAAAAATTTGTTGAATCTCCCGCCACTCAACCTATCTCTCTTATCCCCGTAGTAGATGATGGAGTGCCATGTGTCCTTGGTGGTCCTGCGAGCATGTGGAGGCCAAATTGGCTTTTCTTACCCATTGGAAAAGTGTCCAATAAACCCCGCCACTCCGTCCTTCCCTTGTTTTCTCGCGATAACTCACGAGCCTGCCACGTGTCCACTGGAGGACCGGTGGAAGCACGGGTGAAAATGGGAATTTTCTCCCATGTAAGGAAAAATTCCAAATGCCACCCCGTAACCCACCAACCCGAAATTTTCTTTTCACCCCTGCTTGACACGTGTCCACTTGGGAAAATTTGACCCCTAAACTCCGCCAGTCCATATCTTGAGTTTCTGAAGGAGTTAGGAGGACTTATTTATATCACTTTGGAAAGGTGAGAAAATTTCCTATCCAATGGAAATGATTTAGGGAAATTTTGAATATGTTAAGTATGAGAAAAATCAAGTTGAAACTATGAGCCTATTAGAGAGTGGGCATGGGGGTAATTTCTCCCCAACCTAATCGAAACTTCTAACCAAAAGAAATTGAACCATGTGAACTTGATATTTTTAATGAAGGAAAAATATGTTCTAGTAATTTAGATTTGTTCGGAACCTAATAGGGTCAACTATTGTCTTACAACTTGGTTGTGGACACTTCTAATAAAAAAATTATTCCATAATTTTCTAACTAACCCTAGGTTTTTTTGGGTCTCAAGTGAGTTATTTTAACTGGGCATCACACGGCCGTAATAGCCTAGGTGAAGAATACACTTAGCAATAGCAAGGCCATTGAAGTGACCTCCACATATGCCATCATGAACTTCCTTAATGGTATAGGGAATTTTAGAACTCGTAAGGCACCATAAGAGAATACCATCAAAGCTATGCTTATAGAGGAGGCCACCCATGATGACGTAATGAGAGACCCTTTTAAGAAAGGCATGTTGTCCATTATGAGTGAGGTCGGGAGGCAAGATGGAGAGGGAAAGATAGTCTAAGTATTTTTTATACCAAAGGTCACGCGGGTCGGGAGTAGTGGTTCTAATAGAGTAAAATTCATGAGGTAAATAAGAGGGTGATTGGAGTCTTTGTATGGTGATAAAGATTTTAGAGTTGGTGAGTGAAGTGGGTATCTGAGAAGCCAAGAAGGCCATGGTATTTACAAATTTTTTGGTAGAATGGGGGATGATTTGAAGGGTGTAATGGTCGAAGGTGGTAAAAGTATGTCCACATGATGCTTATACTTTTGAAGTATCTCATTACGACACTTTAGTATATACCCTTAGCTTGTTTTATGACCAATTGAGAATAACTAAAGATGTTGATTGACTTAACATCTAAGTTGTAAGCACCTAGAGACCCAATACGAGTTGTTCGTATTCAACAATATTGTTTGTACAATCAAAATCAAGTTTGAAAGATAAATGTATGGGTTCACCATTAAGAAAAATGAGGATAACACTGGCCCCACCCCCAAGCTGACACTTGGAACCATCAAAGAAGAGTGTCATTTGGTAAGTGAATTTTTATAGGGAAAGGGTAACAATAGACTCATCTAGAAAGTCAAAATTAGAGGGTTGATCCCTGGAAATAGGTGCATTGGCCAATTGGTTGGAAATAGCTTGGCCCTTGATGGACTTTTGATGGATGAATTCAAGGTCGAGGTCGGCGAGAAGCACAAGCCAGTGTGCAGCCCATTGATTTTGGTAAGGTTTGGCATACATGAAGTGTAAGGGGTCGGTGTTGGTCACAACATAGGTTTTGTGGTTAAGTAGGTAATGGCGGAGTTTTGTGGCAATGAAAACTAAGGCTAAGAATTTTTTTCGGCATGGGTGTATTGGGTCTCATAGTCTAGAAGAGTACGGCTTATGTAATAAACCACCTACTCCCTATGTTGTTCATCGCGATGAGCGAGCATGGCCCCTAAGGAGTGATCGATAGCAGAGATGTATAGGTAGAAGGGTTGATTGTATTTAGGTGGAATGAGTACCGGTGGTTGGAGAAGTTATTTTTTAAGGCCTCAAAATCTTTGTGGTAGTCATCATCTCATTTAAAGGAGACATCATTTTTGAGAAGATGATGAAATGGCTGACATCGATAAGAAAGTTACGAAATGAAATGATGAATAGATTGTAACTTACCTTGTAGGCTACTAAGCTACCGTTGATTAGTGGGTGGAGGAATTTTGAGAATGGCCTTGACTTTAGCAGGGTCAACCTCTATACCACGTAAGGAAACAATAAATCCCAAGAGTTTTCTTGAGAGAACCGCGAAGACACACTTCTTGGACTGAAAGCGAACATAATACTTAATGAGGCGGTCAAAGATGGTTTTTAGGATGGTGATGTGCTCGGAGCGGCATTTAGATTTGGCAAGGAGATCATCCATGTAATCTTCCAATATATGATGCATGATGTCATGGAAGATGTAAGTCATAGCCCGCTGATATGTGGCACCAACATTTTTAAGGCCAAAAGGTATAACTTGATAGCAGAAGGTCCCCCAAGGGGTGATGAATGCCATTTTTGTTGATCCTCCAGGGCAAGCAAGATTTTGTTATAACTTGAGAAACCATCCATGAGTGATAGCATCTTGTGACCAAAGGTGGTAAGGTTAACTAGTTGGTCGATACCGGTAAAGTAAAGTCATCTTTTGGGAAATCTAGGTTGAGGTCATGAAAATTTGTGTAAATGCAAAGTCTCCCTATCACCTTAGTGGTTGGGACAATGTTATAAATCCATCACAGATAATCAATGGGTACGATGAAGGAAACGGAAAGAAGGCGCTAAATTTCTTCTTTGACCAGAAGAGAAATGCGGGGGTGCATTTTCCTCATCTTTTATTTTATGGGTTTGGCATCGGGAATGATTATGATATTGTGGAACACTATGGTGGGGTCAATATTGGGCATGTCTGCATAAGACCAAGCAAAAGCATGGTTATAATTTTTTAGAAAATAAGTGATGGCTTCCTGTTCAGAAGTATGTAAAGATTGGCTAATCTTTAGAATGTGTGGATCATCCTGAGTGTGGATGTTGATTTCAATAGTCGATTCCTTCAACATGGTTTGTGTCTTAGATGGCAATGACCGATGAATATATGAGTCTTCTGCAACAAGGTAGGTGAGTATAGATTCATCATCCCGACATTGAACGACATTAGTAGGTGTATTGTCATCAATCATTTCAGGATACAAGAAGGGGAAGAGAAGAGGAGCCTCACCCTAATGTTGATAAGTCGAGAGGCCCTAAGGAAATGGTATTTACCAAAAAAAAAAGAGGGATAGATTCTGGATCCATCGACTCTGTAAGTGAAGGTGGTGAAGAAGGTGGAGAAGGGTCGATATCCTAAATGAGTTTGATACGATCCTTCTTGGTAGGTAGTCTAGCAAAGCCGATACTACGATCATTATGTTTGCGGGTAGTTAATGGAACAACAATGTGATGGGCTTTCTCATAAAAGCCAAAACCAAAACCCTTCCACGCACATCACTTGTAGGAAGGTGTGGGTGAAATGACAATTGGTGAGTGACTATAGGTTGATAGAAAATGGGCGGGTTTGTGATGGTGGTTCAGGTGTATAAGTGGTAGTATCAAGTCCCCCATAGGTGAGATTGGTGCGAAGGTGGGGAGGACCATAAAGGAGATGCTCTCCTATGCGGTGATTGTAGTGAGGGTGTTGGTGAAGGCTTCCATACTCTTGTGGAGTAAGGAATGTGTTGACATTATATAGGTGATACTCCTCCAGAGTGAGGCATTGAAACATGCCTTCCAAGGGATTGATGGTTGATATGTGGGTAGATGGGATAGACTATGTTTTAGAGATAGGATCGGAGATGGAGCCAGGTGATTGGGAGGTGATGGGTTGAAAGTGGAAGTCATTTTGGTGGTAGGGATGTAGGAGTTAGGTGCGGTTGAGATAGCGGTGTCACTAGTGGGCGGAGGTGTAGGTGAAGAGGAAGTGGTCATGGAAAAAGATGCCTTAATGGGTATAAGCATGTCATTTGGTTGATAAAACATGTTGTAGGTTTTGAAAGGTGATGGGTCACCGGAATGGTATAGGTGTGCCCTTCATGCTCAAACTTCACACAACGATGCAAAGTGGAAGGAACGTAACCCATAACATGATTCTAGGTTCTACCAAGAAATATGTTATATTAAAATCCCCATCCAAGATGTAAAATAACTCTAGAATAGTGCGGGGCCAATCCGAACATGGAGGGTGGTAGTGCTAAGTGTAGAGGTGATAGCATAATTAAATGAATGCAACATGATGGGATGTTTATGCATGTAATTATCGGGTATACGCATTTGGTTGAACACATGGGAGGAGATGATGTTAATGCTAGTTCCCAATTAATCATAATACGTCATACATGTATATTATCAATATGGACAAAGATGAAAAGGGTTGGATTAGGGTCATCGGTTTGGTGCGGTGTGATCTCTTCATCTAAGAAGCTGAGGGTGGCTACTTGGTGAGTAGGTGAAGGTGTAGAAGAAGGTGGTAATTTGGTAAGAGAGGCTACATGATGAGGTGTAATAATGGAGGCTATGGGTGTAGGGTCATTGGGTAAGACCTCAATATATTGAAGAACCTCCATGAGAGCTTGGCGATGGGATTCAGAGGTTTGGATGAGGTCATATAGGGACATTTTGAGGGAGGATTGGTATAATTGTTTGAGCATCACGTGATGTGTATCCCTATTGGAAATAGGATAGGTGGGGCCGCAGATAGTGACTTTAGGTGTGGGTATAGATGGTATGTTGGGTATAGGGTTGGTCGGTGGGTTGGTTTCCTTTTCCTTTCCTTTGTCCTTCTGTGCATGGGTAGCAACATGGATCATGTTGATTTGAGGTGGGGAGGTAGGTGAAGTAGGTGAGCCATGAAAGGTATAGTGATAGGAAGGGAAGAAGCCAAGAGGCGGGAAGGAACCTTGTGAGATGAGTTGGGTACATTGACATTTGGGTGGAGGTTTGGTGAGTTCTCGATGTGCACCATGTTAATTTCAAATCTTGGAGGTGGCTCTAAGAGTTGTGGGGGTGGAGGTCTTGGTCACTAAGTAGGCAATGAGGGAAGAACTATGGAAACTAGTGTTGGTGAAATGGGGTCCTCATCGAGAAGGTCATCATCATCAAATTTTTCTTCAGGAGGACACAATTGGACAAGAGCAGCTTTTCAAAGCCTTATAGTCCTCTACATCGTGTCCTGGCACATGATGGTAGGCACAAATTTTGGTTTCTTCAAACCCCTTTGGTTTGGGCTTGAGTGGGTTGTAAGGTCTAAGAGGGGGTAATGTGATGATGAAAGTTTCGAGGAGGTTGGTTAAGATTTTGGCATAGGATCTTGCTAGTGGATCACAATGGGAGGTGAATGTGGGTTTGGGTGTAGGTGTGGCTGATTGTATAGGAAGGGTCTTTACAAGAGGGGGAGTGGGTTGAGCCATGGTCTTAGGTGTTAGTCGTGTCTGCTTGGGTAAGGGCATGGTAGATGAATTGGAAATAGAGTGTGTGGTTGGTTTGACTACCTTATTGGAGGGTAGCGGATTTTTACCTTTAGGCTACACCTTCTTGGGTAAAGGTGATATGGGTGCACAAGATTTAGAGGGGAAAGCAGATGGTGGAAGAGGGCGGGTTACCTATTGGGATAACTAAGATGTTGTGGAGATAGATGGCGTAGATTGTGCAGGGAGGTGTAAGGGAAAGGGAATGAAGTGTCATGGGTAGTGAAGAAGTTATTGTTGGTATTGGTGGTATTGGAGGTATGGATGGTAAAAATTTTGAAGGTGTGGGAGGAGGTTGTGTCGGTGCTTGGGTATATTAGAGGTCTACGAGGGAGGAATGGGCTACTACATTCTTGGTTTACTAGCGGATGGGGGTTTCTTAGCCAGGGTTGAGGGGTGAGGTCCTAGGATAGATAGAAGGGGTGAAGGTGATGAGGGTGTGATTGGTGAGGTTGGGGTATGAGATCTAGGGGATTAGTTCTTCTGTTTAAGGGCTAGGTAAAATTTGGTGTTGGCTTTGGAGGATGTAGCTAAATCTAATTTGATGGGTGGATGAGTAAGGCTAGCTGTTGGGATGACCCCTAAAGTAGTAATAGGTTTAGGCAAGGAAGATGATGTAGGTGTGGGTTTAGATGTAGATGCATGTTGGGTTATGGGTAGAGGTATAAGTTGAGCCATGAGTGGTATCATGGGAGAATTTGTTATAGTTGTGGTTGTGTTTGGTTTGGTCGGCTGAAATACTTTTGGATAGATAGTGGAGGTGTCAGCGAGTGACATCTACATTTGTGTTGAGACAGGAAGTAGAAGATGCCCCCAAAGTAAGGCTTTATCCACATAATCCAGTTTTTGGCTAAGCATGAGAACGGAACTGCAGTGGGTGGAGTTGATGTGGATCCAATGGTGATTCCCGTAAAATGTGTTTTAGAAATGGGGAATTCACTAGCTTCAGCCTCTGTGGGTAAGAGAGCCAAAAGTAAGTTAGCAGGATCTTGGGTGGCTAATGGAGAATGGTCACCTAGAGGTAACAACATTTCTATTAGATCTTTGATAGGTGGAGGAGATGACGGGTGCTCCTCTATGGGTGGAGGAGATGAACAAGCATCTCTCATGGGTTAGAGAGGTATTCTTTGGTGATGGCTCTCTAGGTGGAGAAGCCAAAGGTGAAATGGTTTTGATGTTAATAGAAGGCTCCTTCACATGTGAGGAGGAGACAAAGGGTGTTCCTCTATGGGTGGAGGAATAGGTGAAGTGGGTTCATGTGTAGGTGGAGGACTTCAGGCCAAGATTTACTCTATCAAAGGAATATGAGGTAATTTGGAAGCAACTCGGTACGTCACTTGAAAATAGCATAGACCTCGTGGGTATGGGTATCGTTAGTTGATGTCTCTTTAGTTTGATCGAAGAAAGGGCTTGATTAGGAAATTGTTTCTTGAATATGTGTAGGTTTTGGTTCGTGAGTGCATTAGGATTATCCAAGACTAACTCATTGTTCTCAAGGATTTCTTGGACAATGTTCTTGAAAGTGATGCAATTGTCATCATTATGACATTTTACCCGATGATAGTTGCGAAGTCATGATCTTTGTACCATGCAGGTGTAGGGTGAGTAGGATCAAAACAGCAGTGTGTGGTTTTATATGAGGAAGGGTGATGGCCCTAGCTTTAATGAGATTTTATAATACAAGAATAAGGCTCCCTAATTGGGGTGTATTTTTGTTGTTCTCGTTTGAATTGAAAGGTCTGGATAGGAGAAAGATTAGATGAGGGCTTAGCTTGATTTGATGGATGAGTTGGGCTAGCCTTGAGTACCACTATGTTAGCGGTTCCCTTGGCTTTTGAATAATTATTCTGTGGTTTCGAATAAGAAGAGGTATCATTTGACTTAAATATCGAGTTCTTATTGTGTAGTTGAATTTTCTTTTCTTCGATGCCCTGAATCTCTAGCTTTTGTGCCATGGTGAATGCCTCATCAAAGGTTTGAAAAGTCTACACCTACAAGGTCAGTGAGATATGTCTAGCACAAGCTCTAGTGAAGAGATCTATGAGTTTGTTTTATGGTAATTTGAATATGAGTTGATTGATCAAGCTACGCCAAGGAGTGACAAAATCTACATAGACTTGCCGTCATATTGACGCCAGAGTAGAGGTCAACCTTATTAACAATGTTGATGGAGAAGTGATCCAAGAAGGCTTGGGCTACCTGATTAAATAAAAAGATAGAATGCCTAGGTAACCCACTATACCACCTAATGCGGGCCCTACGTCGGAGACATGGGAAATTTCCTCAAAAGTAAATCCTTATCATGGGAGATCGATAAAACCTATGTTTGAAAGACCAAAAATGTTGTTGCGGGTCCTTTTTCTATTGAAGTGGTTAAATTTAGGCATCTCCCAATGTATAGGATATGGAAAAATAGGAATAGATGGGTGTATGGGCTCATTGCAAATTTTGTCATATGTGAGAGAGTTGCGTGAGCTGAAACAGATGCCTCTAGTGTCTGTATCTTGTCCATCATAACTTGATGAGGTCATTGGTAGGTGGTGATGGATGGGTATCTCCTATTTGGACATATGATGGAGGTGGCATTCTAGTATATGGTGATGCGGCATAGGTAGGTTGGGAATGAGGGAGTGAGATAAGGGGTACGTACCCCGAATAAATTATGGATGAAACGGGAGCTTGTTGATAGTACATATATGGAGGTGGAAGGGTTTAGGTAACTTTGAGTAGCGATGGGGGCTAAGGAATGTGGAATAGAAAGGACAATGTTTTGAAATGGGGTAGGGGTCATCGACACCGGGATGGTTGTGTTGCTATGGGTATATGTGAGATAATAGGCATAGATGAGGTTATGTTCTGGGTGGTGGACAAAGGTATAGTGGATGTTTTGGGTGTAATAAATGTGCTAGATGCAACGGTCATAGCAGATTATAGGGCCTACCTTCAAATAAATAGGGGAAAGGAAGACGCGAGTAACGTGAAGCTAGAAGGGATTGACACCTGCAGAGGAATGAGAGTCGGGGATAGATACGGGCATGCCATATATCAACTGACTTGAGGCATCTCGAGTGGATGAGTGGGAAAGATAGAATTGTAAGGTGGTAGGGTTCTGGTCAAGGAGTCATGCAAACTCCTCGTCCCCTATGGCGATAGTGATAGGTTGGGTAGGATCCATGGGTGATAGAATGGAAGGTGGTGAAGGACTAGGTGGGAGTGGTTGATAACTAGCATGGAATATGAGGGTGTTTTCTTGGCTACGAGTCAACACCATGTGAACAAGTACTAATGTGGTAGGACTACTTTCTGTAAATGACATAGAAATATAGTAGAAATAGGAAAAACAGGCAGTGGTAGGTGGATTAGGTACAAAATGTTAGCTAGAAATTTGAATAGGCTAACTAATGCCGGTTAGGGTAAACTAATGTCGGTCATAGGTAACCACGGTCGATCACTGTGGAAAATGGACAATTTTCCAAAACAAGGAAAAAGGCTAATAATCACGCTGTAGATAAGATGCAAATGGATTTGATCGGGATAGAGAAAATGATGAGAGTTACAGTAGATTCGAATAAAAAAGAATATGAAACAGTGTCCTTTTGGGCGGGTTAACCAAAAGAATAGTAAAAGCGACATCGGTTGGGTAAAACTAGTGATGGTCGAGGGTAAATGATGACAATCATAGGGATCGACACTCTTAGTTCTTGTGAAATTGAAATAGAGATGAACAAAGGTGATTGTGATTTAAATTCAAGTGTGGAATCAAACCTAGAATTCGAGAATGATGAAAATGGAGTCCAGGCACACTCAAACAAGGTTATAATACACCAACTATTATAAGGAGTAAGCAAGGAGAAATAAAAATATGAAGAACGTGTCCTCTCACCTCAAAACTCAAGCCAAGTAGAAACACTAAGAAAAATAATATATTAAGAGTGCTCTTTCCTTTATGTTTTTTCAGCGTATGCTATTTAGAAGGTTGACTCGTGAAATTTAGAATAGATTTTTTTGGTGAGGAAGGCTTCCTACAAAGGAGTAGATCTACAAGGAGAGGTTTCGAGGTTATGTTATGGTGGGGCGGGTTGTCCTTTGAGATAAAGACTTGACATAAGTAACAAGCTAGGTCCCCACTATGCCGTGATCGTGTGATCACCTACAAATTCTCTTCTTCCGGTAAGATGTTGTTTAAGAATGTGTATATTTTTCAATTTTGTGATGTTTGGGTAAGACTCGGAGAGAGAAGAAGAGAAAGGAAGTGCTTTTCTATGATTCGTTTGTCAACCTTTAGCTGGGCATGAATTCCAACGTATAGGTTTCCCTCATATAATGTGAGATAATGCAATAAAGTAGAATGAAATGCGATTGATTTTAGTCCCAAACCAAAATATTGAATTCGATGACACAAAAAGATGAACAGATGATGAGTATGATCTTTCACTAATGTAGTACAAATGAAAGAGAAGAAGAGTTCTTTTTATAACACCAAACCACGATTACTTTGAGACAAATAAAAAGAAGAGAAGATTCTAGAGGATAAATTTTAATGTGAGAACCTTTCGAAAAGAAATAAACAAACAATTTTTCATCTAGAAATGAAGAAATGTATGGAACCCCGAATGGGTCCCACCGGGCGTGTCAAAATGTTTCACCTGATTCTTAGAGTGTTTCTTTTAATATTGAAAAAATAGATAATGGTAAAAGGGCTAGGAGGAATACTTGTTAAAGTTTATTGAAGGTTGTTACACGCGTATGACTTCTTGATCCACAACTAATCATGAGAGCTTCCTTTTGGCTAGGAGGAACTACCTGAAATGAAAAACAAGACCACAAAAAGAGATTAAATAACATATGATAGTGGATTTCCTAGCATATGCTAGTTTTGGGAAGTGTGATACTCCCTAAAAGGCTATTAAT
This sequence comes from Taxus wallichiana var. yunnanensis, assembly GCA_018340775.1. Lineage (NCBI taxonomy): Eukaryota > Viridiplantae > Streptophyta > Pinopsida > Cupressales > Taxaceae > Taxus > Taxus wallichiana. The sequence continues at coordinate 821,007,681 of CM031239.1, forward strand.
CCACTATTTAAAATAACTCAATGTTAACAATAAATAAAATCCTACTATAGTTAAAATTATTTAGGTATCTCATTTGAATACAATAAGAAAATTTGTTCACAACAAAGCTAAGCTATGATTGGATGCGAGAGAAAGGTCTCTGCAGCAGTACCGGATCTTAGTCAGGGTCTGGTTTTGGGTTGTTTTGGGTATTTGGTGGGGAATTTAGGCTCTATTCTTGGTCTGAGGGTAAAACACAGAGACCGACATCGGTCTAGTGTAACCGATGATGGTTCAAGATGGACCAATGATGGTCATGGGTAACTAGCATTGGTACATTTGGGTGACAGAAACTTATTAAAATCTTGGTGTTGGGATAGATCTGAGGCTAAATGAAAATGGAGAGGGTAATGGAAAGGTCTGTGGAGATATTAGGTATACTCAGAGGTGTTTAACAGTTAGGTATGGGAAATTTAGTGGTGTGGGTGAAGGAATGATCAAACTTGCATGAAGGTAAATGGTGGGAGAATGGGGGTGTAAGTAGAAACTGATAATAGAGGTAACAGAGCCTACTAAAACGAAAATGGATGAATGTTGGTTAACAAAATACTTACTTGTTATATGAGCTTGGTGGCTGGATGAAATTGCAGTTGATCAGATGGATGGAATTTGATGTGGTGATGGCACTTCCCGATGCTTCTGCAAATGCAAATGTCTATGTGATCACTTATGATGCTGGCTGTGGATGTTCAGATGTGTGTGTGAATGTTGGTTCTACTTGTGTGTAACTATGGTTTTGTCTCTCTTTTCTCTAAATGTACCAACCTTGAAATAAGGTTTTTTTGGGGAATAAATGGTAACCGACGATGGTTTCGGTCGATTGACAAGTAGTGGTTTAGGTGTGACTAAAGCACGGTTATGGCGGGATTTTCTAGGTTTACTAAAAATGGGTAGATCCACTTAATTTCTTCTATCTTGGTCAGTTTTTTCTAAGGATTAGAATGAAAGCTTCCTTTCGAATTGGCGGGAAAGTGGTTAGAGGGAATGTAGGCTTTAATTTTTATGGTTTGGGTAGGTATTAGTTAGTTATGGAAACATACTAAGAATAGGTTTGGAGTGAGGTGGCTAGATGAGGTGGTGGTGTGAGAATTATCTTAATTAGGATATTTAAAATAATAAATATTGTGAGGACATGGATTAATTTAATTAATTTAATTAAATTAATATTAGAGTGGGGTAAAAGGGGCCATGGTTAGGTGAGGGTGTTCAAGGTGATTATTTGTGAGGGACCAAGGGGAGTGTGACCCAATTTTGGTGTTTACAAGACACATTTGTAAGAGGATGCGTGTCAACTCTAGGAGACTTGAAATTTTTTTCCCTTTTCCTCACTCAAGCTAAGGGAAAATAAAATTCACCCAACCCTAATAAGCCCTCTGGTCACTCATGAAACCTCTTGGATTGCGAATTCATTCCCAGTGCTTGCAAAGAGCTCATTCCCTCGAGTTGTTGGATCATCAACAAGTGGTGGCTTCTAGCGCGTCATGTAAATTGATGTCCCTCATGTCCCTTAATGCTTGAGGGACATCAGGGAAATAAAATTGTGCCCCATACCTGGCATGCAAGTTTTGATACATTTTTAAATTTTATTTTGAAGATAAATTTCCTACTTCTAACTTTACACATCTTCACCCTTTCCATTACCCTACAACTTGTTCATACCTGCACTATTCACCATTTATGCTCCAAACCAGCTCCTCCACGAGAAAAAAAAAAATCATCAAAATCATAAAAAAACATATATCTTAGAAGGAATATTGATCAGGAGAGCTCAAGGATCAAAGAACGAGAGAGAAACAGAGAAATCATCTGAAAATCCTCACTACCACAAAGCAAAGATTTGAAGTTATCTTGAAAATTGGTGCACAAAACAAAGAAAAATTTACTTCTATATTCTTCATTCTTGAAGGTCATCAAAACCTCAATTTCAAATCTCCCTTCCACTACATATACTACTCACAGCAAAAAAAGCTTGCTCTCGGCTCAACGCTGACAAAAACTTGATTTCCCATCAAACCGATAGTCGGTTAGAAGAGAAATTTCATCGAAGAAATAAGAAACAAAAATATATTAAAAAATGTGATTTTAATCATGAACAGAGAAGAAAAACATACATGAAACTTTAAGCTACATTAATGGCCACCGTGTTTAGAGTGGTCACCAAGTGAAAAAAATTGAATTTTTAAAATCTCCAAAATTGGTGATCGTAAGTCTAATATTTTAGAGGGGCGATATTGGGAAAAAACCATATCAGAAAACTTTTTTCTACCATGATCTGACCACCAAAATATTTTTTATAAAAATAATAGGTCTTCTACATAGGGGGCTGCTATTTCGATAAATCGTCGATTAGAGAAGTTGTGAAGGAGGTGGTGACCACAAAAGTGATATCATGGTTAAAAATCATAGAAATGGTCATATTATTCCATAATTAAGACTTACTAAAAATATTAAGTAGTCCCATGAACACCTACTAAACATAGAAAATTGATCCAAAAGGTGAGAGAAACATAGGGAGAAAGGAGGATTTGAGTTGTTGTATCCAACCGAGGTCCGAAGGAGCTGATTTTTCATAATTACTAAAAATAGTGAGTTGTTTTTTCTAAAGAAACCATGAAGTACAAGTAGATAAGATATAATTTGGCATGGCGCAACCTTTCACTTCTAAGTAGGAGATAGAAAATAGTGCAGTCTCTATCATCAGACTATGTAGGAGTAGATGATAATGAGGTTACTTACATGGATCTCAATAGTTTCTTTCAACACTCATTTCATTATGAAATTGATATATGTAAGATGGAATTCATAGTTGACACCATCAAAACTATTCACGATGTGTTTCATTAGGATCATGTTCAGATCAACTAAGTAGTGTGGCAGTGTTGCAAGGAGTCAGGGCAGGATTTGTTCCAAAGCTTCACCTCTTCAGAAAGGATCTTCATGAGTGATGCTCATGGTCACCAATGGAATCATTCAATAGTTTTTTTAAACACTTAGTTCACAGTGTCCATGTGTCATCCAAGGAAAGTCTCTCAGGATCTAGATTTCACTACATTGGAGCATTGCATCGAGATCGGTCAAGTAGAACAGTGGATCAACAAGGCATTTTCTTCATCAGAATTGTTCTCACTCTCCCTCTTCTCTCTTTCTCTCTCCTCAATATTCTAATCTTGCATTGGGGTTGCAATTTTTCACATGCCTTAATGTTTTCAATGTAATAAGTCACCCTTCAGTTATAAAAGGGGACTTAATGTTTTCCTAGGAATGTGAAAAGTTTCAAGACATATGAAGAGTCATTTCTCTTCCTATAAATTGTAAATCCATTCCCATTTCAAAGGTTTGGTGATCGATTTTGTAAACTCAAGAGTGTATTGTACTTAGAGAGGATAAAAGAAATTTCTATTTTCTTCCATTTCCATACTATGCACAATTTCTTCTCAAACATCAATACAAGAAGGAGTTTCATGCCTTTTTGATGAGGAGATTTTTAAAACTTTGAGTTCTCAATCTTAACTCATTTTGTTGTGATTTGTAGGGTTGTTTTTTCTTAACTGTAATGTGTGTATAAAATTTCTGGTTAATGGGTGTGGGAATCTAATCTTCTACTGCGATATTAATCCCCTATTATCTATTTCTCACTCCCTTTCCCGCTCTCTTGAAAAATTCCTCTCTAGGAAGAAATTACTATCTTTGTGGTATGGTCGGTAGAGTTCCATTGTTAGATCCCGACTACAAGGCCATAAGTAAAATCCACCTTTACTTGCACATGCATATACGAAGCTTCACCGGTTAAGTAAAGGGACTTAGATTCCCAAAGAATTGGCAAGAAACCCACAAGTTTGTTCACCTAACAAATTTTCTCACCAACACTTCCCTACGTATTGCATGCACATGAGATCTAAATGATGACCAAACATCGAAGAGTGCATTGATGAATTGATTTAGTTAAATAAAAGACACACCTTTTCCAGATGGAGTTAGAAGACAGAAAAGGGCCAAGAAGAAGGCATGACATGATAGACATATTAAGGATAAGAAGCTTGAAGTTAGATAGATGGTTCTTCTTTATGACTCCAAGTTCTTGCACCACCCTAGAAATCTCAAAGTGCATTGGTTGGGACCGTATGTTGTGACTTATATACTTGATTCAGAACTTTCCAGCTTACATGCGTTGGATAGGATATGGTTTCTGGTTATTTTAACGGGAGAAGGCTGAAGCACTAATATAACTAAGTATTCTTGGTTTTGTAATAAGGTAGTATTACCATTTAGATTAGATTTCATTTAATACATTCCTTTATGTGTTTCCTTTCATCATTTTTATGCTTTGTCAATTTAGTTCATTTTTTTGTGTAATAAGCACACTTGCGCGCCAAAATTTGATTACTATCTATTGAATTCATGCACAGAGGACCATGCATACTTTTAGTGTGGGGTGGATTATATTTAGGATAAATGGATCGAGTTTGAACGTTTCATAAAATAGGGGTATGCGAGAGGGAGATATTATGCAAGTGCTTGAAGTAAAGGTGCGGATATAGAAAAAAATTTCATAAGTAAAAACCACTTGTGGATGAATGGATACATAGTGTAACATGAGGTAGGCTACAACATAGTAAACTACTTGGTGAAAGGTGCAAGTGGATAGGTACTTGGTGCATGAAGGCGTGTGAAATGAGTTATGTGGTGAGAAGTAGTGGGCGCACTAGAAGGTTACGACTGGGGCACAAAAAATCAATGGATAAAAAGAAAAGAAACATCATTCAATGTTGAGTACGGGAGTAGGTTGAGAGTAATAAATGTGGAAAATTTTACAAATATTATAAAAGGAAGTGTTGTGAAATCATTTTTACATTGTAATTGTGAAGAAGAAGCATTCTAGTGAGTTGAAGATAGATTTACGTGAGAAGTACAAAGATCTATGCTAAGAAACTAAACCAGATGTATTTTACACTAGATTGGTTGGTGCTCCATTGGAGAAAGTGTTTGAGCAAAACTAAGGCATGCAAGGAGGCAATTTGGTAGTTACAATTCAAGTTTGAAGCTAGGGATGTAAATTTTGAGCTAAAGAATGTGATTTCGAGTTGTAAAACTTGAATCAACCGAAAAGACACACTTTTATAGTTGTTATGGCACCTAAGTGAGAACTTAGAGTGATTACAAGGGCGAAAGAAAGAAGAAGTAGAAACTAAAGTTGAAGACACCCCGAGATTCAATTTTTAGAGATGTCGTATCGAGAAGGGGTATTTATGGGCTGTGATTGGGAGTCACACATATGGCGCTACAAATTAAGTGAATACAACCACCAAAATAAGGATAATAAAGATGAATTGGACAAGTTGTTGGTGGTAAAAACAACTCTGTAATAATGATATGGCCATGTACGACGACGCAAGAGAAAAATTGTTTTCAAATATGGGAGTTTACATCTTAATGAACTCCCATACTTTGGAAATAAGAGATGATTTATCAGTGGTTGATGATTCGAGTCCATGAGGACTTCTTGTATTGTGTTGGGCAGAAATTGAAGCTTACCATGCCCCTAATTGGAATACTAACAAGGTTAAGAAGCTCAGGCACTAAAGTCAGCTATGATCACACCAATAAGGAGGGAATAGAAGAAACCAAGAAAGAATTGGGTTACATGAAGGGATGGTGTAGAATGGATACATTTAAGTTATAGAAATACCTTGTTATTCATGCAAAAATGCACCTCCTCACCAAGTTGAACAATCAAGACTGTTTGTCGCAAGTAATATTGCTAAGAAGTTAACAAAAGGGTTCATCTATAATTTGGCTAACTTCATTACTGAGACTATTGTTGTAGAGGCACACTAAGGGGATAAGATAAGTTTTGGCATGATCCTTCTGTCTATTGTGTTTGTAGAGATTGGAGTGCTTGATAGGCCAAAAGATAAGATTTGGCAATATAGAGAGGAAAATAAATCCCTTGTAGAAATATTTAGGAAGTATACATGTGATGGATCCATGATCAAACCTTAAAAGTAAAGGACATAACTCTGGTATGAGCGAGTGTGCATTAGATTTGAAGAATAATGGAGAATACCTAAGGATATTCCTTTAATATTAGATAAATAGACTAAGTTTACTATTTACCAACATTTTTACATAGGACACTTTAGAATGAAGGATGGAGAGTGGATCCCTTTATGAAAGATCCCATATGCCTTCATTGCATGCTATTTTTAGGCCTCAATACACAAATCATGTGGAGGTTTCTATTCAATGCAGAAAAAGTAGACTGTGACTACCATACACTCAGGAAGACATATGTCTATCCAAGTAAGTCTTCTTATATTGAGAAGTTGATTTCAGATGACATTAATATTAATTCTGTGAGCCTAGAAATTGGGAAGGATGGAGTAGATAAGGTATATATCTACCTTAAGCCCAAATTGGAGAATGGGAAATATGTTGAGAACAAATTCAAGCTCCCTGAGTTTCCCAAGGGAAAACATACTATGGGCACACTACAGGATGAAGAGGAAACTTTTCCCCATGATGAAGAAGAAGAAGAAGAGGAACTAAGGGAAGATAGTGGTGTCTTGGAGCATGGAAGTAGGAGACAACCCACTATAGGGGAGAAAAGAGCATACAAAACAACCCCTCCATTGTAGAAGGAAGATGAAGAAGTAGGAATGGATATAGGCACAATAGAGATAGGTTCAAGAGAGGGTGCTAAGAAACAAAAATATAGGAGAGTGTTGAGAAGAACCAAACATCAAGGCATAGGGCCATCATAGCCACCAAGGAGGTTTTTTATGACTTCTCTTCTCAAGGTAGATCCAGTAAATAAAAGGCACATGTACACCCCTACTTAGGATGATGAGGGAAAGAAATCAGAGGATAGTCAGATAAATACTCCACTCAACACTGAGAATGTAAAGGAACCTTAGGAGGAATAATTGAAACATGATACAAAGGAGTTGAAAGAGAAAAAGATAAACAAAGTGGTGTCATTGATACAAAGATGGATGTAGATAAGGGTGAGCCATCTAGTGAGCATATTGATAGACAAATTGATGGAAGACCAGCTCATGATGTGGGTGTACCCATTCCAAAAGGTAAGCTCTCGGTAATGGAGAAGGATGGCATGTATGAAACTCCTACAGGTTGGGTCTCATGACCCAACATAAATCATACACACTAGGTTCTAAATCACTTTAGATCCCAAGGACCTTTATGGTCGGGAGTTAATGGATTTAGAAGTGACAAGCATGCACATATGGAAAAAACTATCATGTAGTATACGAGAATCATATGGACAAGCCTAATTTTGACATGTGTGAAGAATCATGTGTCTCACAGAGAATGAATAAAGTGCCACATTCACGCCATGTGATAGTTAAATTGACTTAGATGTGAGATGAGCATGTGAGTAATGCATTAACAAAGGTATTTACAAAGGTTTCACATAGAAAAATAGATAAAGTGGAAAAATATTCATGTTTTTTTAATATAGGAAAGATAAAGACACCAAGATCAAGTTCGTGATGGAGGAAAAGGAGAAAGATGAGATGAAGGAAAGTACGGTGTTGAGTATGGTGGAAAAAACTGATGATAAAATTTTTAAGGAAAGGCTAGATCTAGAAGAGAAATTTTTGGACAAGTTTCCATATGAAATGTATTACTTGTGCACCCTAGTTCATATGGTGATGGATGGGGGTCTAGTACACATGCCAAAACCAAAGGATACTAGGACATAGGAAGAGAAAGAAAAGGCCACGATAGCATGCAAAATTACTAGTTATGAGTCTGTACTATAGACCATGAAAGATGAAATGAAGAAGGAAGACTTGGCGATGAATATGTTTATAGATCTTGAAAATATAATGAAGAAAAGGAATCTAGCAAAGGAGGACATGGTCCTTAGTGCAATGAAGAATGATACACTTGGGCATGAGGAGAGGCTAACCTTAGTAGTAGAGAAGCATGATGCACTTGCAGCATCTTATGACCATCACAAAGAGTGAATCAAAGAGATAGGAAAACTCATAGCGTGGAGGATGGATGTAATGGATAGGATGGTCTCAAGTCTAGAAAATGTCCTCAGGATACTATAGAATGAGGGCCGAATATGAATATAGATGAAATGGAATCGGTACTTGCAGACATCCCAAACAAAACTAATAAGGTGCTCAGCGATTAGAATGAGTTAGAAGCAGAGATAAAGAGTGAATATCCATAGTTAATTCTACATGCAAAGGGATAGAGCACCCAAGTATTATTTCATTCTTTTTATAATTATTATTTCATTCCTTATTCTTTATTCATGGAAAGATGAATCATGGTTACCCATTTTCGAGGATGACAATGAAGCAAGTGTGGGGTAATGTTGGGCTGATGAATTACAACCTAAGTATTGAAGGCACATAAGGATTGGGCACACGAGCATAGGGAAAAAGTTTCTTGCAAAAGTATATTGGAAAAGGGTGCACACGAGAAAGCATGATATCAAGACTTATTCACTTTGCATGGTGAGGCTAAATATAGATGTTGAGTGTGGGGCACACATCAACATGAAGACTTAAGGATGAAGAAATGATATTTTGGGAAAGTGGAAGATCAAGAAACATACATAGTTTTGAGCTATTAATAGGATTGTATCTGCAGTTAATATTATTATATAACCTATTGTTAGCGATCTTACATGCTTTTGTATTTTTCATGTAAGGGCACATGGCTATTATTAGCATGTAGCCTATTTTAGAAGGTGTATGAGTAGTGAAGGGAAATTCCGCACTACCTATATATATGTATTGATTTGAATAGTTTAGGGATCCATTTGTTTTAGATTTATGATGCTTATTTATGAGCATGCATGACTTATGGTGACATTACTATGTATGTATTCAACTTTTGTGTTTTATAGTAATTAATACAATGGATATTTGTGGTTGGATATTGGTTGTTGACATATTTGTGATTGGTTCTTGTATGAGTGATTATTGCATATGGTTATGATCTAGATTTGTTTATGGTTTATTACTACATTGTTATTATGGATCTGGAATATATCTATGTGTGTTTTATCATGCTAACTCCTTTAAAAATATTCCATAAAAGAGGGACCTCGCACCTTGCATGCTTGGTGAGATCTCAATTATGGTGAGTGATTTTCTAGGGCACCTTGGGCCGCTTGGTAAAATAAAGACTACATAGCTAGTGGTGAGGCATCCTATTATAGAACTTTGAACCATGAGGCCATCCTAAAGGGACAAAGAGCTATTCCTTTCGGCTGCTTAGCTATTAGTAGGTCAAGATATAGATCACAAAGGACCTCACGATTAACAAGCTTAAATACAATAGCCTTGATGCGAGTAGGCCTCCATACAACATGGTTCCATGCATCGTAGTGTTTTTCCTTTAGCGGGTCCATCATAGCATATGCCCCACCTAGCTATAGACCTGGCAGATCTGGCATGGGAGAGAATTAGAGATGACTCATTTTATTGATGTATTTGATGTATATTTTTGATGTACGCCTTGATATGAAGGCATAATTTTGAGATGATGTATATGTACTATTTTTTTATCATGCCTCATGATGAAGGAACATTATTTTGTACATATGTACTTTATATATTATTTTTTGATTATGCCTCATGATTGAAGGCACAATTTTGACCCATGCCCATGATGGAATTTTGTATCTAATATGTATCGAGACACATGATTTTGTACATGGACATTTGTTTTTATGATGATATATGATGATGATGGACCATTTTGACGTATCACATTTTTTTATGAGATAACATGTGTAATCCATATTTTTATTGTGGTCTATGTTTATATCACATGTTTGTTTGATTATGAGATAGCATTTGATGATATCACATTGCATGTTGATGAGATACTTTGATTAGACCATGTTTTTATTTTTGATATTGGTGTGGGGGGATAGAATTTGATTAACACAACCCCTCTTGCCCCATTGATGATATGATATGATGATTAGCTTAGCATACATGTTTGATGTAGACTTAGCATTTTTTTATATATGATGTATAGATGTGATGATAGATGATATTGATGATGAGATGATAAAAAATGTACAAGTAAACAAACAAACACAAATTAACCAAATCTAATCTAATCACAACAATTATATACAAGTATGCAAGATAAAATGAACTCAATGCAATTCATGACAGATTAAAGTAACACTCAATCTAATGAAGCAAATGAATCTAATTTATAACACACAACATGAAGAAGCAATGCAATCAAAACTATGTACAAACCAAAAACTAAAGTAAGAAAACTACTACTTTGTTTTTGTGGGACAAGTTTTGAAATGTTTTACGATGTTTTGGTTTTATCTCGAGATAATGTTCTATTATTTTTGAGTTTTCTATGAAACATATTTGAATGTTTTGAGTTTTCCAACCAACATATGTGAATGTTTAGGAATTTTCAAAAATTTATACACATTTTTTGGTATTAAAAACAATCTTCCGAAGTTATGTGCAAGGAAACAAATAAATGTGGATGCCCCAACATTAGATGGGATATACAAGGGCATAAAGCCACACATATGTTCAAGAATTTGAAATTGAAATGTTTCCCCAGTGTGAGATGGGAATATAAAAAGGCAAACCCTTTACACACAAAATTTGGATCAACTGGATCAAGGCCAAGAGGGATAGGCTCAAAAGTATCTCAAAGATAGGAAAGGACTAGCTTAGGATAAAGCCATCATAATCCTACATTTGGAGATGCTTGTGAACAATGGACCCTCTAATGGTGCCGGAAACCAGTTTTCACCAAAGGACTTGTCCAAAGTGCCACAATTACGTGGTTTTCACACTTGGATGCATTGATTTCTTTTTTCTTTTTCTTTTTTATACTTTTTTATTTGATTTTCTATTTTTGAGGAACCCCATACTCAAGCATAGAACCACTTGAGATGTATAATGTTCATAGGATCCTTCAGTTCATCACCATCTAAGTAGGTAAGCTTGTATGCACCTAAACCAAATTTAGTGACCACAACATATGGCCCTAACTAGTTTGGCTCGAACTTTCCTTTCTTTTCATAGTCTTTTATGGTGTTAAACTAATTTTCCTTCATCACAAGGTCTCCTACCTCAAATTGGTGAGGAATCATTCTTCAGATCAAGGGCATGAAGTCTCTTCTCATCCAACATCTCTAACTCTACCATCTGAAATACTTTTTAATCCTCTTTTTATCTAGATAGTCTCTAAATTATATTTACAAAGACGGGAGCTCGATTTCAAGAGGTAAAACAGTTTTAGTTCCAAATAGTAAGGAATATGGATTTACACCAGTAGGGGTGTGGATGGATGTTCTGTATTCTTGGAGGGCTAGGTGAATTTGTAAATACCAATTGTGGCCAATTTTGTTCACCATCTTCTCCATGATACAAAAAGGGTTTTATTGGTGGCCTCATCCTGTCCATTACCTTGAGGGTAATAGGGGTTGAGTACTTGAGAGTGATTTGAAAATGTTTACATAATGCCTTCACAGTTTTATTCTTGAAATATTTTTCATTGTCTGTGACAAGGGCAGAAGGGATGCCATAACGAAAAATGATATGGTTCATTATAAACTTAGATATCTGCACACCTATGATATAGGTAAGAGGCAAAGCCTCTACCCACTTTTTAAAGTACTTGGTGGTAGTTATAATGAACATGTGGCTATTAGATGATGTTGGGGTAAGCTTTCCTATGAGATCAAGCCCCCACTTTGAGAAAGGCCATGGTGTTGTAATAGGGTGCAAGGATTGCACCAATGCATGAATCAAATTTTTATACTTTTGACACAATAAACACTTCTTTACATACTTGCAACAATCATTTTCCATGGTAGGCCAATAGTAGCCTACTCTTAGTATCTTCTTGGCTAGGACTATGCCATTGGTATGAGCCCCATAGATACCTTTGTGAACCTCCTTAATTGCTAAGATAGATTCATCAATGTTAAGACAACGAAAAATATTCCTATCATACCCTCTATAATAGAGAGTTCTCCTAAGTAAGGTGTAGTGGGCTATACGTTGGATGAGGTTTCATTTATTAGATTGGGAAATGTTAGGTGGGAAGGTTCCATCTTTAAGGTAGTTGAAAATATCATAGTACCAAGGTGAATGGGGACCAACAACTTCACATATCAGACATGACTTGGGCATGTCATATGCTAGTGTCAACAAGTGATCCACAAAGAAAGGTATATCATTTTGTCCAAGTGGTATGGTTAGCAAAGAAACCATTGTTGCCATGACATTTGTTTCTCGATTATGTACTCTAGGAATCTATTCAAAGGTAATCTACACAAAGTACTCTTTTAATGTATTGACCATATTTTTGTAAGGAATGAGTTTTTCATCCTTAAATTTATACTCATTTATGACCTACTTAATAAACATAAGGTCTCTAATGACATTGAGCTATCTAATGTTCCAAAGATATAGTTATCTTCAGCCTTACAATGAGAGCTTCATATTCTGCTATGTTTTTGTGCATGGGAATCCTATTTTGAAATCTTGTGGGATCAAGTCCCCTGAAGGAGTTATAAGTACAACTCCCGCTCCTGAACCATGAAATGTGAAGGATCCATCAAAATACATGTGCCATAATATGGACTCCTCGATATACATGAGTGAAGCATCTAGAAGTTCTAGACTCAATGGTTTTGTTCCTAGTAGAGGGGCTTCAACTAATTGATCTATCAATACTTGCCCCCGATTTTTAATGAACAAATTCTATATCAAATTCACTTAGTAGGATTATACAACTAGTCATCCATCTTGTGAGTGTTGGTTTTGAAAATATATATTTCAGTGGGTCCACCTTTGATATAATCTTGACCTTGTTTTTTAACAAATAATGACATAGTTTTTGAAAGGAAAAAACTATAGCCAAGCAATCCTTTTTGATTTGTGGATAATTGAGCTCATAAGCAATCAATGTCTGACTTAGATAGTACATAATGTTTTCCCTCTACTCCCTATCATATTGGGCCAAGAGTGCTCCAATTGTAAATTATGTAGCAAAGATATACAATAGTAGTGGTTCACCTACAATAGGTGACATTAACACATGGGGTCTTGATAGATATTATTTTAGCAAATAAAATTTTTGTTGTTGTTATGGACCCCACAAAAATTTGACATATTTCTTGAGAAGATGTGTAAATGCATGACACTTATTTGCAAGCTGGGAAATAAATCTCCTGATTTCTTGTATTTTCCCCTGCAAGTTGCATAGTTGTTTGATGTTTGTAGGAGGAGGCATCTCTATGATGGTTGAGACCTTTACTTGGGTCTACTTCTATTCCCCTCTATGATACTATAAAGCCTATAAGTTTCCTTGATAGCAAGACTTTATTGGCTAGATTTTATGCACAGTTAGATACACAAACCTAGGAAGTCATGGGATAAATCCCCTTCATTTAACGATGAAGCTCTTGTGTGAGTTATTCATTTATTCTATGGCCTATTTAAACTAAATTTTGGGTATTACTTTAATTGAATAGCTCATGAACCATAGCTAAACAATTTGGTAGCAAGTAAGTAGTTATACGGTAACTAGAAGAAGTAGAAATGGAAAGTGGAAATTGGAAGAAGATATGTGAAGGGAACGTGTGTGGTAACAAGTAGTTATCAGAGAAAGTTATGACCACATGGAATAAAAAAATATTAAATAATTCTTACAACTTTAGCAAAAGAACAGAAGAATATTTATTATGAAAGCCAAGATAACACAAAGTCTATCATTAACATTCACAAATTAAACAGTCAGACTTTAGTAGACACAAATTTCAACCAAAATCCTCCTTTCTTCTTATTCAAATTTTAATCGTTTACAATATGCACATCTAATTATTTCAACACAAAGTCTGAAACAACCATGTACAATGTAAAACAACAGTTTTTCCAAAAGTTCTAAGATCCCGACCTCATAGGTCTCTTCCTCTATTTGATCATATCAAAAATTCACCCCCAGGTAAATTTGATAACATGCATCAGGATGTCCAAATTCCAAGAAAAATGACTGATTCAGAGCAAAATCAGGTTTCTAGGGTCCCTTCAGGAATCTTTCTAAACTCCCCAGGGTGAAGAAGAAAGGAGCAAGCTTTGAGAAAGTTCGGAGAAGGTTGCAGAAAGCAAGTAGTTTGGGCCGAAAAATTGTGAAAATCGGCTAAGTCCTAGTCCAGCACAAGGTGGGACAAATGGGACAAAGGTACGCGAACCGCCCGAACCGGCCGAAATGAGTCCAGTCGGCCCACTAAGCATTTGGGACAAGTGGGACGAAAGTACGCGGCGGGCGTGAAATGCCGGTTCGACCGAGAGAGAAAATCGACTAACCACTTGAGAGGGGCAGTTCGGGACGCGCGGGACAGAAATACCCGAACCGGCCGAAAAGAGTCAAGTCAGTCCGAATCAAAGTGGGACAAGCGGGCTAGAAATACCCGAACCGGCCGAAATTGTCCCAAAAGGTCCAAAATCAAAATGGGACGTCCGGGACGAATGGACGCGAAGTACGCGGAAGACCCGGCAGGCCCGAGAACCATTGAGAAATTGCCACGTGTCATCAAGGAGAAGCCAAAAGGTCAAAAGGCAAGGTTTGAAGCGCTGGCCCGAGCCAATAGAAATTGGACACGTGTCCAATGGAGCATAGAAGTGCGGAGCTCGGGGAGGAGTTGGAAAGTTTGGCCAAATCTAAGCCAAAAGGGGTAAAAGTGAAGGAAGACCCGGCAGGTTCGTGAACCAACCAATGCATGCCACGTATCCCTAGTGGCGGGGCGTGGGAAAAAATGTGGAAAATATTCCAAGAGCACCAAAAGTCAAAATTCAAGAGACAGCCCACCGAAAAGTAGAGGAGAGAGAATTATTCAGCGAATCAGAGCATGCCACGTGGCGTCCAAGTGGCAGTGCGCGGGAAAATATTTCAAAATCCGTTTTCACCTGTTCCGTGTCCTAAATCTTCAGATCGACATATCTTTCGATCCAGAGCTCGGATTTGCACGTTCTTGGTATCAACGGAAAGCTGCTGAAATTCTCTACACGTTTCCAGGGTCAATCTTGCATTTTGGTGTAGTCTGGAGGGAGAAAATTGAGAAACGCCTCTGGCACGAAATAACAAGCAGAGGTAATGCTTCAACAACCACTTTAATGCAGCAGACAACCCGCCGCTTCTGTTAGGCAAACCACCGCTTTGCCAGAACCCGCCGCTTCTGCCATGATGAATGAATTAAATGCAACCTAGAGGTGGTTGGGGCAGATTTCGAATTCCTCTCTCTTTTCTCTCCCATTCTTCCTATAAATTGGAAGGAGGGGTTTCTTTCTGTTGTTGGACATTTTCTGCTTTGCACCCTCCCTTCTCTCCTGTTCATAAGAAGATTTGTGGAGTTTTCAAACCTCCCATATAGACTGTAACACCGTTTTTTGCCTTTTGGCCATTGCAATGTATTGAATCGATCCTTGAGCAATATATATGTGTCTGTGGTTGCTTCTAAACCCTCTTACATATTTATTACTGTGTTTTTGATCTTTCATTGCATTTTTGCTATCTGTGCATGGTGTTGTGTTATATCTACATGGTCTGTGTTTAATTTGGTAAAGCATATGTTCTTCATTCCTCGGTGCATCACCTCTATTAGCTTAGATTTATTTTATGCATCTTCTTACCTTGTCTCCTTGGCAGATTAGATTAGATTTTGAGAAAACCCTCTGCATATTTCGTGTGCATCTGAACAGAGGAATAGGAACCACCTTTCTCTGGAGATTCCTTTCTCACTCTTCAAGTCCCACACTTGGAGAAAGGATTCAATGTTATGCAATCACACTGGATGTTAGTATGATCAACCTAGAAATCTGATCAACGTCCAGGGGTGCTGTGATTTTGCACTAACAGTTTTGGCACGCCCGGTGGGACCTAGAGGTCTCATTTTTATTGCAGCAAAGTTGATATGCATCTGCTGCAATTTTCTTGCTAAAAAAGAGCTATTATTTGCATATCTGGCGACTCCAAGGGGAAGAATCAATAGAATCTCAGCAGTACAGGCCTAAAAGCTTATGAGAAGAATCACAAGGTCAAGAGTTGGAGAAGAAGAAGTGCTGTTTGAATACCTGCAATTATCTCCAAGAAGAAGGCAAAGAGGAAGAAGGATTCAAAGGTCTCCATCTCCACCAAGCAGAACTCTCTCAACTCCTCCACCTGACAGGCCTTTCTTTCAATATACAAGGGTTTTAAGACCACTCAGAATGGCGCAACCAGTAAACCCCTATGTCAACTTCACTGGCAGCAGCCCACTTGCTCTCAATGCACAAAATCCAATCCCAGTTGCAGCATTGAAGAACATTCCATATTTTACTGGAGAAAATCAGACCACTCCTGGTGATCATGTCAAGGACATTGCTAATATTTGTGCAATACATGAGATTAATGAGATGCAAGTAGCTGTCAAATTGCTGGCATCTTCATTCAAGGGGAAAGCATTGCAATGGTTTAGGAGCCTTGAAGCTGGCTCTATCACAAACTGGAATCAGCTATGTATTGCACTTCATGATCAATTTGGAGAGAAGGGAGACAACTTGTCTCTTTTGGAGCAGCTGACAACCATCAAGAGAGCTCCCAATGAGCAGCTAACCGACTTCAACTTCAGATTTCAAAGATCTTGGGATAGAATTCCGGTGGCAGTCAGGCCAACAGCAGAAGGTGCTTTTCTATACTACCTTAAAGCTTTAAATTCTGATATTTCTATGTTGGTTCAATCTATGGGAGGCACAACTATCCCTGCTGCTTATAGTATTGCCATTAGAGCTGAAAATTGTCTGATTCAAGCTGGCAAGCTAGCTCCTAGGCCTCCAATGCCATTATATCCAAGTTTAGAGAGCCCAAGTACTGGTCAAGCACCTGTCTTAACTCCTATTCCCACTCCTAGAAATCAAAGTTCAAATGGAGCTTCCACTTCATCTCCAAGTACCCCAAATGAGCTTCAGGAGGTCATGAAGCAATTGCAAAATCTAGGCAATGAGCTGGTTACTCTAAAAAGACAGCAGGTTCAAGGTTTTAGACCTTCGTATCAGCCTCAAGCTCAACCTAATAGGCAGCCATATCAGCCTCAAAGGCCACCTAATCCAGCTGCAAATATGAATCAAACAAGGCCTCCTGCCAATAGACCATTCCAGCCCTATAATCCAAATGCCATATCTGCCTCTAAGGCATTAGTACCAGCACAAAACAACATTGCCCAGGAGTATGAATGGTGTTTTCCATGTAATGAACCCCATAATCAATCCATGTGCTTCAATGGTGCTTTGACCCAAGCTTTAATGGTAACAACTACTGGTGTGGAGGGTGAAAGCAATCAAGAAAACAGCCAACAACAAGAAACATTCCAACAAAGAATCGCCCCAAATGACACCACATTGGTAAATTGGCAAGCAGAGGATTTCTGTGGCATGAATCAGGCAGTTTCTCAAGGTGTTGCTGCCAACACAAGGTCAAAAAGGAGAAATTTGGGTGAAGAACAGCCATTAGCCCCAGCCAATCCACAACCTTCCACAGCTCCACAAATGATTGGCAAGCAAAACCCAGTTTCAAATGCACAAGGGCAGCCAAGAACAGCCCCTAGGCCAACTCAAATGCCAGCTGTTGATGCCCACATTCAAGGAGCAAATGTGCAAATCAAGGGACAGCAGAGAGATCCTTCATCACCATTCAGTATCGTTGATCAGATGAAGAAAACAAACGTCAATATATCTATGTGGGAATCCCTATCCATCCCAGGCCAAAGAGATCTGCTGCAAGCTGCTATGAAGGACTGGCCAACTTCGAATCAGCGGGTTCAGAGGCAAGACAAAGTGCTTACAAATGCTGCCCAGCCTGAAGGAAATCATGGAGCACAACAAGGTAGAATGCTGAAACCTCCCCCTTTCTATGTTTCGTTAATCATTGGAAATCAGCTGGTACATAATTGCATGATAGATTCCGGGGCAAGTAGCTCAGTAATGCCTAAACAGATAGTTGATCGCTTAGGGCTCCAAAGATGAAATAACAACTAAGGGAGTAGTGCAATTAGATGGGACAGCAATAGCAACGGTTGGAGTGATTAGAAATTTAAGTCTTACCTTGCATGCATGTCCAAATGTTGTTGTCTTACAAGACGTCTCAGTCATAGACCTTCCACCACTCTTTGCCCTATTTGTCAAGGGACTTTACTGCCAAGATTGGGGGATATTTGTCCGCTGATTGGTCACACATGCTGTTCAGAACGAGGTATGGAACTAAAGCTACAATTAGGTCAGAACCTATTGCAGATTTCCACATTGAGCCCTATACTCCAAGTCATATTAATACCAATTGCTCAGCATTTGATCAAGAAGATCACCTTGGCACTGATGAAGCCGACACTAAGGTTGGAAGTATCCCAGATTTGACTCTTGATGAATGGGCAAGCAAGGTGCATGCTTTTGATCCTTATCAAGAAGTAGAAGAATCTGAGCTAGGGGTCTATTGTATACACGAAGAAAGTCAACCTATTCCTAGCATCACCAAGCCAAGCCACAAGGATGACAACGAGGTATGGCAACTGTTTTTTGATGGATCAAGGAGTAGACAAGGCGCAGGAGGTGGAGCCGTGCTTATTTCACCTCAAGGAGTAAAGTATTATTCAGCTTTTAGATTTCAATTTGCATGCTCCAATAACACTGCTGAATATGAAGCCTTGGTGCAAGGGATGCATTGGGCAATAAAGAGAAAAATAAATAACTTGCAAGTTTTTGGGGACAGTGAGCTGATTGTAAATCAGGTCAAGGGACAGCATGCCGCCAAAAATGATCTACTCAGATGCTACAAGAATAGGGTGTGGGACCTCATGGAAGATTTTGAGGGTTTCGGCATCAAGGCCATTCCCAGGAAAGAGAATCAAGCTGCTGACAGGCTTGCAGCAGTAGGGGCAGCCTTTGACATTGTAGAAAACATTCAACAAGACAAGGTACAGCCAAACATCCATGTGATTGTGAGGCCTTCAGTGCCGGATAACGATGTCAATTGGCAAGTATTCGAGAATGACCAGCAAATCATCCACTTCTTGCAGGAAGAAGCTGAGTTCTCAGCTAAGAATCAAGAGAAGTTGGAACAGCAATATGGTGACCAGGTGATACAGCTGAGAACTGACAAGCTGCCCAAGGGACTTGTCACCTTGGAGTCAATTTTTAACCCCAATGATCAGTTTAGAAAGGAGAAAGCAAATATTCAGGTCAAGAGGGAAGATTCGGCATCCATCTTGGTAGAAGAGAACAAGCCACTGCAAATTGGAAAGATGACAATTGAACAGAAAGGTATGAGTTCATACAACTATGTCAAGAATTCCCGATGTGTGTTTGCTTGAGCTATGAAGACTTGAAAGGGTTCAATCCCAACTTAGCTCAGCATACAATCGAGTTGGATCCAAATACTAAGCCTGTCAGGCAGAAACAGAGACCAGTCAATCCACACATGGAGCCTCTCATGAGGAAGGAGCTGGACAAGCTGATTGAGTCAGCAATTATATTCCCTATCAAGCATTCAAGCTGGGTTGCGAACTTGGTTCCGGTCAGAAAGAAAAGTGGAGAGATCAGGCTATGTGTTGACTTCAGAGATTTGAATAGAGCCTCTCTCAAGGACCATTATCCACTCCCCTCCATGGAGCAAATATTGCAGGTCGTAGCTGGTTCAGAAAGGTTTTCACTACTTGATGGATACTCAGGCTTCAATCAAATTATGGTAAAGGAGGAAGATCAGTTTAAGACAGCCTTCACAACCAAATGGGGCACATATGCTTACAAGAAGATGCCATTTGGACTGTCGAACGCCGGAGCAACATTCCAGCGAGCCATGGATATGGCATTCAAAGGCTTGATCAATAAGATAGTGCTGATATACCTAGATGATATCACTGTCTTCTCAAAGAATGTTGTAGACCATCTCTTTCACCTCAGGCAAGTGTTTCAGAGGTGTAGAAAGTTTGGAGTGTCTTTGAATCCTAAGAAGTGCATCTTTCTTGCACATGAAGGGAAACTCCTTGGCCATATTGTCTCCAAGGAAGGATTAGCAATTGATCCAGAGAGGGTTGAAGCCATAAGAGCTCTACCATTGCCAAGTCACAAGAAAGCCCTTCAGAGTTTCCTGGGAAGGATAAACTTTGTTCGGAGGTTTGTCCCAAACTTTGCAGCCCTTGTCAAGCCCATCACCAAAATGTTAAGGAAAAGCATGGCTTTCAAATGGACGGCAGAAGGCAAGGAGAGTTTTGAAGCAATCAAAGAAGCCATCTCCCAGGCACCCACTCTCATCAACCCGGACTTTTCCAAGGATTTCATCCTCTATGCATTTGGAGGTGATGACACTATTTCTGCCATTCTGGTACAACAGAACAAAGATAATGAGGAGCAGCCGATTGCTTTCTTCAGCCAAAGCCTAAATGACTGCGAATTGAGGTACTCTTTTATTGAAAAACATGTGCTTGCAGTAATCAGGAGCTTGAAGAAATTCAAGCATTTAGTCTCAAACAACAAGGTCCAGTTGCTGGTCTCACATGCTGGGGTTAAAGACTTCCTCCTCAACAAGGATTTAAATGAGAAAAGGGCAGGTTGGATCACCCGTGTCATGGAGTATGACATTGAGATCAAGATCACCAAGCTGGTAAGAGGCAAAGGTTTGTGTGAGCAGCTCGCTTCCAAACAACTAAACAACCCAGAAGATAAAGAAGACGCTGTCCTGCTATTACAAGATGATCGAAAAGCAGAAAATGATGATGTGTCCACTCCTGTTGACTCGTAATATGATACATTTCCTACGATCGGGTATGTGCCCTCTAGAAATGAGCAAAGCAAGAAGAAGACACTTCAGGTTGCAGGCTATTCCATATACCATCATTGATGGAGTTTTGTTCAAGAAGGACGTGAATGGAGTGCTGCTGAGATGCATTAACACAGGTCAGATTCAAAGGGTATTAAAGGAGTTTCATGATGGACCAGCTGGTGGCCATTTTGCACCAAGAGTGACAGCTCTGAAAATCATGAAGGCTGGTTATTATTGGCCTAAAATCTTTAGTGATTGCTATGCATGGATCAAGAAATGTAAGAATTGTGCATTCTTCACAGGAAAAGAGAGACTTGCAGCCCTCCCATTACATCCAATCTCAGTTGACCAGCCATTCATGCAATGGGGTTTGGACTTCATTGGAATCATCAATCCCAATTCAAGCCAAGGGCACAAATGGATTTTGACAACCCAGACTACTTCACCGATGGATGGAAGGCAGAGCACTCAAAGAGGCGAATGAGTCTAGCATCTTGGACTTTTACGAGGGGATAACTACCAGATTTGGTGTACCTGCTACAATAGTCTCTGATAATGCATTGGCATTCATTGGATCTAAAGTTACTGAGTGGGCTGTCAAGAACGGGATTTACCTGAGCACTTCATCAAACTATTACCCTCAAGGTAATGGCCAGGCCGAGTCTACAAACAAAAACTTGCTGAGGATCATTAGGAGGACTCTTGATGAGAATCAGAAGGCTTGGCATACCAAACTGAAATCAGCCTTATGGGCAGATAGGATAACTCCCAAAAGATCCACAGGTAACTCTCCATTTAGGCTTGTCTACGGAAGAGAGGCAGTCTTGCCCATGTCACTTGAGCTGCCAACGTTGGAACTCATGAAACAGCTGGAGTTGCTAGAGTTTGGGCCCATGGAGGTGAGATATGCAGAATTGATGGAGCTGCAAGAAATCAGAAATCAGGCATTCCAAGCAATGGAAAAGGATCAGGCTTTGATCAAGAAGACCTTTGATAGGAAGGCCAAAGATAGATCTTTTCAAGTAGGAGATCTAGTATTGAAATGGGATGTGGACAGAGCAAAACCAGGAAGGCATTCAAAATTTGATGCCATTTGGAGTGGCCCATACATGGTCACAAAGTGCAAGAACAACAATGCTTTCCAATTGGCCTCATTGATGGTGAAGAACCGCAGATTCCAAAGAAATGGAATCTATCTCAAGCGTTGCTTCTAGAGGGAGGTTCACTAGATTAGATTAGATTTTCTTTCCTCCAAGTGCTTGTGCACATTGTTTTGCTGTAGATTAGTTTTGTTTTCCCTAAGTGCCTTGGCACAGCTTGCTGTCCATGGAGATGATGCATGTCTTTGCTAAAATCAGATCTCTTTCCATCTTCCTCCTCGCACATTCTGAGTCAGTTTGGATTCTAACAGAATATTTGATGACTCCATGCCCAATGGATGGCTTCAGGCAACTGGCCTTTTCATCTAGCAGGCAGATGATCCCGCTGAGTCGCCAAATTGTTATCCAAAATTCACCCCCCCAGGGTAAATTTGATAACATGCATCAGGATGTCCAAATTCCAAGAAAAATGACTGATTCAGAGCAAAATCAGGTTTCTAGGGTCCCTTCAGGAATCTTTCTAAACTCCCCAGGCCGAAGAAGAAAGGAGCAAGCTTTGAGAAAGTTCGGAGAAGGTTGCAGAAAGCAAGTAGTTTGGGCCAGAAAAAATTGTGAAAATCGGCTAAGTCCTAGTCCAGCACAAGGTGGGACAAATGGGACAAAGGTACGCGAACCGCCCGAACCGGCCGAAATGAGTCCAGGCGGCCCACTAAGCATTTGGGACAAGTGGGATGAAAGTACGCGGCGGGCGCGAAATGCCGGTTCGACCGAGAGAGAAAATCGACTAACTGCTGAGAGGGGCAGTTCGGGACGCGCGGGACAAAATGACCCGAACCGGCCGAAAAGAGTCAAGTCAGTCCGAATCAAAGTGGGACAAGCGGGCTAGAAATACCCGAACCGGCCGAACCGGCCGAAATTGTCCCAAAAGGTCCAAAATCAAAATGGGACGTCCGGGACGAATGGACGCGAAGTACGCGGAAGACCCGGCAGGCCCGAGAACCATTGAGAAATTGCCACGTGTCATCAAGGAGAAGCCAAAAGGTCAAAAGGCAAGGTTTGAAGCGCTGGCCCGAGCCAATAGAAATTGGACACGTGTCCAATGGAGCATAGAAGTGCGGAGCTTGGGGAGGAGTTGGAAAGTTTGGCCAAATCTAAGCCGAAGGGGTAAAAGTGAAGGAAGACCCGGCAGGTTCGTGAACCAACCAATGCATGCCACGTATCCCTAGTGGCGGAGCGTGGGAAAAAATGTGGAAAATATTCCAAGAGCACCAAAAGTCAAAACTCAAAAGACAGCCCGCCGAAAAGCAGAGGAGAGAGAATTATTCAGCGAATCAGAGCATGCCACGTGGCGTCCAAGTGGCAGTGCGCGGGAAAATATTTCAAAATCCGTTTTCACCTGTTCCGTGTCCTAAATCTTCAGATCGACATATCTTTCGATCCAGAGCTCGGATTTGCACGTTCTTGGTATCAACAGAAAGCTGCTGAAATTCTCTACACGTTTCCAGGGTCAATCTTGCATTTTGGTGTAGTCTGGAGGGAGAAAATTGAGAAACACCTCTGGCACGAAATAACAAGCAGAGGTAATGCTTCAACAACCACTTTAATGCAGCAGACAACCCACCGCTTCTGTTAGGCAAACCGCCGCTTTGCCAGAACCCACCACTTCTGCCATGATGGACGAATTAAATGCAACCTAGAGGTGGTTGGGGCAGATTTCGAATTCCTCTCTCTTTTCTCTCCCATTCTTCCTATAAATTGTAAGGAGGGGTTTCTTTCTGATGTGGACATTTTCTGCTTTGCACCCTCCCTTCTCTCCTGTTCATAAGAAGATTTGTGGAGTTTTCAAACCTCCCATATAGACTGTAACACCGTTTTTTGCCTTTTGGCCATTGCAATGTATTGAATCGATCCTTGAGCAATATATATGTGTCTGTGGTTGCTTCTAAACCCTCTTACATATTTATTACTGTCGTTTTTGATCTTTCATTGCATTTTTGCTATCTGTGCATGGTGTTGTGTTATATCTACATGGTCTGTGTTTAATTTGGTAAAGCATATGTTCTTCATTCCTCGGTGCATCACCTCTATTAGCTTAGATTTATTTTATGCATCTTCTTACCTTGTCTCCTTGGCAGATTAGATTAGATTTTGAGAAAACCCTCTGCATATTTCGTGTGCACCTGAACAGAGGAATAGGAACCAGCCTTTCTCTGGAGATTCCTTTCTCACTCTTCAAGTCCCACACTTGGAGAAAGGATTCAATGTTATGCAATCACACTGGATGTTAGTATGATCAACCTAGAAATCTGATCAACGTCCAGGGGTGCTGTGATTTTGCACTAACACAGGTCATCATAAGTGAAGTAAAAGGAGCAATATCCATTATAATTCAATCAATGAATAACTGCAAAACAATTATAAGTTGAGCACTTTTTTCCTTAAATTCTTCGTTACATGCCACATAGAAATTTGGAATGTTCCATCTTTTAAATCTAGAATAACTACCTCTTAACTACCACCAAGTAATTGCATTTATCACACAAATTTAAGTAACAATTATTAACCACTGAATTACTTAAGTCTTGCAATGAATATAGTTGAGGAGTAAAGAGGGGAAGAAGAAGAAGAAGTCATCCCATACTACCTTAAATTTCAGTGGTTGGTTGTTACTGTGCTTGGGCATGTAGCATAAGTAATGAAAAATTTGACCATCTTATATTTTCCAAATTTGAAATCTTATATTTTAGGTGCGTAGATGGCTCCAAGACCTTTGTGAAAAGTTTAAGAACGCATGAAACAGAGCTCCAACTGGAAAGTTATGTTCGTTTGAAGTTTTCTAATATCTCCCATTCATTGTGGTGATTTCACATTACTTTACTGCTTTTACTCATTCCTTTAGATTGCGGTAATTTCACATTACTTTACTGCTTCACTTAAAAATAAGTAAAGTAGTTTCCATTTTCTGCATTACTCTACTTATTCATTTCCTTTGTATTGTAGTGATGTCATACAACTTTACTGGATTTTCCCATTCCTTTGTATTACAGTGATTTCAATGTGCTTTACTTCTTTTACAAAATACTTAAGTAAAACAATTCCAATTCACCACTTAACTCACATTTTCTCCCCCTTACCTATGTTGATTTCATACTACTTTACTGCTTTGGAAAATAAGTAAAGTAGTTTGAATTCACCACTTTACTCACATTTTCTCCCCCTTACCTATGTTGATTTCATCTTTGCTTTGGAAAATAAGTAAAGTAGTTTGAATTCACCACTTTACTCACATTTTCCCCCTTACCTATGTTGATTTCATATTGCTTTACTACTTTGGAAATTAAGAAAATCAGTTCCAATTCACCACTTAAAATTGCTTTTACATTCCTTTGTTAAGCACGATTTCACATTACTTTACCACTTTTACTTAAAATAAGTAAATTTAGTTTCAATTCACCACTTAACATTGCTTTTATATTCCTTTGTTAAGAGGTCATTTCACTCTACTTTACTAATTTAATTAAAATAAGTAAAATAGTTTCAATTCACCACTTAACACTGCTTTTCCATTCCTTTGTTAAGCAATGATTTCACATTACTTTACTATTTTTACTTAAAATAAGTAAAGTAGTTCTAATTCACCACTTAACAAAGGAAAGCAATAATGGGCCGTAACGTTTAACGTGATGATTTTTTTATATCTTGAACTTTCTAAAAGCTCTCAACCTCCTCCACATAATGGAATCATGAAAATCAATTTTTGATGGGAGTAGCTAAGAGATTTTTTTTTAAAAACACCTTTAACATGAAGTAAATAGTTTCAAGCAACATTGCTACCACAGTGGGAATATTTTTTCTTCAAAAAAGGGGAAAATCATGAAGTAAATAGTTTTAGGGATTTTCAGGAATTTTAGGCAAATGGGTATTTCTCCAACTACTTCTAATCAACCTTTTGCAACCTTCTAGAGAATACTAGAGAAAATCTGCAAAAAATTAAAAGGGGTATCCCAAGATTTCTAAGTAAAATCTATGGGGGTACCAACACCAAAGACACGTTTCTTTAGGTTGAAATGGACCTTGTATTTCTTTAAACACTTAAATATATGCCACGGAATCTTTGGATGATCTTCTCTTGTTCTATACTTGCCCAATATGTCATCTACATGATCTTCCATTATGTCACTAATCATTTCATTAAAGATGACAGTACCATCGCCTGTTGATAAGTTGTGCCTACATCCTTGAGGCCAAAGGGCATGACTTGGTAACATAAAGTTCCCCAAGGGGTCGTGAAAGACGTCTTATGTTAGTTCTCCTCTACAATCTTGATATGATTGTAACTATAAAAGCCATCCATGAGTAAAAGTATTTCATAACCAGCCATCAAATCGACAATCATGTCAATATTACAGAGAGGAAAGTCATATTTTGGATAAGCTTTGTTGATGTCTTTAAAATCCATACAAATCATGATACCCATGAGCTTCTTTTGTACAGGTACAACATTTGATATCCACTTTGAGTAGTCAATAGGCCAAATGAAGCCTACTACCAATAATATTTCTATCTCCTTTTTAACCAACAAGGCCACCCAATGATGCATTTTCCTGAGCTTATTCTTAATGGGCTTGGCGTTTGGGTTCACAACAATATTTTACACCACTAATGTAGGATCAAGTCCTGGCATGTCTATGTAGGACCAAGCAAATATGTTAGTGAATTCATGCAAAAGAAAGACAAATGTCTTTTATTCCTAAGCTGAGAGGGATGCTCCCAACTTAACCATCTGAGGAAATTCTTTTGTGCCGATGTTAACTTCAATTATCTCCTCCACAAGAAGTTTAAATTATTCTTCCATCCGAGTAGAATGAGGGGAAAGATTGAGATCTTCTTCCAAGGGAATCTCAATGAGATTTTCACCCTTAGATAAGTCAATTTATTTATCTTTCAAGTACCTCAAAAAGGTTTTCACTATAAGACTTGGACTTGTTCTTTTTGCAAGGCTTCTCTATGGAACTTTTTCCCTTGATTTTTATTTATGACCACAAAACTCAGCCTCCTCCCCAAAATACGTGCATGTGTCTAAGTTAACGGAGAATCATTTTTAATATCACTTACAAGTATGTCATCTTGTATACCCATAAACTCGCCAATAGCTTCATTGTTGGCAAATAAATCTATCGGTACATGTTGTTGTTGGTCCCAATTCACCAAGGAAGGATAAACGAGGTTTAATTTGGGAATGGGGATAGGTAAGGTAGGGGATATGGTCATTATAGTCATATTGGGAAATGATTAGTGGATGAAAGGTCTTCGTAAAGACGTCACTAGGAATCTGTTTCAATTTCATAACTTTGATGCATTATATTTGCATTCAAAAGAAGTATCATAACTTTTTGGTTGAATAGACCCATATGGTCGAAGACCAATACCATAGTTACACATTTTTCTATGGGGTTCCTAAGAGGTTCCCACACTCCTTATTCATGTGTACCATAACCATACCCTTGGTAGCCCATGGTGTACATCATTTTATTTGGAATTTCATACTTAGGATCCTGGTAGCATGATGTCATCTCATCTTTAGGAGGTGGTATCAGAGAGTTACATAGTAGTTTTTAATCATCTAATAAACCACCAAGAGTGAACACATCAAAGGAAAAATTATCCCTAGGAAATTGATATTTGTGATATGACCTTCCCAGTGACTTAGGTTATACGGGAAGATTTGAAATTAACATGGCTTAGTGAAGATCATACTCCCCATAACTAGTTGAACAAGTCTTCATCTCCCATGTAACAAAGGGAGAAGTGACGTTGATGCATAATTATTTTTAGGGTCAATGTAGTTAGATCAACCCACGAGGTGAGAGACTCATATTAAGCTAGAAAAATTGTCTCTGTAGAAGGAGAATCAACAAAATTAAGGAGGTAACCTAATAGTGATCTGCAATGAGAAAAAGGTTGAGAATCCCCTAGAATAGTTATAATTTCCCCTTCATGGTACAACTTCAAACACTAGTGATATGTTGAAGGCACAACCTGCATGACATGAATCCATGGTTGGACATAAGGTAAATCAAATTCAAGGACATGGAACTTTGTATCATGAGTAGTAGGCCCTACTCCTAATGAGAATGTTATAATGCTAGTTACTATCGGTACTCATTGTCATATGCCTTGATGGTGATGAATTTTGATTACGAATCTATCTTAGTATGGCCCAATTTCTCAAGTGGCTTCAAGGTACATATGTTAAGTCCTTATCCATCATCCACAAGAACTCATTTAACCTTCTTATGATTGACAATAACCTCTATATATAAGGGCAAGTTGTGTGAAGGATCTTCTGTAGGAATTTCCTCTTGGCTAAAGGTTATATGCTCCATTGGAGCAATTTGAGCTACCATTTCTTGGAAGCATGTGGGGTCAATTTGAGATCTCAAAAATGATATCTTTATGTACATTAGAGATCTTAAGAAGATATAAGATCGAGATCTTAGTATGGTCTTCTCAAGTTGCTCCAAGACATCATAGTGACTATCCTGAGGAGTGGAAGTAGGAGGGGATGAAGGATTAGAGATAAAAAGGAAATCATGTCGTGTTTCCACGATGCACTCATTTTTTCCCCATATCGTGTTGATATGCTCAGTAAATGGGGTAACACAACCAATTACGACATCATAAGAATCATTACTTTTGGCATTGCGGTTTGTATTTTTATAGACATAACCAATGATTTTATTATTGGATGTCTTACCTTATCGAAGTTTTCTTTCCCTTTATTGTTTTTAGGGAAAGGTTCATTAAAGCTTCCCATGTCAACATTGAAAAACTTATTAGGGCCTACGGAATCCATTTCCACATCACCACTTTCAATGAGGTCTTGGATGTAGTGCTTCAACTTGAGGCACTTATCAATTTTGTGTCCCTTAATAGGATTAAAGTTATAATAATTTTTCCCTAAACCAAGATGGTTTAGGTGCATCTTCATGATGAGAGTTTATTTCCAGGTATTTAACCATATTAATTACCTCTAACTATTTAAGTATTGATGACATGGAGTCAGATAGAGGAGTAAATGTGTGACGCTTATACTCAAGGGTTGGAGTTAGCTTATTTAGCTTGAGGAGCATGATATTGAACCACTTGTACCCGTTTGAAATCTATAATTTCATCTCCTAGAATATTTTTTTCTTATTGGGAACAAAATTTTGTTTTTCACTAGGTTTTTGGTCTTGGTTATCATGCGAGAAGGGTTTCAATGTCCCTTTTGTTAACAACACTTTCTCAATTTTGGCACCTTGTTCGATGACCTCTTCAAAGGTATTACCACAATGCATTTGTAAGTGGAAAGTGATTTTAGGGTGCAAGTTAGGCATGCAAATTCTAACTAACGATTTCTCTAGTATGGATCAAGGGAAGAATCTAGCTATCCTTTGCCATCATTGCAAGAAACCAGTGAATTTTTCATTATTGTTTTATTTTGTGTTATATAGATCAATCATAGTAACATCATTCTCCATGTTGAAGGAGAAGTGACATACAAAAATTTCCACCAACTGTGACCAATGACCATGTTGATATGGATCCCTTTGGGATGTGTAAGAACCACTCAGAGCTTGTCTCCTAAACTCCATAGGAAGAGGTGTATAAGGTAGTTATCATTGACTGTAACTTATTGGAAAGCCATCAAAAGAAGTCTTTGAAGTGATCTTTTGGATGACCCTTGTACTTGTAAAATTTCGGACAATCAAAGTTCCTAGGGAAAGGAACTTATAGCATAGCCCTATCAAAAGGATATGGACATAACTCCTCAAATGATACTTCTTATTTTACCCTAACTTTCCTTCTTGTAACACAATGAGGGTGTTATTCATAGACAAGAAATCTTGATCAAAAAGTGGGTTTGTCAAAGGGCTAGGCATATATCTTGTTGTTTCTTCATCTTGATTATCTGTGTATAACATTTTGTAACCCTCTTTAGGTTTTTCATGTTTAGGTCTTTTGGGAGTTTTGTGAAAGACTCGTAGTACCAAGCTTTAGGTTTTCCTTGTATAGATGTTGTTGGTGAAAATTCACAAGCACCCCCAAGTGAGTTATAGATATTCTTTTCTAAGGCAATTTCATTTGGTGTGAATGCACAACATTGAGTTTTCTCAAGGTGTGGGACCTTTCAAGGTGAGAAAACTCTCAGTTGAAGCTAGTTCTTACTCCTCTGTTTAGGTGTATGCATGCAATTTTATAGAGGTTCTGATTTAAAATACTATTCTAAAACTACCAAGGAGATAGGGTTGAGAGAAAAACAAGGAAATGGAAAAAAACTAAGCAAAAAAGAAAGGTGATACAGAAGGAGTGCTAAACTCCTTGTTTTGTAAAATAGATGCGGATCATGAGGATTGCAGAAAAAAACATGCACAAATTACCAGAATGCAATGAAGGATTAGAAGACAATAATAAATACATGAGAGGATTGAAAATTGATCACAAAACATACATTATCATGCCAAAATTTGATACAATATATTTCCATTAGCAAAGAGGTAAAAAACGTGCTATAATCTCCATGGGAGGTCGAAACTCCCTCAAATCCACTGCTTGGAGAAAAGAAGATATTATAGAAACAAGAACATCCAACATTACAAAATGAGCCAAAA
The DNA here is from genome assembly GCA_018340775.1 of Taxus wallichiana var. yunnanensis. NCBI lineage: Eukaryota > Viridiplantae > Streptophyta > Pinopsida > Cupressales > Taxaceae > Taxus > Taxus wallichiana. The sequence goes on from CM031239.1 coordinate 821,038,306, forward strand.
CGCTTTTTACCATGAAACAAAATGGAAGAAATGTGGAAAATGTTGGCAAATCAATTTGAAACTCCAACCACTAACAAATCCCTTAAATCTTGCCTGTAGTGATGGGCTTCATGGACAAACCCCTATGCCAAAGTACATTGCTCTGCAGATCCAAAAAATGACCCATACTTCATTAAATTTGGTGGTTGAATGTCATTTATGTATTTTTTACATGCCATAGATGTTTTCTTCATTTTTTTCCCACAAAACTCCACCAAAAATCAAAATTGAATAGTCCATCATGTAGATAATTTCACCAACTTTCCCTTGATACTAAAATCATGAAAATCTAAGCTCTGGTGTGAAAGATATGCCCTTATGAAGATTTAGGGCAAAACAGAGCAAAAATTAGGTCGATGGGCCAAAACTTGAAAATTTTCCCCTTTTTTGAATTTGGGAAAAATTCCCAAAAAATTCTTCGTGCCCTGCCACTCTGCTGCCACATGTCACTTTCCAATTCACTGATGGGAACATGGGCTCAAACCTCACCTTTTCTCCTTTGATTTTTTCCTTGGGAAAATTTCCCAAAATTACTCTGCTCTCTTACGCTTCACCGCCACGTGTCAATGCACTGATCAGTTTGTAGGGATCTACTTCAACATTTGCCTTTTTACCTTTTACAATTTTGGAAAAATTTCCTAAAACCTTCCGCCACCTTGACTCCCATTGCTAACTGGACAAGTGGCATTCTCACATTGGCCAGCGGACCTTCGCAAATTTTCTTTCCCTTCTCCTCCGCGGGTCAGTTTTTTCCTTTGTGCCCTTTGCCCCCTTTGGAAATTTCTTCAACTTACCTCCACTGCTCTAACTTCCACCACCATGTGGCACCTTCTCATTAGATGTGGGCCTGCCAAGGGAAATTTTCCCCAAAAAACTCTGTCGAGCCATAACTTTCAAAATATTTGGACTTAAGAGCAAAATTTTACCTTTCTAGAAAGGGGAAGAAAAATCCTATCCACTTTGAAGCCATTTCCGAGAAAATTTTGAGTGCCTAAAACATGTAAAAATCTGACTGAGGCACAAGGAAGGGAAGAATGAAGAGAAGTTAGCCAAAATAAGTAGGGGGCTCATTTTAGATACTAATTTTGGTGACTCGGAGGGATTATCTGACTATTAAATGAATTAACAAAGTGGCCTTTGAAGCATCCATTGGGTATGGAGTCAAGCTTGATAACCAATTCTGATATGATCTATGATAATATGACCTTTGAGCCACTTGGAAACCAACTGAAACTTGGAGTTGTTTTTCACCAAAATGCCATTGAAATGGACTTTGCAAGAGCAAAACCAGCACCACAAAAACTATATAAAAAATTGGAAATCATACATACCCCAAGTGGGATATGCAGAGTGTGAATAAGCACTTCTTCTACTAAAATCAAACCTACCTACTCTACTCTAACTGGAAGCAAAGGTAAGCTAAACAAACCCTGCAACTAGTTGTGCAAAATAGCTTCCTTTCTTCAAAATTGGCAGCCGTGTAAATGATTTCGAGATGAGTATGGCTGCTTTAGGATGAGTGGAAAATCAATATGAAGCTGGTATTCTACCCAAATTAGCAAGGTGTAAACTGAAAAAAATCCAATACCTCTTTTAGTTGCTCTGCATTTGGATTGAAGAGGTATGATAGCTGATCCTTGGAACTTTGCATATCATCCTCATGCTTAGAGGCAAGCATGACTGGTTGGCTTCTACTTTGGCTCCAATGAAGAGAAATACCTAATTGGGCAAGGTCTGATCTATTTGATATGCCCATAACTCTAATTTTCCATTCCAAAAATGGAATCTTCTTGCAAACCTTCTTGAATGGATGGTGTAGAAGTAATGGTAGAACTTTTCTACCCTTTCTCTTCCTCCAATGAAGAACATGGAAGATTTAAATCTTCCAATCTTGATTCCAAAGAGCTGCTATAAGATGCAAGCTGCTGCAAATGAAAGTTCTCCTCCATGATAGCAGGTTTTTGTGTTTGGAAGATGGATGATGAAGGAGAAGATGGTGTGATTTCAACCGGTTCTTCTTCATCAAAATAGTCCTCCAAATCAGACAGGTAAACTACCTCATTACTATCCTGTTGCAAATGTTCAACCTCTCCCATGGTGTTCTCTTTCTCTACAACTTGATCACCATGGTTTCTTTCATCCTCCAACATTGATTTTGAGAGACCAAACTCTTCTTCAGCACTAGAACTCAAGAGAGATGAAGTAGAAAGAATAACTAAAGGTTCTTCTATGCTCTGCTTTGTGCTTTAAGCCTTTAGATTTGCACTTTTCTCCCCCACATCTAGAATGTGATCTTCTTCTTTTGGATTTGGAGTAGCTTCTCCTTCCTCTACTACTTGAAGACAATCTTTCTCTTGATTGAACTCTTCCTCTAGCATGAAGTTTGTCAAGTCAAACTCTTCAATCTGCTGCTCTAGAGGAAAAGTTGGGGCTGCAAGATCTCTTTTAGAGCTTTCCTCTTCCATGGATGATTGTGCAACTTGAATTGGATCAACATCTTCTTCAAGTAGAGTGCCAACATGGACACTACATTATGAGAAAATTGATTACTGATCTGCCTCTTCTTTTTGCTCTTCTTTTGCTGCAACAAAGTCAGTCCACCACTTATTCTTCAACCTTTACCTCCTCTGTAGGCTTCACCATCAAAGGAATTTTCTCAATCCCATATTTAAGAGCCAAATTCAACAAACTTTTAATATTTTCATCCTTGTTTTTCTCTACTTCTTTCTCTGCTATTTTCCTTGGTGACATTCTGATTTTTATCTTCCCAACATGGATTTGGGAATGCAAGAGGAAGGGTGGGTTGTAACTCAATTGATTTTGCAATTTTTTGTGGTGGTGGAGGAGGTAGAAACTCTTGTTTCTTTGGAGGGAATGACTATTTGGAAGGGAAAAGGACAAAAGAATTCATATGGGGTGGAAGACTAGGGGATGGAGAAATGGAATCAACACTTGGGGCAGCATGGGCTAGATTTGGAATTTGGCATTCAAAATGAGATGGTGCTGCTTGAGGAATGGAAGGAAAAAAACTAGATGATGGTGTAGAACTTACCCATTGACAAGGTTGCTCAACACCAAGTTTATAGGCCTCTATCTCTAGTGTCCATTGTGTAAGTTGGGGCAGCATCTCAATCATGAAGTCCAGCTTCTCCTGAGGGCTGTAATGTCTTGGAAAAGGGCCTCCCCATGGACAGGGTGCTTTGAAACCAATCTGAAATTCCTTCATTTGTGCTTGAGCCCTTGATTGCACCATGCCAACCTCCATTTTTTGGATTTTCTCCAACAAATCTGCACTTTCTTCTTGACTGCCCTCATCATATGTGTATCCTTGTGCTTGATGTGCTTCATAGCCAAACTAATTTTGGCATTGCTCATATGGATATGCATACTGATTTTGAATTTGATCAAAATGCTGATCTGGAGGATTTGAAAAACATGTTGGAGGTGGAATATATTGCTGCTATTGTGAATGTGAATTCCATGATGGAAATGAAGTCATGATTGCACAACTTCATGGAATGAAAGAAGATGGAAGAGATGGAAAGAAGAATGAATGGAAAATGAATGGAAAGAGGGTCTGTAACTCAGAGAATGAGTTATTTACCAGATGGAGTCACCATATGTGCTTTTGAATATGCCTCTAAAGGCTAAATCCTTAACAGGAACACACCAACCTATCAAAAATAAAGTGGAAGACCTCTAAGGTACCACTAGGCATGCCAAAACTATTAGTGCAAATTCACAACACCCCTAAATGAGTTATAGATCTACTTTTCTAAGGCAATGTCATTTGGTGTGAATGCACAACATTGAGTTTTATCTAAGGTGTGGGACCTTCCAAGGTGAGAAAACTCTCAGTTGAAGCTAGTTCTTATTCCTCTTTTAGGTGTATGCATGAAATTTTGTAGAGGTTTTGATTCAAAATCCTATTATAAAACTACCAAGGAGACAGGGTTTGAGAGAAAATAAGGAAATGGAAAAAAACTAAGAAAAAATAGAAAGGTGATATCTTTGAAGGAGTGCTTGAACTCCTTGCTTTGCAACATAGACATAGATCATGAGGATTGCAGGTAACAAAATATGCACAAATTACGAGAATGCAATGAAGGATCGGAAGACAATAATAATTTGCATGAGAGGATTGAAAATTGATCACAAAACATACATTATCATGCCCAAATTTGATACAATATGTTCCATTGGAAAATAGGCAAAAAATGTTCTATAATCTCCATAGGAGGTTAGAAACTCCCTCAAATCCACCATCTAAGGAGAAAATAAGAGCTTGTAGAAGTAAGAACGTCCAACATTACAAAATGAGCCAAAATCGGCTTTTACCATGAAACAGAATGGAAGAAATGTGGAAAACATGGGTAAATCAATTTAAAACTCCAACCAGCGATAAATCCCTTCAATCTCACATGCAAAGTGATGGGCTTCATGGAAAAACCCCTATGCCAAAGTACATTGCTCTGCATATCCAGAAAATGACCCATACTTCATTAAATTTGGTTGTTGAATGTCATTTCTATATTTTTACGTGCAAAGATGTTTTCTTCATTTTTTTCCCATAAAACTCCACAAAAATCAAAATTGAATGGTCCATCATGTAGATAATTTCACCAGCTTTCCATTGATACCAAAATTGTGAAAATCTGATTTTGGTGCGAAATATATGCCCCTCTGAAGATTTAGGGAAAAACTGGGGCAAAAATCGGGTCGGCAGGCCGAAACTTGAAAATTTTCCCCTTTTTTGAGATTGGGAAAATTTCCCAAAAATTCTCTGCACCCCACCACTCTGCTACCATGTGTCACTTTCCCATTCGCTGATGGGAACACGGGATGAAACCTCACCTTTTCTCCTTTGATTTTTTCCTTGGGAAAATTTCCCAAAATTAGTCTGTGCTTCGCCGCTCCAGTGCCACGTGTCAGCACTTGATCTCTTCATGGGGATGCACTTCAACATTTACCTTTGCACCTTTTGCAATTTTGGAAAAATTTCCTAAAACCTTCCACCGCCCTGACTCTAGCCGCTAACTAGACAAGTGGCATTCTCACATTGGTCGGAGGGCCTTCGTAAATTTCCTTTCCCTTCTCCTTTGTAGCCCATGGGCTAGTTTTTCCTTTGTACCCTTTGCCCCCTTCAGCAATGTCTTCAACTTACTTCCACTACTCCAACTTCCGCCGCCATGTGGCACCTTCTCATTGGATGCGGGGCTTTCCTAGGGAAATTTTGCCCAAAAAATCTCCTTCGAGCCATAACTTTCAAAATATTTGGAGTTAGGAGGAAAATTTTACCTTTCTAGAAAGGGGAAGAAAAATCCTATTTGCTAGAGCCATTTCTAGAAAATTTTGAGTTCTGAAATGTGTAAAAATATGACTAAGGCAGAAGGAAGGGAAGAATGAAGACAAGTTAGCCAAAATAAGTAGTGGGCTCATTTTGGAAAACAAATGTCTTCATAGATTCCTTTCTAATGTGCAAAGACAAACTTTCCAATTGGAGAGTGAGGGATTGTATTTGTTCTTCTAGGGACACCTCTTTAGGTGGTATCTCTTTACGAGCTTCATGTGAGGGAGGTTGAGTATGAGGGTCCTCCTCATGATTATCATTATCTCCATGATCTTCATGATGAATTCTAACAATGGGGATGTGATGTCCACCATTATGTTGGCTAGAAGTAGAGCCTGCACAACCAGATTCAAAATTTCATTAGTGTCACGAAGTGGTCGTTCTACTTCTTCTTCTTCTTCTTATTCTCCTTGAACCATGGTGGTGAGGATAGTAGGATCGATTGTTGAAGGTAACATGGCCCTCAATTCCAAAGATGCGTGCATAAGGACTTCATGTTTATTGTGAAACAAGAAGTCATCGATTAGGGTGGGGTTAATTTCACAATCTACCCAAGGAAAAAACTCCTCTCCACCATATGATCTACTAGGACGTTTTCCTCCAAAAGTGGATTCGCTATTTGTTCTATCATGTGATTGGACCTAATCTTTGATGCCCCATCTTTTTCGTAGGAGGCATAATGAACTAAGTTTTTCTAAGGTTGATTTAAAAGGGACTTTAATACAAAATGAAGTAGCATAACGATGTGATATTATTACAAAGTGTAATATCTCTATTGTTCTATCATTTGTGCTTTGATTTTGTGTTGGTTGACATACATTTTTAGTGAAATTGGACTCTGTTTGATTATTTTTTCTAGAACTGATTATGGATGCTTTTACGATACTTGCATATCTTGATTGTTTTAATTTTCACTTTATGACATGTTGATTTGATACACCTATGGACTATCATCATGTTCTTGTAAGTACTTTCCTTTGGTTGTTGATCATTTTGATAAACAAGGTAACTTTGACACTTGGATAATGTGATCCGAAGATAAGAGATGAAAGGTGTAACATTTAATAAGGTAAGCTTTACACTTAATACTATTTCTTTTGCTTCATTAAGCATGGCCTTATCTAAATAAGGTCCTAGTCTAATATGTTTTGGGATCTATTATATTATTATACCAATATGATACTTCAGAATAATACCCTGGATCAATTCGTGGTGATCCAAGATATTATCCTGAATCATCATAATAATATGGACTATAATATGAAGGCATACTCAACTTCTCTAAGGCTCTAGATTATTATTTTTGTCAGGCCTAAAGTTGATAATTAAACCTAACCTAAATCTAAGCTAAGGTTATGCAGGATTTAATATATTCAAAGCTAAATCTTGTCATATATGCTAAGGGGTATATTAATGGATGTCTACATTCATTTTGATTAATTAAACCTTAATAAGGGGTGGCTACGATGAATTTGATTTATTGAATCTAAACCTGTGTTGAATACCTATGTTCTTTTCCAAACCCTAAAATCTAACCTAAGTATCACTATGATTTTGCTAATGACAATGGATATGTGGAATTATATTTGAGTTGGGTCCCAACCAACTCATAATTTTTATTTTGAAGAGCTTATATTAAATGATCACTACCATCTATTAGTGGAAAGACCGATTAAATTTAATGGTCTTTGTCATGGTCTTGGCTAAAGAAGATAGTGAGTGGTTAGTTAACTGATTTATATCCTCTAAATTTAAAAATAAAACTAGAAGAGGAGGTGGTAAATTAGGAAGGACTAATAATCCTTTCTAACATTGAATGACCTCAAACATATCCATCACCACCTTGGAGAATGCATCGGTAATTTTTGGGGAAATAAGGAATGTTGGTTTCATTTTTATTGTTTCGTTTTATCACATAGAGGCTCTGCATGTTGCTATTCCTTACTATTTTTTATGTTGGTCTATTTTAAAAATCTTGCATGAAATTTATGTTACATTGAGGAGAAATTTGTGGAAGCTAGTATTATCTTTGATCAATAAATAAGAATGTGGAAGGTCTTTGGGTTTTTCTGGGAAATCAATCACGGGTTTGCTGTGAATATGAAATTCAGTCGAGCTTGCAAAAGGGAACTTGAAGAAAAGAAGAGGATCTCTAGCAAGAAAGATAGGCTCTAATTCTTCTTAATAACTCTCTCTATATAGTACTAGCATAAAATAAACCCTTCTCTAAGTTTATGGATGTTTTGTGGTATAATTCTTTTTCTTTAGCTCAAAATTGTTATACTTTGTATTTCTTATTATATGTAGATCTGAGTGTGAAGTAATACTTGGAGGTGAATATTATTGAACATGTGGTTTGTTAAATGCATAGATGGTTTCTTTTATTATATGTATTTCATAACGATGATATATGTTATTGGGTTTTCTTATATAAATGGGTATCGTGTTATCGTGCCTTTAAGAAATATTCTGATATTATGTGTTAGTGGTAAAAAAATATGATGCCGCATGAGGTAGTAGGAAATACCTCTCAAGAGGTATAGGTATTCAATTATTTTGATGTTGACTATATATTTTTCCTCTCACTGTTATCATGGGGTGTTTTTAGAACAAATACCAAGGTTATTATGGGTTTCCCTTTGTGATTACTCGGCCATCACTTCTTTTATAAAGTAAAGAGACCCTAGTCTTCGACTTGGGTGGTATCATGTTCGTGAAGATAGATCATTTTTGTGGGTCACCATAGTGTTTGGTATCCATTTCATTTTGGGCTTAGTTTTTCTTGCACTTTTAAATGAAATCAAAGTGAATCTATTGTCCTGAACTCTCTACCACATGTAACTAAAGAGATATTCTTCCTTGAAAAACTATGTACTTTCTAATGGTGAAATTTAATAGTGACTCATTCACTTGTTGCCTTCACAGTCTATAAGGTAAATATATTACTTATGTTCAAGATTTAGAACCCTAGGTATTACCAACTTAGCCAAATGATGAAGGCCGTATGGCTGGCCTGATCTTATTGTTTAGGTTCTTTAGGACTATAGCTTATCATGTCAATCCTATGTGGTTTCCTAAGTGAATAAATTATTAAGATGTATCAAGTCGTTAAGATAAAAAGGATGATGAGAGTGAATCGATATCCGTATGATGATTTATTTATTTATAAAGTTGAATTCAATTAACCTTGAATTGATCATGAAGATATTGGTAATGGTTTTGGGGTTATGGGTTAATATGTATTGGTTGTGGTGATGGTATGAAACTAAACTATATTTGTTATACTTTTATGGCTATCCTCTATCCACTTTTGCAGTGATATTCCTTAAATGGGAAAGTAAGTACACTACTTAGAATTCTTGAATGATAGTTTGGGAAAGGATTCTTGTATAGGATTTAATACATGAGTGTTAATTTGTATTAGTAGCTCTCTTAGAGCTAGAACCGTATACTTATGTTTGAACATTTATTGGAAATATTATATGTTACTAGTAACTTAATGGTAGTGATAAGTATTACGGAATCATATTCTTGATATGAAGAAGTTAATAACACACACTAACTTTTGAAGTAATAATACTTCAAGTATACTTAATCCTGTAGATTTTAATAGGTTTTTATTGGAATATAGGGTAAAAAGAGGGTTTTAGAAGGTCCCACAACCTTTTACAAAAGATCCCAAAGGGCTATATTTTTCTATGAAAATTACATATAGAAGATACCCGTAAAGATTCCAAAAAAAGGCCAGCGAGAAAAGTCAACAAAACAAAAGAGATAAAACATCAGATGAGCTTTTTCAGCTCAGTCACAACATTTTTGGCACTGGGGAGCCCAAATCTTCAGCAAGCTGGTCCGCGATAGTGAGGAGCTCCACACAATCTTTGGCAATTGCAGTTCTGGTGGAGTCAGTGTAGGCCTCCCAGGCCTTAAGGGAGCGAGGAGCATTTCAGCTTGTTCAAAATGGAGGAAACCAATTCCACCCTACGGTCATCCCTCTGGTTTCCAGCATCAGCAGGCTCAGCTGGAGTGACATCTTTGTTCGAAGGAGAATTCAGAATGTTAGCAGGGGGCTCACTGTCAGCAGAGTCAGAACTAGCATAATCTTTCTAGATGGAAGGGTCTTTGTCAGGTGATCGTCATTATTTTCCAAATTCTCCGAGTCCAGGGAGTCAGGGTAAAGTTTAGCAAGACCTAGAATATCTTTAAAAGGAGGGGTTAGGAATGGAGACAGGGGAGGATGTAATGGTCCCCGTGCTTTGGCGGGTTCTAGAAAAAGGAACGAATGGACATGAGGGTGGGTGGAGCAAGAAGGAGGAGCGAGAGGGGGTGAAAGCATCAAGAGAAGATCCCAAGATGGACACCTTGAAGTCGAATACGAGGAGATGTGCAAGCGTTGGTGGTAGGCTGGACGAGGGGAGGGAGGTGGAAGAGGGGTGGGGATGACATGGGAGAGCAGCGGTGATGACCCGACTTGGGGGAATGATAAAAATATGTAGGTGGGGTAGCAAATTTAAACAAGTACAACAAGCCCTGGTGGAGGATAGCACCCTCCCCTTCATGGGCGAGATGGTGGAATGCTCCAAGGATTGAAAGAGAAAGGTGACAAGATTTCTTTTCTTTTCCCAACGAAGATGCGAAAGGATAAAAAAGTGGGGACCAAAGACCAGGTGGTAGCGGCCATCAATGGTGAAATAGCGCATGATAACTTCCACAATTCTATCCCATGAAGGGGGTGGTGAATCTCAAGTGTAGCTGAAATATACTTGACCAACTTCTCTCCTAGGCGATGAAATCCTGCACTTCCACTTGGAGAGAGCGTTTGTGATAGACATCTCTAGAAGCAGGGAGACCAATGGCCACCGCAATGGCATTGGTGGAAATAGTGAAGGAGGTGTTGCCGATGTGAACCCTTCCATGTGACCAGGAGGCCATGGCAAATAGGAAACTAGGGCCGAATGGCCCGCCATCCTTTCAAGAAATGTGGTAACGCCATTCTCTAAGAGGATGCTCCAGACTTCCGCATCCTCCTTCAGCTCGCTACAGGAAGCAGGCTCGATACGCTTCAACTGCCCTCCCATGTTGCTGTTTTCTTGAAAATGAGTGCAAGGGAAGGGGCTCTGGGGGACTTTAAAAAGCCCACCCAGAGCATGGGAGTTGTCCACCTCATCATCATTACACTCCCATCAGTACGTGAAGTTTTTATGGGGAGGAATGGCACAACGCATGGAAAGATCCACACGAGTGTGAAAAACCTCATCCTTCAAATTCTGAATCACCAACGGTCTAGTCATATTAATTAGAGGATCATGACCACCGTGACTTTTAGATGCTTAATAATGGCAAAGCTGACATCCAGGACATCCGCCCCCTCCACAAGCTAACACGAGGAAGTAATGTCATTCTGGGTGATTTGAAGGAGGTTGGTGGGAAATTATTCGACCAATTTTTTTGATCTTCAAGGAGAACACCAATGTTGGCTAAGCAATCCATTGCTTTGTTACCTTCATGAAGGATATGCTGAAACTGGATCTGTTGAAAGTTTTGTTGCAAGATATAGATATCCGCAATAATATTCTGAATGGACCATTTCCCGGTGTCAGCCGAATTCAGGAGATTTATGATGTTGAGAGAGTCACTTTCCACTAGAAGAGGATCATTACCGAATTTGAGAGTCAGCTCTAAACCCTTGAGGATGGCTAGGGCTTCTACACGATGATTGGTCCCATAGCTGAAATTTGTGGTAGTAGTAGTAATAGGGACACCGGAAGAATTACAAAGAATGGCTCCCCCTCCAAACTAATTAGTTTCCTTTCGAGGTGCCATCGGTGTGTAATTTTCTCTGAATTACGAGGAGGAGGAAGCCAATGCACAGTCATGCGAGCCGAAACAGAGTCCTTAGCCAAAGGAAGAGTCGCCAACTACAGATTCCACTCCTTATTGTTATAGAGCTAAAGTTTTTGTTGATACTTGTTCCATAAATAATTGTTGATATTATCCTAGAAGGATATAATGATTTGGTTGGCCACTCAATCGGGATCCATACTCTGATCTTTGAAAATCCTTATGTTTCTTTCCTTGCAGATTCCCCATAGGCCGTGGGGGAGGAGAAGTTTCCAAGCCAGCGCAAGGGCAGGGTGGGAGAAGGGGGAACACCATTGGTTGAGGGTGTCTTGAATGGACTCGGGAAAGGTCCAGAGCACGCCAAATAGCTTGGGAGAAGGGGCAATGGAGCAAAAGATGGGAAGAGGATTCCACAACATTTGCACAAAGCACACATCTAGTGGGAAGGGAGAAGCCCCTTCTTTTCAGATTTTCTCCTGAAAGAAAGGAATTCTTGGAGGAGAGCCAGGAGAAGAAGCCTATTTTGGGAATAGATTCTTTGGGCCAGATTTTGTAGAGGGGGGGACCAGAGCTGGAGCGCGGCATGGAGAGGTAAGAAACTTTAACCGAGAAGGACCCTGAGGGGGAGAGGGGCCAGATAAGGTCATCCTCAGGCATGGAGAAAGGAATATAGATAGAGGATAGCTCTAATCTTAGCAATTTCAAGAGTGGCTTTGATGTTCCCTGATTCCCATCCAATCCAGGATGCTCCAGGAGGGGATGGTGTTCGCCAAAGTCCAATACCCAGAGACTTTCCTACCATGACGATTGATGAGGGTTCTTCTAACAGGATCCCGGAAGAGTTAAGACCCAGCGACTTAACACCAATCCAGTGATCATACCAGAAGTCAATAATTCTTCCATTCCCTAACCTCCATTTGGTGCCAGCACGTAGAAGGGGAAGGGAGCTAATGACGGAATTCCATATAGCCGAGCCATGGGGTGGGGTAGAAGAAAGAAAATCCTCATTAGGAGCAAGATACTTGGATCTAAGAAGTTGAGCCCAGTGAGAGTTACCTTTCATGACTTCCCAGCCCATTTTAGCAAGAGGGCAACATTCATGTCAGCCAACTATCTTATCCCAAGGCCCCCTAGAGAGGGTCATCTTACAAACTTCATTCTAGGAAACAAGGTGGATCCACTTTTTCTCTTCCACTCCTGACCACAGAAAGTGTTTTTGAATTCTCTCCACCACTGTCTTCACCGAGTTAGGCATTTTGAGAAGAGACATGAAGTATATAGGAAAACTCTAGAGAGTGGCTTTGACCAATTGGAGTTTTCCTGCAGCTGAGTAGAGCCCCTTTCTAGGATGCAAGATTTTTCTGGTATCTTTCGATGATGGGATCCCAAATATTTTTAGTTTGTTTACCCTTGAAGAGTGGGATGCCCAGGTAGGAGGAGGGGAGATCCACAATTTTGCATCCAAAAATATCAGCAATCTTCCTCTAAGTTCCGGGAGGGGAATTAATGAAGGAAATGTTGTTCTTGTTGAAATTGATGGTTTGCTGAGAAGCAACTTGATAGAGAGTTAAAATTTCCAAGAGCACATGGGCTTCAATAATAGAGGAAACACTCAGCAAGAAGAGTATCATCGAAAATTGACTATGGGTGGCTGAAGGAATGTTGGAGGTGATTTTCATACCCGAGATGACAGACTGGCATTTAGCAGCCTCCAGAGCTCTGCTGAGAGTATCAGCCATAAGAACAAAGAGGAAGGGGGACAGGGGGTCACCTTGCCTGATCCCTCTACTACTTTTGAAGAAACCAGCCGGGATGCCATCTATGAGAATCGAGAAGTAGGGAGTCGCAATACATGAATATATCTAACTACACCATCTTTTATCAAACCCATAACTTTCCAGCACCTTGATCAGGAAGGTCCAGCTGACTCTGTCAAAATATTTTTGCATATCCAGCTTGAGGATCATTCTAGAGGATTTTGAATGATGGGAAGAGTGGATTGCTTCATGGACCATGATGATACCCCCTTGGATGAGGCGTTTGCTAATAAAACCATTCTAGTTCTAGGAGATGAGAGTGTTCATTAGGGGTTTAAACCTAGACGCTAGCATCTTAGTGATGATTTTGTAAGCAGTGTTGCATAGGTTGATGGGTCTAAAGTTGGAGACAACCTTAGAGCCTAGAAATTTGGGAGCAAGGGATATGAAAGTGGTGTTCCATTCTTTGAGAAGGTCATTACACTTCTAGAATTCATTAACAACCTTGAAGAGGTCCTGCTTGATGATCTCCCAAAAGACTTGGAAGAAAGCAGCAGGGAAGCCATTTGGACTCGGAGCTTTGTCACTTTCATGGTGAATACTACCTTGTGAATTTCCTCCATAGCAAAGGGTCTAGTTAAGTTTTTATTCATCTCAGCTGACACCAGATGAGGGATATGTTGCAGCATTTTGGACATTGTTTGCTTAGAAGGGGTTGCTCAACCTGAAGGAGGTTAGAATAGAAGGAGACTAATTCATTAGAGATGTCAATATCAGAGGTTAGTAAGTTACCATAAGTAGACATCAGCTCTCTGATTTTGTCTCTATTTTTGTGCTTGGAGGCTGTGATGTGGAAGAATTTGGTGTTACGATCACCCTTCTCGAGCCAGAGTGCATGAGATCTCTACCTCCAATAGGTCTCCTCTTCTTGAAGGGTATTGTGGTATTCACTAAGAAGGGAGTTTTCTTGCTTATGAAGATGATCCAATCTTCCATCTATTTCCATTTGCGCTGAGACTTTAGCAATTTCCTGTGATAGCTTCTACTTACGAAGTTTGATGCTGCCAAAAACCGTGGTCTTCCAAATTTTGAGCTGTTTTTTATTTCCTTGAGTTTAGAGGAGAACTTAAACATGTCAGAGCCATTGACATTGATGTCCCACCAGATTTTGATGAGAGGGGTCAGGTGGTTATTTTTGATCCAGGAAAGCTTGAACTTGAAGGGGGATTCTTGATATTCAAATTATTGTTTGCACAGAAAGTGGGTTGTGGTCAGAAGTAGCATGAGGCAGGGAACTGAGGTAAAAGTCCGGATAGAGAGAGATCTAGTCTAGAGAACCCAGAGCTCTATCAAGTCTACTTTGAATATGGTTCCTACCTAATCTGTAGTTGGACCAAGTGAAGGAAGCACCATGAAGATCCATATCAAGAAGGAGTTCTCTGAATAAAGTCGAATGCTTCCATGATGGCAAGAGAAACAGGGGCAACCCCTTGTTTTTCTGAAGGATAGAGGGAGTAATTAAAATGTTAAAATATACCACTATTAGGATGGGGAGATTTCTGCAAGTGCTGATAAAATTTGAAATATCCTTCCAGATTTTTCCACGTTGAGACTCCAGATTTGGAGCATAAACATTGATGGCAATCCAGGGGGAATCCGAGCCAACTTCTTGGAAGAGAATGCATAAGAAGTTGGGATGTTTAAAGAGACAACTACCTTTATGATTTCTGGGGTCCCAAAGGGTGCATAATCCTCTTGAATTCCCTACCGAGGGTTGAGAAACAAAGGAAGCAGTAGGCCAAATTTTCAAGAGGCTATCATCTTTTTTGAGTTTTGTTTCCTGCAGCATTATGATGTCAGGAAAGTTCTGGAACTTCATATCCTTGATGACCCTCTGTTTTTGAAGGGAGTTGAGGCCTCTTATATTCCATGAGATGATCTTCATTTCTTAGATTTGGGTTTTCTCCCCACCACCATGGGGATGGTACTCTGATTCCTTGAGCTACATTAAGGGCTGCCTCTTCTTTGGAGCTTGACACTGCTCGAGAATGCACCCCTTGCTTTCTCTATTCCAATATTAGGTTTCTTGATGCAGCTACGGGTCCAACATGGATTAAAATTGTCATCAGAGGAATGAGTGGAAGGGGAGAGCCCGGTGGGGGAGATTAGAGGAAAGGAAGGAAAAAGTGGGGAAGGTGAGGAGGAAGAACAACCACGGAGGGGGAGCCCTCACCGAGGAGGGGGAGGATGAGAAATGGGGATCTCAGTGAGGATGGAAGATGTGAGGGGTAGAGGATGGGGACCAGATGGGGAAGCCTTATCAGGGTTCGGTGTTTATCTCACCTTCTTCTAGGAGAGCAAAGGGGTTGGAAGTAGTGATGGTCGAGCCTCTTCAGAGGACGACTTTGGGACATATATTTTCTTTTTTTGGGGATGTTATTTGGGTTTTGGGATTAGGTTGAGGCTTAGATGGGCATCCGGTAGCTCGTGTCTAATGATTTTATAGAAGGAGTAGGCTTGAGGGATATATTCATAGTTAATATTTTTCTTCCAGGTCCCAAAATCATATAGGAGCTCTATCTCTTTTGGGAGAGGACAACTAACATTGGCGTTAACACAGAAGCGGGCATGGATGAATCTAGTTTTTTCCTTAGTGGCTTGATCAATAGCTATTAAAGAACCCATAGTGAGAGCAATACCTTCTATAATTGTCGGATGCCAGAACTCCAGGGGGAGTCTAGGGAGGTGAACCCATATTGGAGCCTAGGTCATGGTTTTAGTGAGTGGGTTAAAACCTAGGGACCATTTCCTAAGGTAGAAGCCTCTTCTACCAAAGAACCAAGGACCACCCAAGAGAGCTTGCGCGAAGTCTTCTTTCATGCTGAAGGAAAAAGAATGAATCCGTTAGGCATCACTGCTATTTCAAGTGCCCCACAAGGATTCCATTTCAATCGGGCCCATTTTTTAATATCCTCCAAAGGGGGTCTGGGACCCATTAGCTTTCCCATAAGAGATAGATCCCGGGAGGCAGATAGCCTCAATGATGTGGGAGGGGATTCGAAGGGAGAAGGTCCCATCCATCAGAGTTGGAGAGAGCCTATCCGAATGAGGGACAGAGGTGGAACCCTCCACTATTTTATTCCAAGATTCAGTGTCTTGGGAGACAGAGCCCTAGAGAGTAGGGGGCTGAACTAGACCCAGGCAGGGTTCGGCATCGAGCTAAGCGAGAGGATGGTAGGAAGTAGAAGGTGGTAGCCTTCGTTAAATTTCATTCATGTTTGAATAGTGATCCAATGTTAGTAGGTTAATAGCCTTATTGATTTTATATATCCTACTTGAATGTTGTATTTAACTTATCATATGTAATAAAGTAAGTACTTGGTATGAGAAAATGCTTTCTAGGATGTTCAAAATGATGTGTGTTCCTTTTTGGAATTTTATGTGATTTCAACTTGTTACAATATTTCTTTTATGAAATTACTCGATAATGCAAGTTGCTCAGGAGATTTAGATCTTATCATACCATTTAAATGCGAGATGATAGTTGCTAAAACAAATTCAATGGACTTTTGAAAGGTGAAAGAAGGATGAAGTTTAAAATTTTCATTTGTTATTTTGACAGAAGAAATATGAATTTATTACACTTGATCAAATTTATCATTAAATTATGTAATTGTGTATTTTGGAAATATAAAAGGCTACTAGCCTATTTATCTATAATAGTTCGAAAAGGAAATTGTAGGACATGATTTGTTTTAATGCAATTACCAGTAAATTTTTTCTATCTATTTCAAGAGATGAATAAGGTGTTGTTAATACATTCATTACACCATAAATTGTTTGGATGTGAAATATATGCTTGTGAAACTTGAACTTTATTGGTCATATTCATGAAGCAACCTTATATTAAATTACTATAAATATAGGTTGCTGAATTAAAATTAAAGTAAGGAAAAAGAGATGCTTGTTAAGTATAATTTGTGTACTATATAGCATCATTGTGGAAAGAAGGTGTAATTACTAATTACATTATGATGTGTAATTAAGTTGTAAAATTATAATGTAATGACTTATGTATGAATGTATAACATACTTAACATAATATAAGGTTTTCATATTGATGTTGACTATAAGTAATATAGGAGACTGTTTTAATTAAAACATCAACTAATACCTATTAATGAACATCATGCAAATATATATAGAAATGAAAAACATGTATTAAGATACATTTCCTATTGTGTGGGCATTATTTGACATTTAAATATGGATTGTTGCCTTAACTTGGAACATGAGATAGAATGATGAATGCCTTAGTTACTTGTGTTTACTTAATTAATGATCATAGTATGAATAAGATATAATTACATTATAAAGATAGAAATTTGTAACTGCCATTAATTAGGTCTTGATGTACTCATCCAATTAAGTAAAGGACAAATTGAACTCTCATTAGGTCCTTAGGTATGACACATATCACGAGAGAGAGTAACATGGGTTATCAAGGATTAACAAGTTAAGATATGATATTCCATATAATGGAACTCGGCAAACTATCAAAACATAGCCATTGTTGCATAGTACTCAGTTAATGATGTATGTCATTAATTGGTTACTATGGAGCAACTACTATGGCTTGATCTTCCATCTAGCTCTCCTAAACATAACTATCATAAAACCATGGATTTAAGTAAGAGATAAAATCTAATCCAGATAGTAGTATGGCTAAGTACCGATGTCGCATATCATTACTATAGAAAAGGAAGTGAACTTGAAGTGACATAGGTAATTTTAGAGACTCTTAATTTCTCCTAGTCATGTTTTTGTCCCTGAAGGAAGTGAAACTACTCATGTTTGTTGTCTTGAATTAGTACCTAGTACGTAGCTTGAAAGTGATTGATGTAAATCAAATTAGTCCTAATCTAGATAAAAATTTCTGAGTGTATGGTGAAAGACATATTCCAAATGACGATTATTTCATCATGGAATTGAGCATGGAATACATGAATTAAAACTTTGGACAAAGTAACACAAACTGCTAATTTCATTGTCATGATTTCACCTAGATTTAAAGATGTAAGATATCATATGGGTAATTAGTAACAGATGCCTAGATATACACTTTAAATAATAACACTTGAATTCCCTTGAATAAATAAGGGAACCATAAGTATACTTAGTATACATATTTGAATAATTTGGATATGAGGGATCGGTTTTAATCTGACTCATACAATTGCATAAGGTTTACTATTATAGGATGGATTGACTAAGATAATGTTGGTTCTAAATTATGTGAATTTAGAATAGTGAAACATTATGATTAGAAAAAAATTCCCTTGTATTGAATTTTTAAAATGAGGATGCTTTACACGAAGAATGTCAATCAAAGAATAAGAATGCATCTAAAGGAAATGTTCCCTAATGACTCCAAATAATAATAATGACACTAAGGAAAGAAAAATAATAAGAAATATAAGACTTAAATAATCAATATTATGGTCTATCTAGAAGAAAATTTACTCCCTTTATTTCTCTAAGTATAATTTAGAAAATAGTGACAACACAATGTCACCACTTAGGTCAAGTTTAAGTAAAAAGAGATAAGTAATAAAAAAGTGTTGACATACACTCCTGAAAAGATATACTAAAAACAAGTTTTGGAAACAAACAAATTCCAAGTCATGAAAAAGGTGGCCACAAATGTGAGCAGTGTAACAACACTATTTGGACACGTAAATCAAGCCTTGTAGAAAAGGCAAGATTTTTAGTATCAAAATGATGTCACTACAATGCTAAAAAAGTAACGACGTTATCCAAAACTTAAGTCAATGTTGGGATCAAAAAATAAGTCTAAGTATAAAAAGAAGTTTTTATTTATGTAAGTAGCATAACAATACAACTTTGAAACTTAAATCAAGTTTCCCAAGGAAAACAAGATGTAAGTATCCAACTTGTAGTGATAAGATACGTGCAAACGTAAAAAATCAAAGGAAGTCAATGATGAGACTACCTAACTATAATGATAATGTGTCTCAATATGGGTTTGAGACAAAGGGCCTACTAGAACATGAATATGTACCATTCATGCATTTAACACTTGTTCTAGCATTGTAACTTAGTCATGCAAGTAGACTACAAAAGTGGTGGACATGATTATTTCTAGAGGTTTTGAGCGTTTTGTTTTATTTTGTCCCAAAATGGGAAACAAGAATACAAAGGAGTAAAACCAAGTGGTGATGAAAAAAACTAAGTATAACTTTGGTGAAGTTTCACCTTGCCTTAAGGAAAGTGAAAAACTAAGACAAAGTAACACGTCATAAGTTTCGTGATGAATATCACTAGGCCCCAACTTCAATGGAGTCTCCCCTTGTTCAACTAATAAGGTTTTGACTCCAAAATAAGTTAGTGCTTTGTAATGGTTCTTTAGAACATGATGTTTTGAGTTGGTCAAGTTTGCCTTGTAGTGCCCACATTTTTATAGCCTCAATTATCTGTTGACTTCTTTATTCATAGACATGATTTGATAGGGATTTGATATATGTTGGACAGTATGTTATGATATTTGACCTTCTTGGACATGTATGGAGATTTAGGCACGTAGCGCCAATTTTACTTGATTAGTATGTTGACAATTTTTCATTGATATTTCAGATACTAACTTATTACGATGTTGTTTGGACCTAATTGATATATGTTGGATACTTTGCTTAGTCGCATGTCTAGATTATATGGATGTATGTCATTTATATTTATCTCTATGGCTAACTCATGGTAAATTGTGTGTAATTGAGCATGTTTTCGCACTTACGATTTCATGATGATGTTAGGATATCATATATTTCATTGATCGCTTATTGAGTAGTTGATTTACATTGTATCGTATGGGTGCATTTAATGTGTACAATGAGTGTACATGTGATAGGTCAATGGAGAACATGAGTTTTAGGAAGCTACACAAATTGTGCATAAGCGGCCCACAGAGGCTAACTCCTAACTGTGTTTATTGTATGAGGCCTTAGTATTAGCGTTCATTATTTTGAGCACCATGAGTAACCCTCATTTGTAATGTAGCATGTCATGTAATATTAATATTGTTTAGGATGTTTAGTTTTCTTTGTAAACTTGATTTGGGGACTTAATGGTCTCCACTTGCATTAAGTTTTGTGTTTGGGTAATGGTGTATTTAATTAAAGGGGATCAGTCACATGTGAACCCTTGGGTGGGTCCCACATCCTCTACACTTGTGCTTGCAAATGTGCCAAACCCAAAATTTGGCTATTTTAGGCATTTTAAGTAACCCTTTTTAAGTTTGGGATTTCACTTAGAATGAAAATAGATCCTTGGACCCTACCTAATAGGTAGGGGCTTCATTCAAGGAATAGAGGAATTTCCTCCCATTTTACATCTCTTTGGTCACCATCCATGTAAGATAGATTGGTATGTGTGTTTGTTAAAAGTTACACAACTTTGTTTTGTTTTTCATTTCGGGTAATTTGGGAGAAGGGTGTTAAAAGCTAATTTATCTTTTCTCTCTTTTATTTTGAGAATATTTGACTTTGAGGGAAGAGAGGGGTGACACATGTCACCCCCTCATTTGTGAGGATATTTGTTGGCTTCTCTTCAAATTCTCCCTCATGGGGAAGAAGAGGACTTTTTGGGAGCTTTTGCTTGGGGCTTAGTGATTTTGGAGCTAGAGCTTGCTTGGATAAGGAAGTGGAAAAGCTAGAGTGTTGGAGAGATTTTAGAGGTAATGTACTTGAGCTCATTTTATGTTTGATATTATGTTATATCTTTGTCTTGTTCTATTTAAAATGTGTGTGTTGTTTCTTGTGTATTGTTATTTGTTAAGTATGCCTTGTCTTGTTTTATTTTTATCCATTCATCATATGACATGATGGATTTTGGAGTTTATGGGGGAAGAGAGATGGATTTTCCCTCTCAGCCCTCATGGCTTGAATGGGAAAGTCATGTAGGTTTCTTTTTTACTGCCCTCATATGGTTGAGGCAGAAAAGTGGTTCATATGGTTTGAACCCCTTCCCCATTCTTGTTGAGGAAACCCAGCGGGTTTGAAAATCCTCCGCAGAAGGATTTTAGTGAATGGGTGGAGAAATAAGGAGGGTTTGATGACTTTGGAGAAATAAGGAGGTTGTGAAGATTATTATTTATGTGCATCCAATGTTGGACTACACTTTTGGCACTTGGAGATCTCTTCTTCTCTTCCCCATTTTGAAGGGAGAATATGATTTCTTCTCCTTTACTTCTTTGAAAAATGTGGTGTTTTTCTTAGTATTTGTCTTGTCTTGTATGTGAAAATAATTTTGGATTGTCTCCCTTTATCTTGTGAAAAAAATTTGGAAGCTATTCTTCTCTCCCATGGGCTTGGGGGAGGCTAGCATGTCTTCCATCCTTGGAAAGGCATGTAATGATGCCTAAAGGTTGGGTGGTTAAACAAGCTTTTTCTCCTTGTGTTGGTTTCCTTGGAAGGCATTAAAATTTAGAGCTCAAGAATGGAGATGTTTGGATTTTCTTGAAATCATGGTTCCACATTATTTTCTCCAAATTTCTTGTGTGAACATTACTCTCATTGTAACTTTATAGATATGGCTATGTGGGAGATTTCATTGTCTCGTAAAATCCTCGTTTTGTATATGGGACTACTTGTAAGCTTGAGACACATTTGTTGTATGACCTTCCTTCAATATTGCAAAGAAATTTATAATGTGGTACTTTGAATGTTTCATGTATTTTGGAAATATGTTAGATTTGTGAGCTTGAACCGTTGAAGATGAAATCTTGTAGAATAGTAGTTTTCTCAATATGGATTGTTGGAACTCTATTTTGAAAGAAAGTTGATTTGTGGAAATATTGTTATTCTTATAATAAATCTTCTTCTTGTCGATTTTCCTTTTTGTAAAATTATTGAATGAAAATAAAATATCATTCTTGAAATGCATCTCTTCTTAAAAATTTTGAAACTTGTTTTGATTAGGGAATAGAATACTACAAATTTTCACTCCTTCCTTATTGCAAAAATAAAATGGATATAATAGTTAGATCAAATATGAGCATACCCTCTCCTTCACTAAATTATGAACTTAATTCCAAGTCTCTTTCATCATTACAAAAAGCTTGCTAAAATATTTTACCTCATTCTCTAATAAATCATCTAAATATAGGCATGTTGGAAAGTAATTTTGCAGTTCATATGTCACAACAATATCTAAGCATGATCTATTAAACTTTATATTTGAAATAGTTTAAGATTGTAGGTAATATAAATATATTTATATTTATATTTAGTATAGTTATATTTCCACATTATTTTTATATATCAATATGAATATATATTATAATATGAGGTGCTAGTATATTTTATAATAAATTATACGTTTTATCTTATATATCGTAATATACAATTTATCATATTACATAGATATAAGATAAATTATTAAACTTTTATTAAAACAAAAAATTAAGAATCAAACAATTTTGATGGGAGTCTATCTTTTTGTGTGCATTACAAATTTAACAAAGAAAACATGGGGAGGGTCAAAACCCTCCGCAAACCTACATGCAAACCCCGACCTTCCACCATACCATCGTTCTTCTCTA
Organism: Taxus wallichiana var. yunnanensis; assembly: GCA_018340775.1. Taxonomy (NCBI): domain Eukaryota; kingdom Viridiplantae; phylum Streptophyta; class Pinopsida; order Cupressales; family Taxaceae; genus Taxus; species Taxus wallichiana. The sequence goes on from CM031239.1 coordinate 821,060,909, forward strand.
CCGACCTCCATACATCTTGAAAATCCCTACTACCGCTTCCCTCCCTCCCACAGTCGTCAGTAGCCCCTCAATGTCGCCGCTTACAACCCCCACATGACCCTCTATTCTATGTTGTCCCACTTCTCCTCCTCCATGCGGATCTACACCCCCCTCTACGCAGCCATCCCCCCTTCTCCCATGTACCCACCTACACCTCATCTTTCCAAACTGTTCCCCCATCCGCCATAGCCATTTCGCTCAACCCTCTCTCCAATACCGCTGCCACATGTTTCTCAAACCCCGACTCCTGGTAAATCTGCGGTTTGGCTATTGTCAGGTAAGAAAATGTAAATAAAGTATAACATAAATAAATATATGAATATACATGGTATAATATGGAGGCTCTTCACCCAAAATCTCCATGAGAGAAAACTTCCAAGCTCCTTTTCAATTCTCTGCACAAGACAAAATAAAACAAAATGAAAATCAAATAGAGAGAAAGGAAAACACAAAGATGTGCTAGGAAAATTTAGGGCAAGATGAGGTCAAAGGCCAAGATTTTTTTAATCCTAGGGTCCATATTCAACCCCACACACCTTAAAGTCATAAGAATTTAATGGGACCGAGTAATAAAATAAACAGGAGGGTGAGTGGGGAATAAATTAATTAAAATAGGGGTGTAAACCTCCTAAGTGACCCCTAACAAGTAAACTAAGGTAGTGGAAATAAATAAATATTTAACTCAGAACTAAGCAATTAATTAATTAATTTGGGTTATTCATTTTATTATGAAATATTTATTACTGGGAATTGTTAAGTAAAACATTATTTTTTTAATCATTCACAAAAACATTTTTACCCAAATTATTTAGTGGTGTTTGGTGTGTTTTCCAGTGTCCCCGGAGGGGCATTACATTTGGTATCAGAGCATGAGGTTCGTACACGTAGACTCTCTGGGTAAAACATTTAAATATTTAATTAATACTTTAATAACATTAAAACTAAAACAATTAAAACATTTCCGCAATCATTATAATTTAATAATCATTTTTGTACCTTGTACACAAAAGTTAACACCCATGAGGTGACAATAGGTGAGGGTTTGGGGCATAGTTTGTCTATGCCCAAACCGTAGGCTCCCAAATTAGGGCCTCATATCTTAGAGACTCTTCAAAGCAGCTTGATCGGTGTTGTGCAACAATGCCTTCCACCACCGTAGGAGGCAAGAGAGGAGGACATCCAACGGAGATGAGGAGCCAATAGGCAGGACGCACACTCGTGAGCTATCGTAACATGCTACCCCTAGGCGGGAGAGGTCACGTAGCCCTTCCATTCACCACGAGAGGGTAGCCTTGTACCATCATAGCCACTCACATAGCTTCGAGGGACCATTTGGAGATAGAAAAACCCTTTCACCTATTGGACCGCAACGCAGATCGGGATGACATGCCATGCAGTGATTAGGATCTTCTTTACTTGCAGCCTCCTACTTACACTGGCTCTACAAATGGATTTGGGGCTGATTCATGGCTCCTTAGCTTGGATAGTTGTTTTGGCTTGCACTCTTATGAGAGCAATGTCAAAGCTAGGTTTTCCATACACCTCCTCTGTGATGTAGTAGGTGTTTGGTAGAGGAATGAGGAGCGGAAGCTCCATTTGACTCAAGAGACAGTGACCTGGGAGTTGTTTGAGGAGTGTTTCAGGGATTGTTATATGTTAGAGAATTTCATGCAGAAGAGGATTGATGAGTTTCATGACTTATGATAGGGCTCTGACACAGTGGCACAATATGAGAGAAGGTTCCTAGATCTTCTACAGTATGTGGACTACCTGTAAGAAAAAAAAATTCAGGGATAACAGTTTATTCGGGCCTGAATGCAGACATAGTAGGAGGAGTTAGGATGTTATCTCCTCCCACACTTGAGAATGCCATTGAGAAGGCTTACTTATCTGAGGAGAACAAGACTAGGGAACAGGATCATTGAGATAGAAACAAGAGCAAGTTTCAGGATAGGATACAGCCTTTCGAGTCGAGGACATGGGGTAAAATACCACCCCTAGAGAAGGATTCTGCCTCCACCAAGAGCTTCAGGGGCTCCACCGCATCCACAAAGCAAAACACAACATCATGGCCACCAACAACAAAAGGCTAGAAAAATGCATAGCTTTCGAGAGGTGGTATTAGAGGAGGTTTTGTGGGGATAGGGATAGGAGATAGGGGACTCAAGAAGTGCAGACATCTCACATGCAACACAGTTTTCTAGGGTTGGGCTAAGCAGATTAGTTCACCAAAGTACATGTGAGGGACCCCATATCGTAGGGATACAGAGGATGTTTTATTTGTGGGTCCCCTGATCATTATGTGCATACATGTCGCACAAACCTACTACCATGGATATGCAGAGAGCTCCTAGATCTGAGCATACAGTGGGTGATGTAGGATGTGCCCATTATGTGTATGCAATGGTTGACAAACCGTCTGCCGAGCATCAGGCCACATTTATTGAGACAATAGTACTATTAGGGGTATTTCTATCTCAGTACTTTTTGATTCAGGTGCTTCAGATTCTTTTATATCTCCTTCTATAGTGGACTAGTGTGGGCTAGTGGTGGCTAGGCAACTAGATAGTTAGCAGGTTGAGTTGGCCTCTGGGGTCAAAATTCACCATGGACTCGTATGTGGAGAGTTGTGTACTTGATTTGGGAGTCTTCTCCACTACACTTGACCTATGAGTTATTCCTCTAGGATCCTATCAGGTAGTTTTGGGTATGGATTGGCTCAAGGCTCATCAGGATAAGGTAGATTGTAGGAATAAGGTCATTGAGTGCCAAGATGATCTTGGGAGTGTAGTTGTGATATCAGGGATGCAAAGGCCTATCTCTTTGTACATGATCTTGGCTAAAAACTCAAGAAGAGCATGTGTAAAGGTTGTTAGTTGTTTTCTATCACCATCAGTGATTGATCGAGAGAACTCTAGGGTATTCATCCTTAGATGATCATGTAGTTCGAGGAGTATGTAAATGTGTTTCAGGAGCTTCCAGGTTTACCCCACAAAGAGGTGGGTTTCACCATTGATTTAGTGCTAGGATCCACACCAGCTTAGGAACCCTATCGATGACCACTCCAGCTCCATGAGCTTAAGATTCATTAGAGGAGTTGTTCGAGAAGGGTCTTATTCATCCTAGTGTATCTCCTTGGGGGCACCTATCATATTTGTGAAGAAGGATGGCTCTCTCGGGCTTTGTGTAGATTTTAGACAGCTCAACAAAGTCACAATAAAGAACCGTTATCCACTTCCTAGGATTGATGACTTATTTGATCGATGTGGGAGCTAGAGTGTTTTCCAAAATCAATCTCAAGTCGTGGTATCATCAATTACGCATATCGGATGTAGAAATTCATAAGATAGATTTTCACACACGTTATGGGAATTATGAGTTCACCTTTGTTCCATTTGGTTTGACTAATGCCCCAGCTATCTTTATGAGCCTCATGAACAGAATTTTCAGGACCTTTATGGATCACTTTGTCTTAGTGTTCCTAGATGATGTATTAATATAATCTCATTTTGAGGAGGAACATGAGGAGCATTTGAGACAGGTACTATAGGATTTGAGAGAGCATAAGTTGAATGGGAACTTGGAAAAATGTAGCTTCTTTAAGATAGAGATTTAATACTTGGGTCACATCATATTATGAGAGGGTATCTCAATAAATCCCTATAAGATAATGGCTATCATGGATTGGCCAACACCCACGTTAGTCACTGAGGTGAGGAGTTTTATGGATTTAGCAGGTTACTACCATAGGTTTTTTTAGGATTTCTCCAAGATTTCTCACCCTATTACTTCCCTTCAGAGGAAAGGTAAGAAGTTTGATTGGTCAAAAGTGTGAGTAGGCCTTTTTAGTTACTTAAGGAAAGGTTAACCACGCTCCCATATTAGCATTATGGACCCTATAGAGGAATTTTTGTTTGTACGATGCGTTACTAGAGGTTTTGGGAGCATTTCTTATGCACGAGCATCGGTTATTGTCTTTGAGTCACATAAGCTCAAAGACTATGAACTTGATTACCTTACTCATGAATTAGAGCTCGTAGCAAAGGGTTCATGCGCTTGTGTATTGGCATCATTTCCTTTTGGGTAGACCATTCATTCTAAGGATTGACCACCGTAGTTTGCAACACATCTTCTCACAGCCAAACCTCAATGCTCACCAACAATGTTGGATGGAGTTCCTATGTGAGTATGACATGGAAGTGAAATATATCAAAGAAAAGGAAAATGCCGTTGCAGATGAACTTACTAGGTGACAACATGTGCTTGCATCTTTGACTTTGCAGTCAGATTTGAGAGGTAGGATTCTTGAGCATCTTCTAGAGGATAGGTTTTATAAGGAATCTAGATAGATGTTAGTGTCACAAGGTTCATTAGAGGGTAGATATTTAGGGTGCATTTTTGAGACAGATGGTTTGCTTCGGTTCCATAGGTGCATCTATGTGCCCAAGTCAGTGATCTGTGTAACTTCATCCTCATAGAGGCTCATCGATCTCCATATGTAGCACATCCAGGAGTTAAGAAAATGCATGCCGATCTGAGGGAGATATATTATTGGCCTAGTCTTGGATGGGACATAGCATATTTTGTTGCATGTTTCCTTGAGTGTTTGAGGGTCAAGGCAGAGCATTCTCATCCGCAAGACTTTTGCATCCTCATGATATTCCCAAGTGGAAATGGGATGTAATATCCATAGATTTCATAGTAGGACTTCCTATGTCTTCTTATCATCATGATGCCATTATGGTTACTGTGGATAAGTTGACCAAGGTTGTGCATTTCTCACCAAACAAAGTCACCTATAATGTACAAGCCATCGCCAAAGTATTTATGGAGGACATTATTAGGTTGCATGGGATTATGAAGACCATCATCAATGATAGGGATACCATTTACACATCAATTTTTTGGACTTCCTTTCAGGCTACTCTGGGTACATAGATTAATTTCAGCTCAGTGTATCATTTAGATATAGATGGACGTACAAAGAGCATTAATCAGTGCTGGAGGACATGTTGAGGATGTATGTGATGGATCAATAGAAGAAGTGGGAAGATTATCTTCATTTAGTTGAGTTTTCATACAACAAAAATATCACGCTTCCATTGGTATGGCTCCCTACCAGCTTTGTATGATTGACTTGCAGGACACCTCTAAGTTGGGAAAAATTAGATGATAGGATTATTCTTGGACCAGCTTACCTACATGACTTAGAGTAGTAGGTTGTTCTGATTAGAAAACGTCTTGAGCAGAGCTAGAGCATGCTAGAAGGCATATGTAGACACCAAGAAGATTAACCGTCACTTCTCAGTAGGTGAAAAATTCTTCTTGAGAGTTTGTCCACATAAAATTCCAATCCACTATGGAAAGGGTTCTAAGATATCAGCTCATTTTTTGGGGCCCTTATACATTTTAGAGGTCATTAGTCTAGTTTCCTATCACCTAGCTTTGCCACCACACCTTACATGGGCCCATGATGTATTTCATGTTTTTGTACTACCTAGATATATACCAGATGTTGTGCACCACGAGTGACCCTCATTTGGAATGTAGTATGTCATCTAATATTAATCTTGTTCAAGTATGTTTAGTTTTCTTTATAAACTTGATTTGGGGACTTAATGGTCCCCACTTGCATTAAGTTTTGTGTTTGGGTAATGGTGTATTTAATTAGAGGGGATTATGGTCACATGTGAACCCTTGGGTGGGCCCCACATCCTCTACACTTGTGCCCAAATGTGCTAAACCCTAAATTTGGTTATTTTAGGAATTTTAAGTGACCCCTTTAAAGTTTAGTTGTTCACTTAGCATGAAAATAGGTCCTTGGACCCTACCTAATAGGTGGAGGGACTTAATTTCAAGGCATAGAGGGAATTTCCTCCCATTTTACCTCTCTTTGGTCACCATCCATGTAATATGGATTGGTATGTTTTTTTAAAAAGTTGCACAAGTTTTTTTGTTTTTCATTTTGGGTAATTTGGGAGAGGGGTGTTAAAAGCTAATTTATCTTTTCTCTCTTTTATTTTGAGAATCTTTGACTTTGAGGGAAGAGAGGGCGACACATGCGACCCCTAATTTGTGAGGATATTTGTTGGCTTCTCTTCAAATTCTCCCTCATGGGGGAAGAAGAGGACTTTGTTTTGGAGCTTTTTCTTGGGGGCTTCGTGATTTTAGAGCTAGAGTTTACTTGGATAAGGAAGTGGAAAAGCTAGAGTGTTGGAAAACTTTTCGAGGTAGGATCCTTGAGATCATTTTATGTTTTATATTATGTTAGATATTAGTCTTGTTTTTTAAATGTGTGTCTTGTTTCTTGTGTGTTGTTATTTGTTGAGTATGTCTTGTGTTGTTTTATTTTTCTCCATCCATCATATGACATGATGGATTTTCAAGTTTATGGGGGAAGAGAGAGGGGTTTTCCTCTCAGCCCTCATGGCTTGATGGGAAAGTCATGTAGGTTTACTTTTTACTCCACTCATATGGTTGGGGTGGGAAAGGTGGTTCATATGGTTTGAACCCCTTCCCATTCTTGTTGAGGAAACCCAATGGGTTTGAAAATCCTCCCAAGAAGGATTTTGGTGAATGGGTGGAGAAATAAGGAGGGTTTGATGACTTTGGAGGAATAAGGAGGTTGTGAAGATTATTGTTTATGTGCATCCAATGTTGGACTACACTTTTGGCACTTGGATATCTCTTCTTCTCTTCCCCATTTTTAAGGGAGAATATGGTTTCTCCTCCTTTCCTTCTTTGCAAAATTTGGGGTTTTTCTAGTATTTTTCTTGTCTTGTATGTGAAAATAATGTTGGATTCTCTCCCTTTATCTTGTGTAAAATTTGTGGAATCTAGTCTTCTCTCCCATGTGCTTGGGGGAGGCTAGCATGTCTTCCATCCTTGGAAAGGAATGTAATCATGCCTAAAGGTTGGGTGGTTAAACAAGCTTTTTCTCCTTGTATTGGTTTCCTCGGAAGGCATTCAAAATTAGAGCTCAAGAATGGAGATGGTTGAAGTTTCCTGACATCATGGTTCCACATTGTTTTCTCAAAATTTCTTATGGGAAAATTACTCTCATTGTAACTTTATAGATATGGTTATGTGGGATATTTCATTGTCCTGTAAAATCCTCTTTTTGTATATGGACTACGTGTAAACTTGAGATACATATTTGTACAACCTTCCTTCAATATTGCAAAAGAAATTTATAATGTGGTACTTTTAGTGTTTCATGTATTTTGGAAATATGTTGGATTTGTGAGCTTGAACCCTTGAAGATGAAATCTTATAGAATAGTAGTTTTCTTAATATGGATTTTTGGAACTCTATTTTGAAAGAAAGTTGATTTGTGGAAATATTGTTATTCTTGTAATAAATCTTCTTCTTGTCAATTTTCCTTTTTGTAACATTATTGAATGAAACTAAAATATCATTCTTGAAATACATCTCTTCTTAAAAATTTTGAATTTTTTTATTAGGAATAGAATACTACAAATTTTCTCTCCTTCCTTATTGCCAAAATAAAATGGATATAATAGTTAGATCAAATATGAGCATAACATATCCTTCACTAAGTTATGAACTTAATTCCAAATCTCTTTCATCATTAAAAAAATCTTGCTAAAATATTTTATCTCATTCTCTAGTAAATCGCTAAATATAGGCATGTTGTAAAGTAATATAGCAGTTCATATGTCACAACAATACCTAAGCATGATCTATTAAATTTTATATTTGAAATAGTTTAATATTGTAGGTAATATAAATATATTTATATTTATATTTAGTATAGTTATATTTCCACGTTATTTTTATATATCAATATGAATATATATTATAATAGGAGGTGTTAGTATATTTTATAATAAATTATAAATTTTATCTTATATATTGAAATATACAATTTATCATATTACATATATATATAGAAATTATTAAACTTTTATTAAAACAAAAAAATTAAGAATCAAACAATTTCGGTGGAAGTCAATCTTTTTGTGTGCATTGCAAATTTAGCAAAGAAAACATGGGGAGGGTCAAACCCTCCCCAAACCTCGTGTGAGACCCACCATACCACCGTTCTTCCCCACCGACCCCCATACTATGAAAATCCATACCACCGCTTCCCCTCCCTCCTGCAGTCACCGCGCCACTTCCAACCCCCACGGCCCTCCCTTCTACATAATCCCACTTCTCCTCCACGCGGATCTAAACCCCCGTCCTCTATGTAGCCATCCCCCTTCTCCCACATACCCACCTACACATCATTATTCCAAACCTTTCTCCCATCCTCCATATTCACGGCCAACCTTCTCTCTAATACCACCGCCACATGTTTCTTAAACCCCCGCTCTGGTAAATCTACGGTTTGGCTATTGTGGTAAGAAAATGTAAAAAGAATATAACATAAATAAATATATGAATATACATGGTATAATATGGAGGATCTTCACCAAAAATCTCCATGAAAGCAAACTTCCAAGCTCCTTTTCAATTCCCGCACAAGACAAAAGAAAACAAAATGAAAACCAAATAGAGAGAAAGAAAACATAAAGATGTGCTATGGAAAATTTAGGGCAAGATGAGATCAAAGGCTAAGATTTTTTTAATCCTAGGGTCCATATTCAACCCTACACACCTTAAAGTCATAAGAATTTAATGGGACTAAGTAATAAAATAAAAAGGAGTGTGAGTGGGGGAAAATTAATTAAAATAGGGGTGTAAACCTCATAAGTGACCCCTAGCAAGTATTTAATAGGGTAAACCAAGGTAGCATAAATAAATAAATAGTTAATTCAAGAATTAGGCAATTAGTTAATTAATTTGGGTTAGTCATTTTATTATGAAATATTTATTACCAGGAATCGGTTAAGTAAAACATTATTTTTTTAATTGTTAAAAAAATTGTTACCCAAATTCTTTAGGGTGTTTGGTGTGTTTTCCAGTGTCCTTGGTGGGGCATTACAGGCCTCACGATAAAACAACTTCCTATTTGTTTCTCTCAACTAGGTTGTCACAAACAATCTCTGTGAGCACGGTTTTCCAAGGAAGTCACACTGACTAAACCTTGGATTATCTCAACTTTACTTTACCCCATATAATACAATGAACAATAAATGTGTTTAGTTTTATTTTCATTGGGTTCGCGTGAAGAAATTTTTGACTCTACTCTCACAAGTGCGTACTAATCAAGTAGGTAAATGAGGCACCTCTCGTTTCATCCACAAGGTTTCCTATTGTGGACTACTTTGGGGTTCTTGGGAGAATCCCTATTGTTAGCTTAACACATATGTCAAAGGGAACTTCTCCTAGTTCAAAGCGGACAATACATAGATCTTAACCGAAACCTACAAGTACAATGTGTTGAATGATGTTCTTTCTTTTATTATCTCTTGATTAGAAAATTTGGTTCGTACCACCATTTGGAAACCTGCAACACATGTGTAGTTAGAGTTTTGTTTAGATCCTTATTTCTTTGGCAAGTGTATAATATGGTCCTAAAATTCAAACGTTAGTAGTTCTCCAAGAAAATAACATTAATTGAAAGAGGATCAATTGTTGTTTTTTATTCTCAAGATCATCCAAGGATGCAAGAGAAGAGAATACACAAAAACTAATCCAACCAAAAGTAAAGGAAAGCTCAGTAATTAAATGAACCATTAAGGAAAAGCTTGCATCTCTTTTGCACCTAGTTGTTCAATTTTGGTAAATGTTCATTCCCTTAGAAAATGAAAGATTTAAAGTTTCCAACTTAACCAAAATGAACTTTAAACAAAACTTGATGATTTTTTCATTCTCTTAAGCCAAAATGAAAGATTTTTACTTTCCAATTTAACCAAAATGTTAGAAAATGCAAAATAAAAATTGTTTTTAATTCTCAATATCACCCTAAGGTGCAAGAGAAGAGCATACAAATTTTTTTAGATTAACATGTAAAAAACATGGAAACTAAAGCATTTATCAAAAAATTAAGTAAATTTGTTAGAAATATAATTTAAAATATTGAAAACCTGTAGAAAACAGTTAGAAAAACTTGCAATCAAATAGAAAACACATAAAAACATAGCTTAACACTTCAAAGTTAGTGAAAATTTAAACAAATCACTCCCTTTACACAAAAGTAGCACGGCCTTGAAGACACCAACGCAACTCTAGAAACATGAGTGCAACCTTCATAAAGCATGAGCATGGATGTGATAAAAACAATTTGTTTAACACTAACACATCCAAAGAGATGCCTAAACATACCTTGTAACATCAATGAGGCCCAAACAAAGAGATCAAAATCACAAGTAGAATGTAGGTACATTGATAGAAGCAGAGTGTGGCCATGGGAACATGAGTGTGGCCCTTATGACACCAACGTGCACTTTGAAGAAGCAACACAACCTTGAGAATGTGAGCACGCACCTTCCTATGAGTGGTCAAAACATGGGAATTTTCTAAAAAATCTCAAAAAGGTCGAAAAATTTTCAATTTGGTTCAATTTTGACAGCACCTCACCTCCTTTGATCCTTTAAAGAACACAAAACAAGACAAAACTAACTAGAAAAGCTAAGAAACTTGGTATTTATCCATCAATGCAAAAGAGCATTAGTTAAAAAAGTTGAAACTAATCTAAAAAGCTTGAAAAAATGAATGAAAATGAAAATGGAGTATTTCCCACCGGTGTGCTAAATGATAACACCCCAAACTTTTGCAACAACTAACTAATAAAGACTACCACCATAATATTCTAGAGCCAAGCTTAAGTTTAGAAATGAAACATCAAAATCAAATCTTAATGGAATGAAAAAGGAAATCTAAATGAATTTAACCATTTAAACTACAAGCATTCCTACTATGTTTAATTGATTGCTACAAGAATTGAACCTATGAAGATTTAAAAGCAATCAAAATGTGTGTTGTTGTTACTTCATTGAAGGTGAAAGGACCTCTCTAACAATGGCTACAAGGCCATATTAGATATTCCTTTACTAACCAACTTGAAGAAATGGATGAAAATGGGGATGCAAGCTATTCCAACAATGGAGTAAGGCTCATATGTTTTATATGATTAATGTTATTCAAAACATGGTGTAAATTTGAGAGGAAGGAGCTTGGTCCTTTTTATAGGCTTTCCATTTGGGAAAGGCTTGCAACTTGGTGCATGTGGGACTAATGAATAAAGCATAAAGTAACCTTAGGTTAATTAACCATAGCTAGGTGAGTTAGCAAGTGAGTTAATACTTTATGGGAGTTGAGGGTGCTTTAATTAATCAATTAGGATTAATTAATAGGCTAGAATAAGCTTTTTAGGCTAATTGAGGTGTTTGAAGAGGAATTTGATAATATTAGAAGCATTTGAAAGTGGGATTTAGCCAATAAAAGTTTTTTGATTAAATACTTGTTAGAAAGGCTTAATTAGCTAATTAACTTAAAGAGTATTATAACTAACAAAGTGTCATTAATTGACCAAATTAGAGGGAAATGTTAGTTAATTAGTGAAAACCACTAATTATAATGGAAATGGTGAAATATAGAATAATGAGTACCACTTTAGCATTAAAATTACAGAAGCATATTTTAGGTGTCTACAAGAACTAAGACCAAATTTTTTTCCACAGACGCAAACATGTAGATCAGAAGCTAGCACCCAAAATTTCCTATCCCATTCTAATAACTTTTGTCCATTAGATCGTTAGAATTCATAATTAGAAATAGAGCTTACACATTCCATATTATGCCTTTCCATCCTATTCATTAGTCTAGAATCGCTCCATTCCTACGCTTATAAGGTGAATCATTCTACAAAACCTATCTATCACTCTCACTTGAACTTATTTAGGTAGATCTTATATGTTACTATTATATTTATCCGATCAATAATTTCCTTACATTAGATCTAGATTTCATTAAATCATTAAGTGAACCCGATCCCTTCTATGTTCTTTAACAGATTCATTCTTCTCCAAACCCAAACCCTAGTTACATTAGGGTTCATATATGTATCTTATCTTAAAATAAAACCTTGTTTTTCATGTACCATATACATCATAAGTTAGATATGTAAGAAATTCATAGGGTTTCATGCTTCATCATACACTTTGGGTTTCTTTTTAGGGCGCCCAATTTTCAAAACACCTTTCATTTCATATCTCGAGCATAACAAATATATTTTAAAATTCCTTTGAGGTTATTTTTCCTCTTTCCACATCTAATGAAGACCTATTGTTTTCCCCTAATTTTTAGCACAATTTTTGGTAGTTCGAAATTATAGTTTTTACTAATTAAGGCATAATTCGAAAAATACACACTTTTGGCCAAATCCCTTAAACGTTTTACTTTAAATTTATAACATTCAATTTCACCTCTTTTTTTTTTGTAAAATTAAAATTCTATTTCAAGATATGGTTGTTTTATTAATTTAGCGATAGCCTCTTTTTGTTTAACACCATTCTTTAGGTCATATCCCCATGATCTCTTAATTGTCAGTTCCCATTTCAAATTTTCTATATAATTTGGGGTTATCTCTATCATTTTATTTTCTACCATTATGGACCATGCCATTATTTCTCAAGTATCCTTGTTTCATTTACTTTAGTGATGCCCATCATATAGATATACTCTTACACAACTATTGAAATAAGTACAACTCCCTGATACTACGAAACCTTCCAAAGTGAATGTAATTTTGAGTTGTATTTCATCTCCTTTTGTTAGAAATGATGAAACTTCTCATAAGTTTATCCTAAACTCTATTTAATTTTTACACCATGCATTTCAATATCAAATCCAAGCCATGAATGCTACAATCACATCTCTCAAGGCTGAAATCCAACACCTCAAAGATACTTCCAATGTACATATTAGTTCTCTCCCTTTGCATTATGATGTTCCTAAGGTCGTGACTATGCAAGATGATATATGTGCTACATGTGCTCACATAAGTAAGGGTAAATTCCTCTAGAATAAAATCCCTCTTTCATTCAATGAGCATGTTAAACAACATGATATCATATTTGAGTGCCTCAATCATTGGTTAATCACTTTGTTTCCCAATCATTACTATCCTCATTATTGGATTACAAAATCCAAAGGACAACCATTCTATAATTATCATGGCATTAATGGACATTGTGATAATGATTTCTATGATTTACAACAAAAATCCAATAACTTGATCAAGGTCATTATTTCTTTCTCTAAGCAACATTTTGCCACACATTTATCAGTAAGTTTCCACATCTCAATGGGTTCCTAAATATAATTCATCTATGACTCATAAACATAATTCCATAATGAAAGACTCGTCACTTACACTTGAGTCATTTCCGAAAAATTGGTTGAGCCACCACAATCCCGGTCTAAGGCCAACACGACAAAGCAATCTAGACATATCGTCACTCCTTCGAGCATATTGAGATATATTATGCAAATACAAGTATCAATGACTTACCAACTGATTTATGGATCTCCACAGGCATGGGCACATATAAGATAAATCCTAAGTATAATTTCAAAGAATATTCTAGGAGAAACATGCATATTACTCTTATGAATAACATTGATTCATCCTTACTACTCAAATCATGATAATGATGATTTTGTTCCTACTTACTATTTTGATGAATATAAGCACCTTGATGATAATTTTATAAAATTTGATCTTATTTATGAAGAATATGACACTATTTCACCATAATCATTCAAATTTTCTCACCACTTAGCTGTAGAATATAAAGAAATATAAAGGCCACATATAGCATCCCAAAGGCAATCCCATGTATCTTTCTTTAACATCACTTCAACCACTTGTGCGTAATCTTCAACTTTTTCTATAGATAAATCCTTTTGGCATTCACATATATGGGCATCTGAATTCCCCACACTACCTGATGACACACTCTTATTCTTGGTTAATACTTGAGTGTTGATGCAATCCTTACATATATGAACCTCACTTTACACACATACACTGGGGGGGATCCGTATTCCTCCCCTCTAGTTGTTCTCTTTCACATATTTGCAACTAAAAATCCAAAAACATGTTTTCTTAGATCTTGATTGGATGTACTCTTGCTTCCTTATACAACTATATTTTGTACCTATGCTTATCATATTAATATGGTTCATAGTATTAAGTATCATTTTTCATACACACATTCATGCTTATATGGTATATTGAGGTGAATACGAGTCACTTACTGTGTTGTTACACGATGTATGATGATTGGTCCTATATATTACCAGTCTCATTAAGGCTCCTGGGGGAATCTACCTTTTCCCACGTACTATCAGGTTCTATCATTGCAATATATAACATTTTCATTCCTATATTTAGATATTACATTGTAGCATACTATTTATATTTCTTAACATGCTAATAGGTGCTTTATGTGTAGAATTTTACTTGTAAGACTCCTTCCAATCATGGTTGTCTAATTTATTTGTATCTTGTTTTCTATTATTTATGGATTATGCCCTATGTTTACTTCTCTCCTTATTTGCACAAGTCTTAATGGATTTGATTGTTTTGTGACATCCTAAGTGGTGTATCAAGTATGTAACCATCTCCTTGATGTGTGTACCGGAGAGTTTTTGCTTTCCAACTTTAACTTAATAAAATGAAATAAAAAAATAAACCAACCTTAGAAGACAACGGGGTTTACCAATACCCGAGATGATGGATGTCGATGTTTATGGATAAAATCTCCTTATTTTGCTAATGAAGAAACCTGCAAATCAAAAACACTAAACCAAATAGATTAGATAGATGGACAAACGAGCTTCTCTGAAAAAGGTTGATTCCAGGAATCTAAAGGGAATTCCTTAGAGGATGTCATCTCGCTTTGATACAATTAAGTAGATTGATAAAGATAATGATAAGGATGTATGTAAATTATGAAGATGGATTGAATATAGGTAAGACAATTTTAGACTCAAGGTTGAAGATTAATTCTTGTGCAACTTTAAATGTGGCCTAAGAAAGGGTGGATGTGATCTAAACAGACTCAAAATAATCATATCAAAAGTCTTATATTTCCTAATTGATGTCATGGAGGAACTCAAATTGATTATTGGTATCCTCAATGTCGGTGGAACAATGTATTGAACAAAATGTAAGATCATGAAGGATGTTGTACTATTCCCAAAAAAAGGGTTTTTGGACTATAGGAAGGTCATAAATGCTTTTCATGAGATGAGACTGCTAGATACTTCCATCTAAAGTAAATCCATGCTTTCAAAAAATAAGTTAAATCCAAAAGATTGATAAAAATTGATATAATACTGATAAATGGATTAAAAGATGCAAATTGATAGGGATCATTGGCGATTCAAGGAATTACAAGTGATCAAACATAATCATTGGTGATTACTATCGAAATGATGAATTTGATAAAAATGACAAATAAATATTTAAAATGATGATTTTTGATTATTTTTATATTTAGATGAAATGTAAATAACGAAACAAGATAAATAAATACCTTTTGTTGAGGAAATAGGTTGAAAGATGCCTCCAAATGTCGAATGGAGCTGATTGGAGTTGATGGCCAATTGTTGGACTTGCTAAGGGAAATTTATGAAAAATATTATCAAAATGATGTGTTGATAATAGCTTGAGGTTGATACAGGTCCTTGATGATCTCTAAAAGAACTTGTTATGGAAAAATCACAGCACCCTTTGAATGGCCAAGTTTCGGATGGGGCATTTGGTGTGATTTCCGAGCATGGAGTTATGATGAAGTGTGGGACCTTGTGAATAAGATAACTCTCTAGAGAAGGTTAGTTATTCTTCCTAATCCTACCTACCAAAAATACTCCTAATGAAAGAAAAACCTATCTAAACCTATTCTAACACTCCAAGGAGACAGGAGAGATATTGCTAGAAATAAAACCTACACTAAGAGTGGTGATACACCAAGAAAAGGAGATGTTAGACACTTTCCCACTGTAAAAATAGTGAAGGAATGAACCTAGAGAGGGTGGTCATGCACCACAAACTATATCACATTCAATTCACTATGGGGAGGATAGATATATGTATCGTAGATCATAATTTAGACATTCACCATTCCATATTAAACACAACAAACCAAATCAGAATGAAACAATAAATATGCACAACCACCGATTTATAAGGAGAGGTAAGACGAAACATTGAAATCATGCAAGGCTAGAGAAATTAACACAGTACATAATATCATTACTCCTTGAAATTTACATAGTACATCATGATGTAGGGGAAGATATGAAGCCATAAAAATTTCTTGGAGGAAGGCTTAAAGCTCCAAATCAAAAGAAGAGAGGGTGCATGGGAGAGAAAAAATGACCGACTCATTGTAATGTGCTACCCCTAACAATTTTATAGAATAAATTTTGATGAGAGAGAGAGAGAGATAGAAAACCCTAAATATACTCCAACCACCCACAAAATCCATCATTACACCTATAACAAGGATGGGGGAGGCCTGCAAAACCCATATCTTCATATACTTTTCCTTTTTGGAGAAGAAACCATGCCCATACCTCATTAACTACACCTCATCTATGCATCCATTGTTTAATGTTCACCATTCTTAGAAATTCAGAACCTCCAAAATTATTTTATTATGGATTCATGTTGTAGATCTCTTCTCGCACCTTTCTAATGACTAGTTTTTGCAAAAATTGGCCATACAAAGGCTTAAGTTATGCCATTTTGGGTTTTGGGGACTCCTACAATTTGAGGGTTTGAAAACCTCTCGAATATACATTTTCATGCCTTCAAGTTATATCTCTCTAAATAAACTCCCCTTTGATGGTAAGTTTGTGAAAATATGACATTTTTAGCTCAGGATATGGCACTTTCTATGAGGGGGTATTTTGTGTAATTAGGCATGCATTGTTTTGTATTGGTGAGTAGCTCACTGAGCTTCTAGGAGAGCTCCTTTATTTTTGTTCATAGAACCTCTAAAATCACCCTTAGCCCTTCCTTTTACCTCCCATTCTATAGGATCCTTATCGAGCTCATACTTCCCTGCTTTCAGGATTTCCCAAACTCTTGGTCATTTCATGTCTCTACACCGAGCCCCTGAATGAGCCATTCCCGCTTCATGGTTAAGTGGGTTAAATCCTACATCACCAAAGTCTATATTTTTCCTCCCGCAAAAACACTACTGATATCCCTTGATTTTATTTGCATTATGTTGGGAGCCAAGCTCTATTTTTGTTCATTCCAAATCAAAACATTCACCACCAACCCCATTGTTTCCCACTCCATGTTACATTATTGTTTTCAAAGCTCCTCGGCAAATATCCCAGCCACACTTGAAACCCACATGTATTACCCATGTGGCAGGCCTATCCTTCTAAGTAGCCATAAACTCAAAGCTTCTCACTCAATGCATCCATTTGGATATGCATGCATGGTTTATGGGTCATTGAGCCCCAAAATATGGTCACCAAATATCAAATTTCTTGGCCACTAAACCTTTTCTAGCTTGGTGTTGACCAAACCAACACATCCCCAAGATTGATTATGATCCCTAATCCATGTGGCCCCCTTCATTGAATGGTTCAACACCCACTTCACCAACCCCAATCAACTCGGTTCAGCCCCGAAATAACTATTTCAGATATTATTACTTCGGATTGTTAGAGGATTCCCCCATTTTTACATCGGGCATTGTTTGCTCGAACGAGCCCCAAATCTCCACAAAACACCAAATCTCTCGAAGTCTAAAATTTAGACTTCGAGTTTGAAACTCCAAGCTTTCTCGAGAGACATTATTCACTCACCGCATGAGACCTCCACACCTCCAAACCCAAAGTCTAAATTTTGAACTTCAAGCTTTGAGTTTCAAGCTCACATTTGCTGATGCAAAAGGATCCATACCACATCTAAAATTATTTCCTCCAAAACTCCAAAGATTTCATTTCCAATGCACCTTCATACTTTATCATTTCTTTCCTTGCTTCCAGGGGATCATTCTATTTCATGTTGGAAAATGGACCTAGCTTATGGGCTACACAATCAAAGTTGGTCCCGCATGAGTTCATTTTTCTTCTAATTTTTGTGTCATCACACAATGCCTCATAGGTTGTATTAGTGTTAAGAGGCTAACTTTTCCACGTTGATCTCTATGGTTTGACATCCTAGGTGCAATCTGCTTCATTTTACAATCTAAGTTAACTCACAATGTCCTCAACCCTTATTTCTTGCACTATCGAGCTTCCACCATTGACTCATCCATTCTTATTCTTGCATCGTTTCCACTATGGTTGAGCTAAGATGTGAGCTTGTCTTCTGAGGTCCACAAGATCTTCGGCTACTGTGACTTGGTCGATTCTCCCATCTGGCCTTAACCCTACAAAAACATTTTTGGGATCTCATTACATACTTGACGTGAGACACCCACCTTCCATTTTTATTTCACCTACATTGATTCAACACATCCCTAAATTTATGGCCAAGTTGACCATCCCTCATTGCGGGCTTAGGTTGTGTCTCTTTGCTAAGCCAACGAGTCCTTACCAATGCACCGAGCTATGCCTTTTTTCATCTAAGCCATCACCTAGCTTGCTAAAGCTTGAGTATTTTCCTTCAAAGCTCGTTGTATTTTCCTAACCAACCCCCTCCATTTCGTCGGCTTGCCTCATGTATCAAACTCACCGGATACTCATGTTATTGCATTCACCTTGGCCGAGTGTGCCTTTTCCATCCACGTGGTAATGTTCCCTTGGGTTTCACCCTTCGATTAATACATTATCTCGACCCGCGAGCCTTTGATCCCAAGCTCCTTCCCTGTCCTCAAATCTCACCCAACCAGGTTGTGTACTTAACTCAAACTTCCATATGCCCATGTGATGCACAGAGCCACACATATCCCCTCAAACAAGATCGATTGATATCATTATCACCTCAGCCCCTTCGCATTATGAGAGCTCGCCGAGCTTCTCGAAGAGTTAGTTCCTAGCTTCATCACCCTCATGAGCCCTTTTTATAAATTTTTAACCCAAACTCGTGGTTTTGAATTCTTTTTTTTTTCTAAATCTGACGGCTCTTGGGGACTAAGTAAAATTAATTTCGATTTTGTTGTGAAGTTTTTGGCCATTTTTTCTTATTTTGACCAAAGTAGGCCCACCAAGGCTCATTTTTCCTTCTTTTTCTAAGTTGATCTCTAGGTTCAAAACTTAGAAGAGGAAAAAATCCTCTTATGATCCCAAAACCCTAAAACACATAAATTTCTCCCGAAATCACCAATACTATATGCAACCTTAATTTCTCCCTAGGTTTCTTGCGATGTTTATGTCCTATACTCCTGTTTTCCATTTTTCCCATGGGAAAAATGGCTAAATGGACTTAGATTCATTGTGGAGTCAAAACATTAAGTATATGCATGAACCAAAGGTTTCTCAAGATCCCTCGGAAGGAGAAAAATTCCTATTTATAATCGCTAGTGATCGGTTAGGATTGCAAAGATCCTCGTTTTTCGGGAAAACATTTAGGAAGTTGTTGAAACCACTTATAAACAAGTTTTTGAGTAAATGATGAGGGAAAATGGTTGGGTGAGGTTATGGATGAGTTTTAGAGGTTAGGATGTGATAATAAAATATATTTGAGTGGTTTTAAGATGTTTAAGGTTAATTTAAACTGGTTAGGTGGTTTAGGATTTGTAAATTGTAATTTATGAGAGTGTAAAATTCTTTTTATGGAAGTGTGGAGAGGGTAAATTAGAATAATGACATTAAGATATGTTTTGGATTAAATAATGTATGTATAAGATGAAGTAGGTGGGTTGATGAAAACACAATGTCTACATTTCCCCTTTTTTGAGTAGTTCGTGATAACCTAAATGTTTTGGATTAAATAATGTATGTATAAGATGAAGTTGGTGGGTTGAAGAAAACCTGGTGTCTACATTTTCCCCTTTTGTCAAATAGTTCTTAACAATCGACTCACTGGACAAAAATGGTGCAAGTTAAATTTTTCTTTGTGTTTGATAGGTAATCCCCCTCAAACCGGGGTGAGTGTGACATAGTGTAAGGATGACCAATTTGATTGATTGGATAAGTTTGATATGCTTTTTTTTTTTTTAATTTTCCTAAGACAAGGTATTGAAATAAGGGGAATACCATCATAGAATCAAGTGATAGGGGAACCAAAGGGTTCATGTCCTATAGACATATGATTCACAGGGGATAGATAAGAGATCACAGAGCCAAGTGATAAGGTGAACCAAAGGGTTTATGTCCTACATTCATATGATGTACCAAAGTGTTGAGGTCATAAAATAAGTCATGTGAAGAATGACTAGTTTTGGGGTCCTCAAAATGAGGCACAAATGCAATAATGTGGTTGAAAATATTTTTGGTACTAAAAATGATGGATCGCTAACAATCTAGGTAGATTGTTGGTGGTTAAGGTGAATTGTCGCTGATTAGGTAAAATCATCGATGATTACAAGAATTGTTGGTGATTCTGTGCAAAATAATGGGGCTATAAATAGTTGATTTCAATAATAAATCATTTATTTGTGATTTGTGATTTGTGATTTTAGAGAGCTTTACCGAGTGATTAACGAGTGATAAGTGAACAATGGTAGTTGTAGGACCATCCGGACGACAAAGGAGGACCACCTGTAGAGTTATGTATGAGTTTTTTCATTTTTTATGTTTTATTTTATTTTAATTTTTTTCTTGTCCTTAATATTCATACGAAAGCATGTTTTTGAAATCACCAAGATCACCAAATTTTGATGGATCATTGGCAATTGGAATGGATCGCTAGTGACTTAGGTGGAATCACTAGCAATTGATGGTTTTTCTAAAAATTTAATAGAATTTTGATGGAGATCTGTTCTAATCCATGTTTTTGTGTTTTGTAGATACAAGTGAAGGATAAGTTGACTATCGAGATATGATTCCAATGATTTAAGTGGAGGTGAGAGAGGATATGTTGGATGAGGATTCGGTGCATGTAGATGAGGTGGGTATTTGGGGATGTGTGACTATAGATGCATCCATAGACATACAAGGTTTTTTTAGCATTGATGGAGAGGTGGGATCCCGACACATACTTTATGGTTACTAATGGGTGAGATGACCATTACCCTGGAGGATGTTCATATGATCACTATATTTCCCGTGTATGGAGAGGGAATATATTATATTAATGATATTGAGAGGGAGGATTGTGTGAGGATATTATACGGAGGACACCGTGTCATGTGAAGTATACAATGGGTCAATTTTATTATCATAATTTATATTCTACGAGAGAGAGAAGGTTGTACTCAGTTGAATATGATGATGATGGGGATTACATTTTTTTATTTGTTTGACTTTGGTGGTGGTCGGTTTCTCTGGATGATTATGGGGGTAGTAGCAGAGAATATGGAGCATCGATAGTCTTCGCATGGTCCCCTACTTTTTATCATAGACCTACATGGAGATATGGGCATGGAGGATTCATAGGAGATTTGAGATCACTATTTCATTTCTATTACACTTTGTTGGGCCTTTGAGCATATTGTCATGGATCATCCTCTTGGTTTACCAAGGAGGTGTAGATATGATAGGGATATCGGTTGGTTTCATATGACAACATATGGGTGTAGGGAAGTCTAGAGGGGTATGGAGTGAGGACCAATACAAACAGCCCTCGCAGAGTTATAGGTAGGGGATGTGATATGGAGTCCCTATATTGAGCACCACGAGTGACCCTCATTTGGAATGTAGTATGTCATCTAATATTAATCTTGTTTAGTATGTTTAGTTTTCTTTATAAACTTGATTTGGGTACTTAATGGTCCCCACTTGCATTAAGTTTTGCGTTTGGGTAATGGTGTATTTAATTAGAGGGGATTATGGTCACATGTGAACCCTTGGGTGGGCCCCACATCCTCTACACTTGTGCCCAAATGTGCTAAACCCGAAATTTGGTTATTTTAGGAATTTTAAGTGACCCCTTTAAAGTTTAGTTGTTCACTTAGCATGAAAATAGGCCCTTGGACCCTACCTAATAGGTGGAGGGACTTAATTTCAAGGCATAGAGGGAATTTCCCTCCCATTTTACCTCTCTTTGGTCACCATCCATGTAAGATGGATTGGTATGTGTGTTTGTTAAAAGTTGCACAAGTTTGTTTTGTTTTTCATTTTGGGTAATTTGGGAGAAGGGTGTTAAAAGCTAATTTATCTTTTCTCTCTTTTATTTTGAGAATCTTTGACTTTGAGGGAAGAGAGGGGTGACACATGCCACCCCCTAATTTGTGAGGATATTTGTTGGCTTCTCTTCAAATTCTCCTCATGGGGAAGAAGAGGACTTTGTTTTGGAGCTTTTTCTTGGGGGCTTCGTGATTTTAGAGCTAGAGTTTACTTTTATAAGGAAGTGGAAAATCTAGAGTGTTGGAAAACTTTTCGAGGTAGGATCCTTGAGCTCATTTTATGTTTTATATTATGTTATATATTAGTCTTGTTTTTAAATGTGTGTCTTGTTTCTTGTGTGTTGTTATTTGTTGAGTATGTCTTGTGTTGTTTTATTTTTTCCATCCATCATATGACATGATGGATTTTCAAGTTTATGGGGGAAGAGAGAGGGGTTTTCCCTCTCAGCCCTCATGGCTTGATGGGAAAGTCATGTAGGTTTACTTTTTACTCCACTCATATGGTTGGGGTGGGAAAGGTGGTTCATATGGTTTGAACCCCTTCCCCATTCTTGTTGAGGAAACCCATGGGTTTGAAAATCCTCCCAAGAAGGATTTTGGTGAATGGGTGGAGAAATAACGAGACTTTGATGACTTTGGAGAAATAAGGAGGTTTTAAACATTATTGTTTATGTGCATCTAATGTTGGACTACACTTTTGGAACTTGGAGATTTCTTCTTCTCTTCCCCATTTTTTAAGGGAGAATATGGATTCTCCTCCTTTCCTTCTTTGCAAAATTTGGGGTTTTTCTAGTATTTTTCTTGTCTTGTATGTGAAAATAATGTTGGATTCTCTCCTTTATCTTGTGTAAAATTTGTGGAATCTAGTCTTCTCTCCCATGTGCTTGGGGAGGCTAGCATGTCTTCCATCCTTGGAAAGGAATGTAATCATGCCTAAAGGTTGGGTGGTTAAACAAGCTTTTTCTCCTTGTATTGGTTTCCTTGGAAGGCATTCAAAATTAGAGCTCAAGAATGGAGATGGTTGAAGTTTCCACGACATCATGGTTCCACATTGTTTTCTCAAAATTTCTTATGGGAAAATTACTCTCATTGTAACTTTATAGATATGGTTATGTGGGATATTTCATTGTCTTGTAAAATCCTCTTTTTGTATATGGGACTACGTGTAAACTTGAGATACATATTTGTACAACCTTCCTTCAATATTGCAAAGAAATTTATAATGTGGTACTTTTAGTGTTTCATGTATTTTGGAAATATGTTGGATTTGTGAGCTTGAACCCTTGAAGATGAAATCTTATAGAATAGTAGTTTTCTTAATATGGATTTTTGGAACTCTATTTTGAAAGAAAGTTGATTTGTGGAAATATTGTTATTCTTGTAATAAATCTTCTTCTTGTCAATTTTCCTTTTGTAACATTATTGAATGAAACTAAAATATCATTCTTGAAATGCATCTCTTCTTGAAATTTTTGAATTTTTTTTTATTAGGAATAGAATACTACAAATTTTCTCTCCTTCCTTATTGCCAAAATAAAATGGATATAATAGTTAGATCAAATATGAGCATAACATATCCTTCACTAAGTTATGAACTTAATTCCAAGTCTCTTTCATCATTAAAAAAATCTTGCTAAAATATTTTATCTCATTCTCTAGTAAATCGTCTAAATATAGGCATGTTGTAAAGTAATATAGCAGTTCATATGTCACAACAATACCTAAGCATGATCTATTAAATTTTATATTTGAAATAGTTTAATATTGTAGGTAATATAAATATATTTATATTTATATTTAGTATAGTTATATTTCCACGTTATTTTTATATATCAATATGAATATATATTATAATAGGAGGTGTTAGTATATTTAATAATAAATTATACATTTTATCTTATATATTGAAATATACAATTTATCATATTACATATATATATAGAAATTATTAAATTTTATTAAAACAAAAATAATTAAGAATCAAACAATCTCGGTGGAAGTCAATCTTTTTGTGTGCATTGCAAATTTGGCAAAGAAAACATGGGGAGGGTCAAACCCTCCCCCAAACTCCTTGTGAGCACCCACCATACCACCGTTCTTCCCCACCGACCCCCATACTATGAAAATCCATACCACCGCTTCCCCTCCTTTATGCAGTCACCGCCGCCACTTCCAACCCCCACGGCCCTCCCTTCTACATAATCCCACTTCTCCTCCACGCGGATCTAAACCCCCTCCTCTATGTAGCCATCCCCCTTCTCCCACATACCCACCTACACATCATTCTTCCAAACCTTTCTCCCATCCTCCATATTCACGGCCAACCTTCTCTTTAATACCACCGCCACATGTTTCTTAAACCCCTGGCTCCCGGTAAATCTACGGTTTGGCTATTGTGGGTAAGAAAATGTAAAAATAATATAACATAAATAAATATATGAATATACATGGTATAATATGGAGGCTCTTCACCAAAAATCTCCATGAAAGCAAACTTCCAAGCTCCTTTTCAACCTGCACAAGACAAAAGAAAACAAAATGAAAACCAAATAGAGAGAAAGGAAAACATAAAGATGTGCTAGGGAAAATTTAGGGCAAGATGAGATCAAAGGCCAAGATTTGTTTAATCCTAGGGTCCATATTCAACCCTACACACCTTTAAGTCATAAGAATTTAATGGGATTGTGTAATAAAATAAAAAGGAGGGTGAGTGGGGAAAATTAATTAAAATAGGGGTGTAAACTTCCTAAGTGACCCCTAGCAAGTATTTAATAGGGTAAACCAAGGTAGTGGAAATAAATAAATATTTAACTCAAGAATTAGGCAATTAGTTAATTAATTTGGGTTAGTCATTTTATTATGAAATATTTATTACCGGGAATCGGTTAAGTAAAACATTATTTTTTTAATTGTTAAAAAAATTGTTACCCAAATTCTTTAGGGTGTTTGGTGTGTTTTCCAGTGTCCTTGGTGGGGCATTACAGCCTCACGATAAAACAACTTCCTATTTGTTTCTCTCAACTAGGTTGTCACAAAACAATCTCTGTGAGCACGCTTTTCCAAGGAAGTCACACCGACTAAACCTTGGATTATCTCAACTTTACTTTACCCCATATAATACAATGAACAATAAATGTGTTTAGTTTTATTTTCACCGGGTTCGAGTGAAGAAATTTTTGACTCTACTCTCACAAGTGCGTACTTAATCAAGTAGGTAAATGAGGCACCTCTCGCTTCATCCACAAGGTTTCCTATTGTGTGGACTACTTTGGGGTTCTTGGGAGAATCCCTATTGTTAGCTTAACACATATGTCAAAGGGAACTTCTCCTAGTTCAAAGCGGACAATACATAGATCTTAACCGAAACCTACAAGTACAATGTGTTGAATGATGTTCTTTCTTTTATTATCTCTTGGATTAGAAAATTTGGTTCAGACCACCATTTGGAAACGTGCATCACACGTGTAGTTAGAGTTTTGTTTGGATCCTTATTTCTTTGGCAAGTGTATAATATGGTCCTATAATTCAAACGTTATTATTTATCCAAGAAAATAACATTAATTGAAAGAGGATCAATTTTTTTATTCTCAAGATCATCCAAGGATGCAAGAGAAGAGAATACACAAAAAATAATCCAACTAAAAGTAAAGGAAAGCTTTGTAATTAAATGAACCATTTAAGGAAAATCTTGCATCTCTTTTGCACCTAGTTGTTCAATTTTGGTAAATGTTCATTCCCTTAGAAAATGAAAGATTTAAAGTTTCCAACTTAACCAAAATGAACTTTAAACAAAACTTAATGATTTGTTCATTCTCTTAAGCCAAAATGAAAGATTTGAAGTTTCCAATTTAACCAAAATGTTAGAAAATGCAAACTAAAAGTTGTTTTGATTCTCAAGATCACCCTAAGGTGCAAGAGAAGAGCATACAAATTTTTTTAGATTAACATGTAAAAACATGGAAACTAAAGCATTCATCAAAAATTAAGTAAATTTGTTAGAAATATAATTTAAAATATTGAAAACCTTTAGAGAAAACAATTAGAAAAACTTGCAATCAAATAGAAAACACATAAAAACATAGCTTAACACTTCAAAGTTAGTGAAAATTTAAACAAATCACTCCCTTTACACAAAGAGCACGGCCTTGAAGACACCAACGCAACTCTAGAAACATGAGTGCAGCCTTCATAGCGTGAGCATGGATGTGATAAAAACAATTTGTTTAACACTAACACATCCAGAGAGATGCCTAAACATACCTTGTAACATCAATGAGGCCCAAACAAAGAGATCAAAATCACAGAGAATGTAGGTACATTGATAGAAGCGTGAGTGTGGCCATGGGAACATGAGTGTGGCCCTTATGACACCAACGTGCACTTTGAAGAAGCAACACAACCTTGAGAATGTGAGCACGCACCTTCCTATGAGTGGTCAAAACATGGGAATTTTCTCAAAAAATCTCAAAAAAGGTCAAAAAAATTTCAATTTGGTTCAATTTTGATTGCACCTCACCTCCTTTGATCCTTTAAAGAACACAAAACAAGACAAAACTAACTAGAAAAGCTAAGAAACTTGGTATTTATCCATCAATGCAAAAGAGCATTAGTTAAAAAAAAGTTGAAACTAATCTAAAAAGCTTGAAAAAATGAATGAAAATGAAAATGGAGTATTTCCCACCGGGTGTGCCAAATGATAACACCCCAAACTTTTACAACAACTAACTAATAAAGACTACCACCATAATAGTCTAGAGCCAAGATTAAGTTTAGAAATGAAACATCAAAATCAAAGCTTAATGGAATGAAAAAGGAAATATAAATGAATTTAACCATTTAAACTATAAGCATTCCTACTATGTTTAATTGATTGCTACAAGAATTGAACCTATGAAGATTTAAAAGAAATCAAAATGTGTGTTTTTGCTACTTCATTGAAGGTGAAAGGACCTCTCTAACAATGGCTACAAGGCCATATTAGATATTTCTTTACTAACCAACTTGAAGAAATGGATGCAAATGGGGATGCAAGCTATTCCAACAATGGAGTAAGGCTCATATGTTTTATATGATTAATGTTATTCAAAACATGGTGTAAATTTGACATGAAGGATTTTGGTCCTTTTTATAGAATTTCCACTTGGGTAAGGCTTGCAAATTGATGCATATGAGACTAATGAATAAATCATAAAGTAACCTTAGGTTAATTAACCATAGCTAGGTGAGTTAGCAAGTGAGCTAATGCTTTATGGGAGTTGAGGGTGCTTTAATTAATCAATTAGATTAATTAATAGGCTAGAATAAGCTTTTTAGGCTAATTGGAGGTGTTTGAAGAGGAATTTAATAATATTAGAAGCATTTGAAAGTTGCATTTAGCCAATAAAAGTTTTTTGATTAAATACTTGTTAGAAAGGCTTAATTAGCTAATTAACTTAAAGAGGATTATAACTAACAAAGTGTCATTAACTGACCAAATTAGAGGGAAATGTTAGTTAATTAGTGAAAACCACTAATTATAATGGAAATGGTGAAATATAGAATAATGAGTACCACTTTAGCATTAAAATTACTGAAGCATATTTTAGGTGTCTACAAGAACTAAGACCAAATTTTTTCCACAGACGCAAACATGTAGATCAGAAGCTAGCACCCAAAATTTCCCTATCCCATTCTAATAACTTTTGTCCCTTAGATCGTTAGAATTCATAATTAGAAATAGAGCTTACACATTCCATATTATGCCTTTCCATCCTATTCATTAGTCTAGAATCGTTCCATTCCTACGCTTATAAGGTGAATCATTCTACAAAACCTATCTATCACTCTCACTTGAACTTATTTAGGTAGATCTTATATGTTACTATTATATTTATCCGATCAATAATTTCCTTACATTAGATCTAGATTTCATTAAATCATTAAGTGAACTCGATCCCTTCTATGTTCTTTAACAAGATTCATTCTTCTCCAAACCCAAACCCTAGTTACATTAGGGTTCATATATGTATCTTATCTTAAAATAAAACCTTGTTTTTCATGTACCATATACATCATAAGTTAGATATGTAAGAAATTCATAGGGTTTCATGCTTCATCATACACTTTGGGTTACTTTTTAGGCGCCCAATTTTCAAAACACCTTTCATTTTATATCTCGAGCATAACAAATATATTTTTAAATTCCTTTGAGGTTATTTTTCCTTTTTCCATATCTAATGAAAACCTTTTGTTTTCCCTAATTTTTAGCACAATTTTTGGAAATTCAAAATTATACTTTTTACTAATTAAGGCATAATTCAAAAATACACACTTTTGGCCAAATCCCTTAAACGCTTTTACTTTAAATTTATAACATTCAATTTCACCTCTTTTTTTTTTGTAAAATTCAAATTCTATTTCAAGATATGGTTGTTTTATTAATTTAGCGATAGCCTCTTTTTTTTAACACCATTCTTTAGGTCATATCCCCATGATCTCTTAATTGTCTGGGTTCCATTTCAAATTTTCTATATAATTTGGGGTTATCTCTATCATTTTATTTTCTACCATCATGGCCCATGACACTAATTCTCAAGTATCCTTGTTTCATTTACTTCAATGACGCCCATCATGTAGAGATACTCTTACACAACTATTGAAATAAGTACAACTCCCGATACTACGAAACCTTCCAAAGTGAATGTAATTTTGAGTTGTATTTCATCTCCTTTTATTAGAAATGATGAAACTTCCCATAAGGATATCCTAGACTCTATTCAATTTTTACACCATGCCTTTCAATATCAACTCCAAGCCATGAATGCTACAATCACATCTCTCAAGGCTGAAATCCAACACCTCAAAGATACTTCCAATGTACATATTAGTTCTCTCCCTTTGCATTATGATGTTCCTAAGGTCGTGACTATGCAAGATGATATATGTGCTACATGTGCTCACATAAGTAAGGGTAAATTCCTCTAACATAAAACCCCTCTTTCATTCAATGAGCATGTTAAACAACATGATATCCTATTTGAGCTCCTCAATCATTGGTTAATCACTTTGTTTCCCAATCATTACTATCCTCATTATTGGATTAAAAAATCAAAAGGATAACCATTCTATAATTATCATGACATTAATGGACATTTTGATAATGATTTCTATGATTTACAACAAAAATCCAATAACTTGATCAAAGGTCATTATTTCTTTCTCTAAGCAACATTTTGCCACACATTTATTGTAAGTTTCCACATCTCAATGGGTTCCTAAATATAATTCATCTATGACTCATAAACATAATTCCATAATGAAAGACTCGTCACTTACACTTGAGTCATTTCAAGAAAAATTGGTTGAGCCACCACAATCCCAATCTAAGGCCAACACGACAAAGCAATCTAGACATATCGTCACTCCTTCAGAGCATATTGAGATATATTTTACAAATACATGTATCAATGACTTACCAACTAATTTATGGATATCCACAGGTATGGGCACATATAAGATAAATCCTAAGTATACTTTCAAAGAATATTCTAGGAGAAACATGCATATTACTCTTATGAATAACATTGATTCATCCTTACTACTAAAATCTGATGATAATGATGATTTTGTTCCTACTTACTATTTTGATGAATATAAGAACCTTGATGATAATTTTATAAAATTTGATCTTATTTATGAAGAATATGACACTATTTCACCATAATCATTCAAATTTTCTCACCACTTAGCTGTAGAATATAAAGAAATATAAAGGCCACATATAGCATCCCAAAGGTAATCCCACGTATCTTTTTTAACATCACTTCAACCACTTGTGCGTAATCTTCAACTTTTTCTATAGATAAATCCTTTTGGCATTCACATATATGGGCATCCGAATTCCCCACACTACCCGATGACACACTCTTATTCTTGGTTCATACTTGAATGTTGATGCAATCCTTACATATATGAACCTCACTTTACACACACACTGGGGGGATCCTTATTCCTCCCTTCTAGTTGTTCTCTTTCACATATTTGCAATTAAAAATCCAAAAACATGTTTTCTTAGATCTTGATTGGATGTACTCTTGCTTCCTTATACTACTATATGTTGCACCTTTGCTTATCATGTTACTATGGTTCATAGTATGATTTATCATTTTTCATACACACATACATGCTCACATGGTATATTGAGGTGAATACAAGTCACTTACAGGTTGTTACACGATGTATGATGATTGGTCCTATATATTACCGGTCCTCATTAAGGCTCTGGGAATCTACCTTTTCCCACGTACTTATCAGTTCTATCATTGCAATATTTCACATTTTCATTCCTATATTTAGATATTACATTGTGGCATACTATTTATATTTCTTAACATGCTAATAGGTGCTTTATGTGTAGAATTTTACTTGTAAGACTCCTTCCAATCATGGTTGTCTAATTTTTTTGTATCTTGTTTACTATTATTTATGGGTTATGCCCTATGTTTTCTTATTTCCTTATTTGCACAAGTCTTGATGGATTTGATTGTCTTGTGACATCCTAAGTGGTGTATCAAGTATGTAACCATCTCCTTGATGTGTGTACCAGAGAGTTTTTTCTTTCCAACTTTAACTTAATAAAATGAAATAAAAAAATAAACCAACCTTAGAAGACAACGGGGTTTACCAATACCCGCGATGATGGATGTCGATGTTGATGGATAAAATCTCCTTATTTTGCTAATGAAGAAACCTGCAAATCAAAGACACTAAACAAAATAGATTAGATAGATGGATAAACGAGCTTCTCGGAAAAGGTTGATTCCAGGAATCTAAAGGGAATTCCTTAGAGGATGTCATCTCACTTTGATACAATTAAGTAGATTGATAAAGATAATGATAAGGATGTATGTAAATTATGAAGATGGATTGAATATAGGTAAGACAATTTTAGACTCAAGGTTGAAGATTAATTCTTGTGCAACTTCAAATGTGGCCCAAGAAAGGGTGGATGTGATCTAAACAGGACTCAAAATAATCATATCAAAAGTCTTATATTTCCTAATTGATGTCATGGAGGAACTCAAATTGATTATTGGTATCCTCAATGTCGGTGGAACAATGTATTGAACACAATGTAAGATCATGAAGGATGTTGTACTATTCCCAAAAAGGGTTTTTGGACTATAGGAAGGTCATAAATGCTTTTCATGAGATGAGACTCGGCTAGATACTTCCATCTAAAGTAAATCCATGCTTTCAAAAATAAGTTAAATCCAAAAGATTGATAAAAATTGATACAATAATGATATATGGATTAAAAGATGCAAATTGATAGGGATCATTGGTGATTCAAGGAATTACAAGTGATCAAACATAATCATTGGTGATTACTATCGAAATGATGAATTTGATAAAAAATGACAAATAAATCTTTAAAATGATGTTTTTAATTATTTTTATATTTATATGAAATGTAAATAACGAAACAAGATAAATAAATACCTTTTGTTGAGGAAATAGGTTGAAAGATGCCTCCAAATTTCGAGTGGAGCTGATTAGAGTTGATGGCCAATTGTTGGACTTGCTAAGGGAAATTTATGAAAAATATTATCAAAATGATGTGTTGATAATATTTTGAGGTTGATACAGTCCTTGATGATCTCTAAAAGAACTTGTTATGGAAAAATCACAACACCCTCTGAATGGCCAAGTTTTGGATGGGGCATTTGGTGTGATTTCCTAACATGGAGTTATCATGAAGTGTGGGACCTTGTGAATAAGATAACTCTCTAGAGAAGGTTAGTTACTCTTCCTAATCCTACCTACCAAAAATACTCCTAATGAAAGAAAAACCTATCTAAACCTATTCTAACACTCCAAGGAGACAAGGAGAGATATTTCTAGAAATAAAACCTACACTAAGAGTGGTGATACACCAAGAAAAGGAGATGTTAGACACTTTCCCATCCTGTAAAATAGTGAAGGAATGAACCTAGAGAGGGTGGTCATGCACCACAAACTAGATCACATTCAATGCACTATGGGGAGGATAGATATATATCATAGACCATAATGAAAACATTCACCATTCCATGTTAAACACAACACACCAAATCTGTAATGAAACAAGAAATATGCACAACCACCTGATTCATAAAGAGAGGTAAGATGAAACATTGAAATCATGCAAGGCTAGAAAATTAACACAGACATAATTTCATTGCTCCTTGAAATTTACATAGTACATCATGATGTAGGGGAAGATATGAAGCCATAAAAATTTCTTGGAGGAAGGCTTAAAGCTCCAAATCTGAAAAGAAGAGGGGTGCATGGGAGAGAAAAAATGACCGACTCATTGTAATGTGCTACCCCTTAACAATTTTATAGAATAAATTTTGAAGAGAGAGAGAGAGAGATAGAAAACCCTAAATATACTCCAACCACCCACAAAATCCATCATTACACCTATAACAAGGATGGGGAGGCTGCAAAACCCATATCTTCATATACTTTTCCTTTTTGGAGAAGAAACCATGCCCATACCTCATTAACTACACCTCATTTCATCTATGCATCCATTGTTTAATGTTCACCATTCTTAGAAATTCAGAACCTCCAAAATTATTTTATTATGGATTCATGTTGTAGATCTCTTCTGCACCTTTCTAATGACTAGTTTTTGCAAAAATTGGCCATACAAAGGCTTAAGTTATGCCATTTTGGGTTTTTGGGGACTCCTACAATTTGAGGGTTTGAAAACCTCTGAATATACATTTTTCATGCCTTCAAGTTGTATCTCTCTAAATAAACTCCCCTTTGATGGTAAGTTTGTGAAAATATGACATTTTTAGCTCAGGATATGGCACTTTCTATGAGGGGGTATTTTGTGTAATTAGGCATGCATTGTTTTGTATTGGTGAGTAGCTCACCGAGCTTCTAGGAGAGCTCCTTTATTTTTGTTCATAGAACCTCTAAAATCACCCTTAGCCCTTCCTTTTACCTCCCATTCTATAGGATCCTTATCGAGCTCATACTTCCCGCTTTCAGATTTCCCAAACTCTTGGTCATTTCATGTCTCTACACCGAGCCCCCTGAATGAGCCATTCCCGCTTCATGGTTAAGTGGGTTAAATCCTACATCACCAAAGTCTATATTTTTCCTCCCGCAAAACACTACTGATATCCCTTGATTTTATTTGCATTATGTTGGGAGCCAAGCTCTATTTTTGTTCATTCCAATCAAAACATTCACCACCAACCCCATTGTTTCACACTCCATGTTACATTATTGTTTTCAAAGATCCTCGGCAAATATCCCAGCCACACCTTGAAACCCACATGTATTACCCATGTGGTAGGCCTATCCTTCTAAGTAGCCATAAACTCAAAGCTTCTCACTCAATGCATCCATTTGGATATGCATGCATGGTTTATGGGTCACTTAGCCCCAAAATATGGTCACCAAATATCAAATTTCTTGCCACAAAACCTTTTCTAGCTTGGTGTTGAACCAACGAACACATCCCCAAGATTGATTATGATCCCTACTCCATGTGGCCCCCTTCATTGAATGGTTCAACACCCACTTCACCAACCCCAATCAACTCGGTTCAGCCCCGAAATAACTATTTCGAGACATTATTACTTCGGATTGTTAGAGGATTCCCCCATTTTTACATTGGCATTGTTTTCTCGAACGAGCCCCAAATCTCCACAAAACACCAAATCTCTCGAAGTCTAAAATTTAGACTTGAGTTTGAAACTCCAAGCTTTCTCGAGAGACATTATTCACTCAGCCGCATGAGACCTCCACACCTCTCAAACCCAAAGTCTAAATTTTGAACTTCAAGCTTTGAGTTCCAAGCTCACGCTGATGCAAAAGGATCCATACCACATCTAAAATTATTTCCTCCAAAACTCCAAAGATTTCATTTCCAATGCACCTTCATACTTTATCATTTCTTTCCTTGCTTCCGAGGGATCATTCTATTTCATGTTGGACAATGGACCTAGCTTATGGGCTACACAATCAATCAGGTTGGTCCCGCATGAGTTCATTTTTCTTCTAATTTTTGTGTCATCACACAAGGCCTCATAGGTTGTATTAGTGTTAAGAGGCTAACTTTTCCACGTTGATCTCTATGGTTTGACATCCTAGGTGCACTGTTTCATTTTACAATCTAAGTTAACTCACAATGTCCTCAACCCTTATTTCTTGCCTTATCGAGCTTCCACCATTGACTCATCCATTCTTATTCTTGCATCGTTTCCACTATGGTTGAGCTAAGATGTGAGCTTGTCTTCTCGAGGTCCACAAGATCTTCTGGCTCCGTGACTTGGTCGATTCTCCCATCTGGCCTCAACCCTACAAAAACATTTTTGGGATATCATTACATACTTGACGTGAGACACCCACCTTCCATTTTTATTTCACCTACATTGATTCAACACATCCCTAAATTTATGGCCAAGTTGACCATCCCTCATTGGGGGCTTAGGTTGTGTCTCTTTGCTAAGCCAACGAGTCCTTACCAATGCATCGAGCTATGCCTTTTTCATCCGAGCCATCACCTAGCTTGCTAAAGCTTGAGTATTTTCCTTCAAAGCTCGTTGTATTTTCCTAACCAACCCCCTCCATTTGGTCGGCTTGCCTCATGTATCAAACTCACCGGATACTCATGTTATTGCATTCACCTTGGTGAGTGTGCCTTTTCCATCCATGTGGTAATGTTCCCTTGGGTTTCACCCTTCGATTAATACATTATCGACCCGCGAGCCTTTGATCCCAAGCTCCTTCCCCGTCTCAAAGCTCACCCAACCAGTTGTGTACTTAACTCAAACTTCCATATGCCCATGTGATGCACGAGCCACACATATCCCCTCAAACAAGATTGATTGATATCATTATCACCTCAGCCCCTTCGCATTATGAGAGCTCGCCGAGCTTCTCGAAGAGTTAGTTCTAGCTTCATCACCCTCATGAGCCCTTTTTATAAATTTTTAACCCAAACTCGGGTTTTTGAATTCTTTTTATTTTTCTAAATCTGACGGCTCGGGGACTAAGTAAAATTAATTTCGATCTTGTTGTGAAGTTTTTGGCCATTTTTTCTTATTTTGACCAAAGTAGGCCCGCCAAGGCTCATTTTTCCTTCTTTTTCTAAGTTTATCTCTAGGTTCAAAACTCGAAGAGGAAAAATCCTCTTATGATCCCAAAACCCTAAAACACATAAATTTCTCCCGAAATCACCGAATACTATATGCAACCTTAATTTCTCCCTAGGTTTCTTGCACGATGTTTATGTCCTATACTCCTGTTTTCCATTTTTCCCATGGGAAAAATGGCTAAATGGACTTAGATTCATTGTGGAGTCAAAACATTAAGTATATGCATGAACCAAAGGTTTCTCAAGATCCCTCAGGAAGGAGAAAATTCCTATTTATAATCGCTAGTGATCTGTTAGGATTGCAAAAGATCCCTGTTTTCGGGGAAAACATTTAGGAAGTTGTTGAAACCACTTATAAACAAGTTTTTTGAGTAAATGATGAGGGAAAATGGTTAGGGGGAGGTTATGGATGAGTTTTGGAGGTTAGGATGTGATAATAAAATATATTTGAGTGGTTTTAATATGTTTAAGGTTAATTTAAACTGGTTAGGTGGTTTAGGATTTGTAAATTGTAATTTATGAGAGTGTAAAATTCTTTTTATGGAAGTATGGAGAGGGTAAATTAGAATAATGAAATTAAGATATGTTTTGGATTAAATAATGTATGTATAAGATGAAGTAGGTGGGTTGATGAAAACACGGTGTCTACATTTCCCCTTTTTTGAGTAGTTCGTGATAACCGAAATGTTTTGGATTAAATAATGTATGTATAAGATGAAGTTGGTGGGTTGAAGAAAACCTGGTGTCTACATTTTCCCCTTTTGTCAAATAGTTCTTAACAATCAGACCGCTGGACAAAAATGGTGCAAGTTAAATTTTTCTTTGTGTTTGGATGGGTAATCCCCCTCAAACTGGGGGTGAGTGTGACATAGTGTAAGGATGACCAATTTGATTGATTGGATAAGTTTGATATGCTTTTTTTTTTTAATTTTCCCTAAGACAAGGTATTGAAATAAGGGGAATACCATCATAGAATCAAGTGATAGGGGAACCAAAGGGTTCATGTCCTATAGACATATGATTCACAGGGATAGATAAGAGATCACAGAGCCAAGTGATAAGGTGAACCAAAGGGTTTATGTCCTACATTCATATGATGTACCAGTGTTGAGGTCATAAAATGAATCTTGTGAAGGATGACTAGTTTTGGGGTCCTCAAAATAAGGAACAAATGTAATAATGTGGTTGAAAATATTTTTTGGTACTAAAAATGATGGATCGCTAACAATCTAGGTAGATTGTTGGTGGTTAAGGTGAATTGTCGCCGATTAGGTAAAATCATCGATGATTACAAGAATTGTTGGTGATTCCCATGCAAAATAATGGGCTATAAATAGTTGATTTCATTAATAAATCATTTATTTGTGATTTGTGATTTGTGATTTTAGAGAGCTTTATTGAGTGATTAACGAGTGATAAGTGAATAATGGTAGTTGTAGGA
This sequence comes from Taxus wallichiana var. yunnanensis, assembly GCA_018340775.1. Taxonomy (NCBI): domain Eukaryota; kingdom Viridiplantae; phylum Streptophyta; class Pinopsida; order Cupressales; family Taxaceae; genus Taxus; species Taxus wallichiana. The sequence continues at coordinate 821,097,645 of CM031239.1, forward strand.
CCATCTGGACGACAAAGGAGGACCACCGGTAGAGTTATGTATGAGTTTTTTCATTTTTTATGTTTTATTTTATTTTAATTTTTTTCTTGTCCTTAATATTCATACGAAAGCATGTTTTTGAAATCACCAAGATCACCAAATTTTGATGGATCATTGGCAATTGGAATGGATCGCTAGTGACTTAGGTGGAATCACTAGCAATTGATGGTTTTTCTAAAAATTTAATAGAATTTTGATGGAGATCTGTTCTAATCCATGTTTTTGTGTTTTGTAGATGCAGGTGAAGGATAAGTTGACTATCAGAGATATGATTCCAATGATTTTAGTGGAGGTGAGGGAGGATATGTTGGATGAGGATTGGGTGCATGTAGATGAGGTGGGTATTTGGGGATGTGTCACTATAGATGCATCCATAGACATACAAGGTTTTTTAGCATTGATGGAGAGGTGGGATCCCACACACCGTACTTTATGGTTACTAATGGGTGAGATGACCATTTCCTGGAGGATGTTCATATGATCACTATATTTCCGTGTATGGAGAGGGCATATATTGTATTGATGATATTGAGAGGGAGGATGGTATGAGGATATTATATAGGGAGGACACCGGTGATGTGAAGTATACAATGGGTCGATTTTATTATCATAATTTATATTCTACGAGAGAGAGAGGTTGTACTCGGATGAATATGATGATGATGGGGATTACATTTTTTATTTGTTTGACTTTGGTGGTGGTCAGTTTCTCGGATGATTATGGGGGTAGTAGCAGAGAATATGGAGCATCGATAGTCTTCGCATGGTCCCCTACTTTTTTATCATAGACGTACATGGAGATATGGGCATGGAGGATTCATAGGAGGTTTGAGATCACTATTTCATTTCTATTACACTGTTGGGCCTTTGAGCATATTGTCATGGATCATCCTCTTGGTTTACCAAGGGGAGGTGTAGATATGATAGGGATATCGGTTGGTTTCATACGACGACATATGGGTGTAGGGAAGTCTAGATGGGTATGGAGTGAGGACCAATACAAACAGCCCCTTGCGAGTTATAGGTAGGGGATGTGATATGGAGTCCCTATATTGGCTTTCTAATAAGGGTGGGATAGGAGATGGAGATTAATTCCACTAAGTGGGAATTATGGGTTTAGGGGTGACGGGGAGGAGAGTGGGAGATGATTAAATTTATTCATGTTAGGTGATAGTTTGGTCCGATACACGATGTCCTAGAGGCTCTTGTTTTATATAGGTAATATGATGGGGATGTGGATAATTTTAAGGTAGAAGTGGGGCCACATTATTCTATTCCTAATGAGGATGGAGCCACGGGTATTGATGAGCATGGAGACGTGGTTCCCATAGATGATGTTGGTGTGACTATGGCTTACGGGGCATGGTGAATCGGGACATATGCCGCATGGGAGGAGATCATCGGCTCATGGGGATAGGATGGTGTGGGCTTGAGTGGAAGAGTCACACCCGGAGGGTGATGGTGATGATGGCGAGGAGGAAGTAGATGGAGATAGAAAAATCCTAGAGGTTATGATTACACAAATAACAACCAAGAAGGCCATAGTGTAGGGAGAGTAGGCTATAATGGCCATAGAGAGAGATAACCTAAGGATAGGGTAAGATAGTCTAGTAGTGGAGAGGAATGCGTTGTGAGGTGAGAGAGGTGAGAAAGATAGCATTAGTAAGAATCGGCACTAGCTACGACCAATCGTGATAGATATATACATCATCGAGATACCTGAAAAGGTTTCTTGGCATTACAAGGACTTTGGTGTCATGTGTCAAGCGGGTGGCTCGGGCTTAGGCTAGTAGTCAAATGGGACAACGGGTTATGGTTATCTTTTCTCACTATAAGTTGAGTACGATATGAGTTGGCCTATTATGAGGAATTGGTGGTGTGAAATTTTCCTACCACAATTTGATACATGGAGCATCTAGCTTGCCGAGGAGCAGATCCTATTATTAGTGCGGTGAGTGTGGTTCAACCACCTCAAGGATGAGATAGAGGGCCGATGGGGGAGATGGTGATGATGGTGGTGCATAGGGTGCTAATGGACATACTTCTCGGGGATCATTATTCATGGTAGTGAGTTCTTTGTATGTGTCTAGTTAATTGGATAGTTACGATGTATTGTAGTTTGATACATATGGCTCTTTACGAATCCTATAGTTGATGTATATATTTAGATATACGGATCTTATGAGACTATAGAGATATTTGACATGATTTTATATATGATGATGATGGGTTAGATTTATGATTCATGTGTTGATTATTGTGTTCATGTGGTGTAGTTTTCTTATGAGTATATTTAATTATTGATGGTTGTTTAGATGGGTATTGATATTATGTGGATGTATAGATATTGATTTTTGATGAGTGATGGTGTTTATATGTGATATGTTAGGAATATTGTGACTTTAATGTGATCAAAATGTGTATCAAAATGTGCTTTAACTTTTGAATAAGAATAAAAATGGAATGATTACTTTTATACTAGATTTGATGCATATGTGATGGGAATGGATATGGGAAAGACACTTGCAATTTTTTTCCTTTATTACAAATGTTAACAAAAAAATAACAATGAGTAGTCATATGTAGGATCTTGGATATAGAGGGAAGTAAAATTTATACCTTTTTAGGACATGGGATTGGTTGACATATATAAGATGTGTGGGAGATTAGGCTCTCTTGTCAATGGTTTCATATAGAGATGCCCCAGCTATGTATATATTATTTTTTATGCAAATTGATTGATGCATGGAGTTTTCTTTGATGGGAAAGCTAATCAATGCATAAGATTTGTGAGGATGCTTTTTTATATTAATTTTTTTAAAAGTTTGATTGATGTAGGAAGCATTTTACATAAGTATCCATCCTTCGAGTGAGTGTTATACAATTTTGACTTGTGCTTTTGGATATCCATCTTTCGAGGGATCGGTCTATGATTAAATAGGTAGCTTTCCTTTGAGGGATTAGTCTACGTATTCATAACATGATTTTGATTTTTTGATAGTTTTCCTTTAAGGGATCGGTCTATTTATTTTTATAAGATGCATCCATATATATTTTTGACTTTATTTAAGCTGAGGAAAACCCTAATAGACCATTTTGAGGAGGGGAATAAGATGTGTACACAAACTACACATGTGTTCCCCATGAAATATATTTGATTGATACATAAGATGGTTGGAAGTAATGATTATGGGGTTCCTACAAAGGAGGAACTTTTCCATGTGACATATGTGATGAACATATCCATGGTGCTCATCTTTAATATTTTTAAGGATAGTGATGAGAAAACCACATACTTTCCAATCATTATGATGATAAGATGATTGGTTGATGATGAAATAAGTTATTTGATTTGACTACTGTCATGAAGGTTAAGATGTTAATAGTAGAAATAATGCAAGTGCAAGGAATTCAAAGGTTCCTTTTTAGGTGTAACATAAAGGGAGGCTAAACAATACACTCCCGACCCATACTTATGAGCGAAGACATATGGACTGATCCAATCGGGGAAAACTTTCCATTTTTACTCATTTCCATAGTAGTGATATTTTGATTTTATTTGAGAATGACATAACCTAAGTTAAATTCACGCTATTTTATATGTTTTTATATGTGTGTTTTATGTTCTCTTGATAGACATGATGATGTTTGAGAGATTTTAAATTCTTTTAATATAACAATTCTAAGCTGTATTAGATGGTCTAGTCAATACTCTTCGTTAGGGATGAAATATTTGAGAGATGCTTGGAGAGATGGGATTTTAACTTCAAGGGTAAATCCAACTTGGAGCCATAGACAAGGGAAAATGGCGTAACACCCATAGGGGTATGGATGCTAGTTTGATAAGCCCGGAGAGAAAACGGAATTTGGAGATGCCAATTCTTGCCTGATTTGTCAATAATTTTCTTGAGGATTTTGTTAAGTGTCTTATTAGAAGCTTCATATTTTCCACTTCCTTGAGGATAATATGGTGAACAAAAACTTATTTTGATGTTAAAGGTGTTACAAATTTTATTGACATCTTTAGTTTTGAAGTATTTTCTATTATCGGTGAAACGTTTGTGTAGGATACCAAAGTGACATACGATATGTTGATAGATGAAGTCAACAATTTTATTTTCTATAGTAGAAGTTAAGGGAATGGCTTCTACTCATTTAGTGAAGTATTTAGTGGTTGTGATGATAGAATGATTTTTTTGTGACCAGTGAGGATTAATTGTGCTAATGAGTTATAACCCCATTTTGAGAAAGGCCAAAGGTATTTTATAGGTTATAAATCTTAATTAGTGATGTGATTAAGATTTGAATGTTGTTGACATTTGACACATTTATTAACATACACACAACAATACTGATTGATAGTAGACCAATAATAACCAAGTTAGAGAACACGTTCGGTGTGACATGGTGGCATTGAAATGTCTGCCACATATACCATCATGGAATTCTTGGTTGGATTTAGTAGAATCATGAGATTTTGGAATCTTAGCAAGAGGCCATCGAATCCACATTTATAAAGGACACCACCTAGAATGATGTAGCAGGTAGCACATTGAAAAAATATCATTTAGTATTTCTATATAGATCGGGATGAATTTTTATTTCAAGAGATATTCAAATGTATGAGTGTACCAGAGATCAATTGGATTGTTTTCAATCATATTTATAAAGGCAAGTTCATTTTTGTGAGATTGTTGATCATGTCTATAGAAAAAAATGAAAATTTTAGAATTATCAATTGAATCTTTGGTTAATAAAGGGATGAGGGATGTTAAAGAAGCCATGGTGTCCGTGAATATTGAATATTGTGGAACTATTTGAATGGTGTAATGGTAAAATGTTTCTAGGAGGAATTCAACAATGCATTTATATTTTTAGGATTTCATTTTTATGTTGATAAATTATATTTATTTTATTGATGACAAGTTGTTAGTATGTATAGATATCTAAGATTTGAATGCCAAGCATGATGGCGGTTTGAAGACCCGTGATTAAAGATTCATATTCATCCATGTTGTTAGTACATTAGAAATTAAGTTTGAATGATAAAGGGATGGGATTCCCCATGGAGGTATGATGGTGATACTAATCCTCCCCCTTTCGGCATTTACATCCATCAAAGAAGAGGGTCATTTTAACAAGAGTGAATTTTTGATCGGTGGATAGATTCGTTAAGAAATTTTTCATGAGGTGGTTGGTTTTTACTCGGGAGAGGATATTTGGTGAGTTGATCTAGGATAAATTCAAGATAAAAATTGGTCAGAGTATAATAAATTGAGTGATACGGTCATAATGATATGGTTTCGAGTCCATGGTATAAAAATATTAAAGCTAGTAAGAACGTAAGTCTTCGAATGAGTAGATAGTGATGTAGTTTGGATGTTGCATAGTATAAGGCACAACACAAAATTTAGGATTTGATATAATGAGTTTCATATTTGTGGAACATATGAATTATATAGTAAATGACACTGTTCATGACCTTTCTTGTATCGATGAGTGAGTGTGGAACCTAAGGTGTGATCTATAGAAGATATGTAGAGATAGAAGGGATCCCCTCACGTGGAGGTGTAAGTATGGGTGGGATAGAAGATACTTGTTTGAGGTCATCGAAGGATTTTTAACAAATTTGATTCCATATAAAGTTAACATATTTTAAAATAAAATGGTGGAAGGGTTGATAGAGATCTGAAAGTTTTGATATAAAGCAACATGATAGAATAAATCTTATCCTAAAGGATGTAAAGTTTTTTAATTTATATGGAGGAGGCATTTCAATGATATATTTTATTTTTAGAGGGGTCTACTTCAATGCCCCGATGGATACTCATGAACGCTAGAATTTTACTTGATTAGAACACCAAAACACATTTATCTGGGTTGAGATGAAGACAATATTGAATGAGATGAAGACAACATTGATTTTCCTAAAATATCATCTACATGAGACTTCTACGGTTTTGTGGATGAGGTTGTGGAAGATGTATGTCATAGCATGTTGATAAGTGGACCCAAAATTTTTGAATCGAAGGGCATAAAACAATAACATAAAGTCCCCAAGGAGTAATAAATGATGTTTTTATCGTTGATAGTGATGAGGATTTGGTTATATCCGCAAAATCTATCCATTAAGGAAAGAATCTCATGATCGGATGTTAGATCGATGAGATGGTTGATGCTTGGAAGAGGGAAGTCATCTTTAAGAAAAGTGAGATTGAGATCTCAAAGTATGTAAATATGCACAAATTACCTAAGGGTTTGGTTACGGAACAATATTAGATACCAATTGTGGATAGTCAATGGGTATGATGAAATTATTAGAGAGAAAATGTTGTAACTCTTCTTTGATGAGAAGATCTATGCAAGGATGCATCCTACGTAATTTTTGTTTAACTGTTTTTGTGTTAAGATAAGCTACATGTTGTGTAAAATGATATTGGGATCAATACCTGACATGTCACTATATGACCAAGTAAAGGCTTGAATATACTTAGATAAGAAGGTGGTGAAGTCATTTAATTCTTATGGATTTAAAGATTGAAAAACTTTAACTATGTGAGGCTCATGTGGAGTTCTTATGTCAATGTTGATGGTGGATTTGTTTAGTGTTGAAGCATCAAGTGGTAAGGATTTCTAAAGGAAATGGTCCTCTGCTCCCATATGGGAAAGAATAGCTTGATCGTCTTGACATTGAAGGATGTTGATGGTGGGTGAGTCCTCTTTGATCATTTCAAGCTAGATGAGAGGAAGTTTCTTAGTGTTGTAATTAGTTAAATAATTAAATTTTCCTAATGTAATAGTATTGAATTAAAAAAATTGAGGAATGGAAATCGTTTCATCTGTGTCCATAAGGTTATATTGCATGGACGAAGAAGATGGTTCCGATTTCATGATGGATTTGGATGTAGCATATGTGGAGGTCTTAGAAGCAGGTCTCTCGTAACTTAGTCCATATTTTTCATGTGGTTTGAAGAAATGTTGGATGATTAGATCATGGATTCCCTATTTGTAACATCCAAATCCAAATAATTTCTAGACAGAACGATGGAGATACATCTGTGTGAAGACTTGATTGTATAAGAATTTGAAGTCTGATATGAATAACATGATGCAATGAAAATAAGTAGGTTGTGAAGATGGGAGGTCAATTCCTCCATAGATAATATTATTATTCAAATGTGGGGGATTGTAGGGGATGGAATCTCTGATGTTAGGTTTTACATGGGTTGTTTATCAGGTCTTCCATATGTCTTAGGTGTGGGAAGTGAATTCAGCATGAGGAGAGGAAACTCCCCTAGAGAAAGGTGTTTCATAACTTCATCAAAGGGTGAATCATCTAATAATTTGGATGATGGGATGGATGAATTTGTAGAGGCTTCATTATAGGAATCTGAGTTTTATTTATGAATGAGTACATCATATAGATGATATGTCATGTTACAAGCTCTGAATGGGTTAGGATCCGTTGGACAAGAAATTTTTTACCTTTGTGTTTGTACTTGAGGCATTGATTCAATAAAATATGGTTATTTTATTAAAATATAAATGCAAATATTTTTTTAAATGATATATAATGGAATACAAATGATAAAAAAATTATTTAATTATAACTATGAAAGTAAATGAGAGGGGTAAGGTAGTTATATGAATATTTCTTATCCCACAACGAGTCCGGACTAGAAAATATGATGAAACAAATGCACACACTGTCACAAAGAAATAGAGAAAAAGGGAAGAAGAGGTGGATATGGGTGGAATGCGGTGCCCACTAGCACCCTAGGCCTATTTCTAGACACCTAGGTCTACAGGAAGGTCGAACTTGGTTCTGATATGATTAGTAGGCTTCACACTTGCTCGCCTTTGGTTGCATGTATGTCGTACTTGGATTTCTGAGGTACTTTTAAACCTAAAATGAATTATAGACCTATAAAACCCTTAAATAGACATCAGATACTAATAAAGAATGATGAAAAATGAGGGGTCATACTTTCCTCGGTGTCATGATGGTGAACTTACGAATAACCAATGCACTACATCTCGTAACAATTGTAGTTCTTTTTTTCTTATGTGTGCAATAGTGCTCCTAGGTTTCCCTCACACCAATGATGCCAAGATAGTGGGCGGTAGCTAGATAAAACGTAAATGTGTGGATGGAATATAATGAACTCCCCTTCTTATGCAATGTGTATATAGAGTAATGTGCCCAAATGCAGTCCCTTTCTCTATGTAGATAGCTATCCCTTGATAAGAATTTTCTTCCCTATAATGGTATGTATGTTGTGTTTATATAAGGATCTCGTGACTGAGCATAACTCTGTGTATGAGTGACAAGTGTAAAAGATAAAATCAATAAAAACCAATAAGACAAGTGGATGAACTATGGAATGGGTCATTAGTGTATACTTATTTTATGTAAGATCCATATATAAAATAACAAAATTAGTGGTATTAATGTAGTCACTATCATATTAAATACCATAACAAGTTAGATCAATCAACATTCAAAATTCTTCAAATTTTTCACTTTTTTCTAAATTTAAAACTTGAAATTTCTTCCTCAAATTTTCTATGTACAATGCTTCAAATCTCAAGAACACTTCAAACTTGCTATATTTCACCTATCAACAAGGTTTACATGCTTGAAAATATTATATCACTTCAACTTCATTCAAACTCTCTTTAGATCATCATCCATGCTTCTAGCCCTCCTAAATTGTATTTTGAGCATAAAAGTAATATTTCTCTGAATCAAGTCTTACTGGTAATATTTTTGAGGACCCATTAAGCCCATTAGGGGTCATACAAAGTTTCATCAACCAATTCCTTGCCAATTGTATTTTATTCACTTTTTACCATTTTTGCTCTATATACCCAATTAACCCTGATTTGAGGTAAATCTCCATATACAAAATAATCCACACATTTTCATGCAAAAGTAGAAGTATATTTGGATACCCACTATTTCATTTGTGCTTTGTGCAAAATTTCATGATTCAACTCTTTTCCAATTTCTCCCAACACCACTTTCCTTCATTTTAGGGCTTCTTTAAGCTTGTACCTAGGGTTTCAAACCAAAACCTAGATTTTCTTGTTTTTTCACTATTCCATCCATTCAAACTCATTCATTCACCTATATTCAATTTTTCCATGACCTTTTCAATGCTTCAACACATTATTTTCTCTCTTCTTGCTACTTTTTCACTTTTGGTGCTCTTGAGGTTACCTAGGGTTCCAAGGGCTAAAACAAAGATTTTTCTCATTTGCCTGTCTCAAAATTCTAACACTCTTCATTCAACTTATTCCACTCCTCTATCTTTCTACAACCTTTACTTACTCTCCTCTCACTATCTTCCTCAACTTTCCTCTTTAGCTTGTTTACTTCTAGCTTGGTTATGTTAGGGCTTCATGGCTTGCTTAAGGATTTTTTGAGATTTCATTATTCTCAGACATTACACCACCTTATTTCAGTCATTTCACTCTTAGTCATTTTATTTACACCCTTTAATTAATCCTTTTTAAGTCCTTTAATGAATATCTTGTACTTATTTCACCAAATGGTCAAGTTCTCAGTGTAAGTACAAGATAGTCCTATTTAACTACTTGTTAATTATTTTCAGAGGTTTACTTTCTAATATTCATGAATTTAAGCATTCCACACATTCCATACTTTATTAAAAAAATGGATTCATCCATTCTACTTGGAATCTCAATACATCTACCCCTGATTTAATCTGTCATAGTCTTGTCCTAGGTGACTATACTAACACCTTTCCTTTCTCACATCCTTCACTAAATTGTACTAGGGCTTGAAATATATCTAGGCCTTCTTGTTACCTTCCATATAACTTAACAAGTACTTTGTAAAGCTTTAAAATACCAAGTTAGGGTTTTCACACCAAAATTTACCCTCAATGCCTTCCAAGCTGATAACCTACCTATAGTCAACCTTTAAGTTTGGAATTTTGTCCTTATATTCTCCATTTGAATGACCTCTTAACATATGTGTATGTTCCTTAATGTTTCCATGAATACACATACCTATATGACCATGAATTAACCTATATTTACTCTTTGTGACTATCACCAAACGTCCAAACTATGAGTTCACAATAATATTTCCTAAGTTCTATCACCTTTACCTAAATCCTAATTCTGCTGGGTCTTAAGAGTTTCTGAGCATGAGATATATCCTAAACTCTTCCTTCTTCATTATTTATTTGACCTTACAAAGTTTTTGTTATCCAAAATTGCCCCTTGCTTATTTTGGCTAACTTGCCTTCATTCCTTCCTTCTTTGTGCTTCAACTTCAATTTTCACATATTTCAAGCACTCAAAGGGTTCTGGAAATGATTCCATCAGATAGAGAATTTTCTTACCTTTCCAGAAAGGTAAAATTTTCCTCCTAACTCATAATTTTCGAGTTATGGCTCGGTGCAGTTTTTAAGGGAAATTTTCCTTAGACAGCTTACTGACCAATGATAAACCGACACGTGGCAAGGTGGAGTGGCAGGCATTGGGGGATGTTGGAGTTTTTGGTGCTTTGGTCAAAAGGCATAGAGGAAGAAGTTTTCCGTGGGCCCGTGGAAGGAGGAAAATATGTTGGCTAAGGCCCGTTGAGCAATGAGGTGGCGCCACATGTCCTATCAGCGGTGGAAATCAAGGCGGTGGAAGGATTTGGCAAAATTTTCCAAAGTTGAAAAAGGTGTAAAGGCATGCATTGAACCCATGGCCCCATTGATTAATCAAATGGCGCCACGTGGCCACATCAGCGGTGGAGGTCGGGCCCACAGAGGTAAATTGGGAAATTTTCCCAATGAAAATTTAAAAGGTGCAAAGGGCAGAAAATGATCCTGAGGCCCGCAGATCAGCCAGAGGGTGACACATGGTAGTGGAGCAGCGGGGTGTGGAGAATTTTTGGGAATTTTCCCAAATTCAAAAGAGGAAAATTTTCAAGTTTTGGCCCGCCAACCCGAATTTTGCCCTAAAATTGCCATTTTTGCCCTAAATCTTCAGAGGGGCATAAATTTTGATCCCAAGCTTCGATTTTCATGTTCTTTATATCATTCAAAAGCCATTGAAATCCTCTACATGATAAAATCTTCAATTTTGATTTTTAATGGAGATTTGTGAGAGAAAAATGGAAAACATCTCTGACATGCAAAAACATAGAAAACAACTCCAACCACCAAAATTAATGAAGTATGGGCCTCTGTTTTTCTCTGTAAAGCAATGTACTTCGAAGTATGGGATTTTTTATAGAAACCCATCATTTTTTAGGCCCATTAGATGAATCTTGTCAGTGGTTGAAGTCCCAAATCAATTTTCCCATGTTTTCTCCTTTCTTCCATTCTGCTCGATGGTTAAAAGCCAATTTTGGCTCATTTGTAAAAAGTTGTTCATCATTCTTCTTTGCTCTCCCTTCTTTTCTTCCCTAGGGTCAAAAATGGAGTTAGAACCTCCTCCCCTACTCTATAATGGAATTTTTGCCTCTTACCAGCAAAATGATGTTTTTACAAACTTCTAAGCAATAAAAACATGTTTTGTGATGCATTTGTCCATCCTTGCTCATTTTTGCTTGTTTTCTTCTTGCCTCTCTTCATTGTAGGTATTTGTGCATGTTTGAATGTTCATTGTAGGTTTTGGAGCTGTGTTCATGGAGTTTTGGAAAATTTTTTGTGTGAAATCCATCCTTGGTTTTGTGATGCACTTGTCCATCCTTTCCATTGCTCACCTCTTCTTGTTCCATGGTAGTTTTGATAGATGTTCAACATTTTCCTTCTCTGGTGTATCACCATTTTAGTGTAGGCTCTATTTTTCCTCTTTTCTCTCTCTCTCTCTGTCTCCTTGGCATAGTTAGATTAGGATTAGATTAGCTTTCCTGCACTAGAATAGCTTGTGGTAGGTAGTTTAGGAAGAGGAACCAACCTTCTCTGAGAGCTTTCCTCATTTGTAAAGGTCCCACACTTTGGGAAAGCTCAATGTTGTGCATTCACACCAAATGAAACTATGTTAGAAAAGTAGATCCATAAGTCATTTTACAGTCTTGTGAATTTGCACTAACATTTTTGGCATGCCCGGTGGGACCTTAGAGGTTTCTCACTTTATTTTTGATAGGTTGGTGTGTTCCTGTTAAGGATTCAGCCTTTGGAGGCATATTCAAAAGCACATATAGTGAATCCATCTGGTAAATAACTCATTCTTTGAGTGTAAACCCTCTTTCCATTCATTTTCATTCATTTTCCATTGATTATTCTTTCCATCTCTTCCATCTTCTTTCATTCCATGAAGTTGTGTAATCATGACTTCATTTCCATCATGGAATTTGCATTCACAATAACAGCAATATATTCCACCTCCAACATGTTTTTCAAATCCTCTAGATCAGCATTTTGATCAAATTCAAAATCAGTATGCATATCCATATGAGAAATTCCAAAATTAGTTTGGCTATGAAGCACATCAAGCACAAGGATACACATATGATGAGGGCAGTCAAGAAGAAAGTGTAGATTTGTTGGAGAAAATCCAAAAAATGGAGGTTGGCATGGTGCAATCAAGGGCTCAAGCACAAATGAAGGCATTTCAGATTGGTTTCAGAGCACCCTATCCATGGGGAGGCCCTTTTCCAAGACATTACAGCCCTCGGAGAAGTTGGACTTCATGATTGAGATGCTACCCCAACTTGCACAATGGACATTGGAGATAGAGACCTATAAACTTGGTGTTGAGCAACCTTGTCAATGGGTAAGTTCTACACCATCATCTGGTTTTTCTCTTTCCATTCCTTAAGTAGAACCATCTCATTTTGAATGCCAAATTCCAAATCTAGCCCATGCTACCCCAAGTGTTGATTCCATTTCTCCATCCCCTAGTCTTCCACCCCATCTCAATTCTTCTATCCTTTTCCCTTCCAAACAACCACTCCCTACAAAGAAACAAAAGTTTCTATCTCCTCCAACACCACAAAAATTCTAAAATAAATTGAGTTACAACCCACCCTCTTCTTACATTCCCAAATCCATTCAGGAAGATAAAATCAGAATTCCAGTCAAGGAAAACAACAACAAGAAGAAGATCCAAACAAGGATGAAAAGATTAAAAGTTTGTTGAATTTGGCTCTTAAATTTGGGATTACAAAAATCCCCTTGATGGTGAAACCAATAGAGGAGGTTAGAGTTGAAGAATGAGTGGTGGCCAAGGCTGATTTTGTTACAATAAGAAGAGAAAAAATAAGCAGATCAACAATCAGTTTGCTCATAATGTAGTGTCCATGTTGGCACTCTACTTGAAGGAAATGCTGGTCCAATTCAAGTTGCACAATCAGCCATGGAAAGAAGCTCTGAAGAAGATCTTGCAGTCCCAACTTGTCCTCTAGAGCAGCAGATTGAAGAGTTTGACTTGACAAACTTCATGCTAGAGGAAGAGTTCAATCAAGAGCAAGATTGTCTTCAAATAGTAGAGGAAGGAGAAGCTGCTCCAAATCCAAAAGAAGAGGAGCACATTCCAGCTGTGGGGGAGAAAAGTGCAGATCCAAAGGCTTTGAGCACAAAGCAGGCTATAGAAGAACCTTCAATTCTTCTTTCTACTTCATCTCTCTCGAGTTCTAGTACTAAATAAGAGTTTGATCTCTCAAAATCAATGTTAGAGGATGAAAGAAACCATGGTGATCAAGTTGCAGATCAAGAGAACACCATGAGAGAGGTTGAACATTTGCAACAGGACAACAATGAGGTAGTTTACCTGTTTGATTTGGAGGATTGTTTTGATGAAGAAGAACTGGTTGAAATCACACCATCTTCTCCTTCATCATCCATCTTCCAAACACAAGAACCTACTATCATGGAGGAGAAATTTCATTTGCAGTAGCCTGCATCTTATAGCAGCTCTTTGGAATCAATATTAGAATATTTAAATCTTCCATGTTCTTCATTGGAGGAAGAGAAAGAGTAGAAAAGTTATACCATTGCTTCCACACCATCCATTCAAGAAGGTCTGCAAGAAGATTCCATTTTTGGAATGGAAAATCAGAGTTATGGGCATATCAAATGGATCAGACCTTTCCCAATAAGGTATTTGGCTTCATTGGATCCAAAGGAGAAGTCACAACTAGTCATGCTTGCTTCTAAGCATGAGGATGAGCTACAAAGTACCAAGGATCAGCTACCATACCTCTTTAATCTAAATGCAGAGCAACTAAAAGAGGTATTCAATTTGCTTTCAGCTGACACCTTGCTAATTTGGGTAGAAGACCAGCTTCTTATTGATTTTCCACTCATCCAAGAAGCCATACTCAGCTCCAAATCATTTTCATGGTTGCCAATTTTGAAGAAAAGAAGCTAGTTTGCACAACCAGTTAGAGGGTTTGTTTAGCCCACCTTTGATTCTAGTTAGAGTAGAGTAGGTAGGATTTCTTTCAGTAGAAAAATTTCTTATGCACACTCTACATATCGCACTTGGGGTATGTATGATTTCCAATTTTGTACATAGTTTTTTTGGTGTTGGTTTTGCTCTTGCTTTGCATGTCTGCTTTTTAGTGGCATTTTGGTGAAGATCAACTCCAAGTTTAGTGGGTTTCCAAGTAGCTCAGAGGTCATATTTTCATAGTTCAGATCAGAATCAATTCATTAGGCTTGAATCCATGCCCAATGGATGCTTCAAAGGCCACTGATCATTCATCTAGCAGGCAGATGACCCCTAAGAGTCACCAAATTGTTATCCAAAATGAGCCCCCTGCTTATTTTGGCTAACTTGCCTTCATTCCTTCCTTATTTGTGCTTCAACTTCAATTTTCACATATTTCAAGCACTTAAAGGGTTCTAGAAATGATTCCATTAGATAGAGAATTTTATTACCTTTCCAGAAAGGTAAAATTTTCCTCCTAACTCCTTGTAATTTTCAAGTTATGGCTCAAGTTTTTTGGGGAATTTTTCTCTAGACAGGCCCACAGCCACTGAGAAACTGACACATGGCAAGGTAGAGTGGTGGGTTTCAAGGGGATGTTGGAGTTTTTGGTGCTTTGGTTAAAAGACATAGAGGAAGAAGTTCACCTACCGGCCCACGGAAGGAGGAAAATATGTTGGCTAAGGCCCGTCGAGTAATGAGGTGGCGCCACGTGTCCTATTAGCCGTGGGAGTCGGGTGGTGGAAGTACTTGGCAAAATTTACCAAAGTTTCAAAATTCGGAAAGGCATGAATTGAACCCACTACCTCGTCGATTAATCAAATGGTGCCATGTGGCCACATCAGCAGAGGTCGGGCCCATGGAGGTAAATTGGGAAATTTTCCCAATGAAAATTTAAAAGGCACAAAGGGAAAAAAATGATCTTGAGGCTTGTAGATCAGCAAGAGGGTGACATGTTGCAGCAAAGTGGTGATGTGTGGAGAATTGTTGGGAATTTTTCCCAAATTCAAAAAAGAGGAAAATTTTCAAGTTTTGGCCCACACCAACCCAGCTTTTGCCCTAAAATTGCCATTTTTCCCTAAATCTTCGAGGGGAATAACTTTCGATCTCGAGCTCGGATTTTCACATTCTTTATATCATTAGAAAGACATTGAAATCCTCTAGTCAATGGAATATTTAATTTTTATTTTTGATGGAGCTTTGTGTGATAATAATTAAAAACATCTCTGGCATGCAAAAAGCACAGAAAATAACTCCAACCACCAAAATTAATGAAGTATGGGCCTCTGTTTTGATCTAAAAGCAATGTACTTGAAGTATGGGATTTTTATAGAAACCCATCATTTTTTAGGGCCATTAGATGAATCTTGTTGGTGGTTGAAGTCCCAAAACAATTTTCCCATGTGTTTTCTCCTCTCTTCCATTATGTTTGATGGTTAAAAGCCAATTTTGGTTCATTTGTAAAAAGTTGTTCATCATTCTTCTCTGCCCTCCCTTATTTTCTTCCCCGGGTTGAAAATAGAGTTAGAACCTCCTCCCCTACTATTAATGGAATTTTTGCCTCTTACCAAAGCAAAATTATGTTTTGTGCAAACTTCAAGCAATAAAAACATGTTTTGTGATGCATTTGCCCATCCTTACTCGTTTTTGCTTGTTTTCTTCTTTCATCTCTTCATCATGCAGTATTTGTGCATGTTTGAATGTTCGTTGCAGGTTTTTGAGTTACGTTCATGGAGTTTTGGAACATTTTTGTTTGAAATCCATCCTTGGTTTTGTGTTGCACTTGTCCATCCTTTCCATTACTCACCTCTTCTTGTTTTATGCTAGTTTTGATTGATGTTCAACATTTTCCTTCTCTCGTGTATCACCACTTTAGTGCAAGATCTATTTGTCCCTCTTTTCTCTCTCGCTCTGTCTCCTTGGAATAATTATATTAGGATTGGATTATCTTTCCTACATTGGAATAGCTTGTGGCATGTAGTTTAAGAAGAGGAACCGGCCTTCTCTGAGAGCTTTCCCCATTTGCAAAGGTCCCACACTTTGGGAAAGCTCAATGTTGTGCATTGACACCAAATGACATTTCCTTAGAAAAGCATATCCATAAGTCATTTTGGGGGTGCTTTGTGAATTTGCACTAATGGTTCTTAATTGGTTCGTCTCCTTGATTCTCTTGTTATAGTCTTGAGAAGCTTTGTGATGACGAGGGTTTAGTCTTGGATTCACCGAGTTCTTGCAAGAAAATATGTATCAAGAATTAATTATTTCCTCTAAAACCCGAAGATTTCCAAGACTATACATTTACCTCATATTATTAAGGATCAAACTCCTAAGATCTTGCATTTCTCTAAGGGACTGTGTACAAACATATCAAATAGAACATACACAAATTTTCACATGCAAAGACAAAACTCACTTTATCATACCCATGTCACACTATAGTCAACTTAGATTATTATAAAACCTTTCTTCACAGATCTCTTACAGCTTTTATGAACCTCTAAATCTCTTGATACTCTATGTACATTCATTCACCGAATCTTTATTTCAAAAAAATAGAACCCCTTCTTTCTTGCCTACTTTCAACATCTTATCCATGCACTAATCTCTTGAATACAATATAATCCCTTCATACTCTTCCTCGCAATCATATTACCCCTACACAAAACTCCATTAATGGAAAACAACACCTTAATCTCATTATGAATCATATACATATACACAAATCTAAAGATACATTTCATAAGAAAAACACGGATTAGGCTCAAGAAATATTTCTTTTCATTGACAATGCCATAGTTAAATATTTATTCTCGAGCTTCATGGGTCTCCTCTGTAAGTGCAGGTCCAGATTTACACAGGAAACTAACACAATAATATTATATCTTCTTTGTTATATCTCAAACATCCGCATCATACAAATATATAGGAAAGGTATTCCTATAATTATGGAGATTGTTTAACCAACAAATCTCTTAACAAAGTGTATTGTTACTCACGTAACAATATACTATCTAATCACTATGAGTTGTTTTAACAACTCATTTACAATTACATTACATTATATTTACTTCATATAATTACTCACGTAATTACTCACACTATAATGTAAGCACTAACATAATGATTCCTAACATTCCCCCCCTTAGTGCGAACATGGAAGAACAACAATTGCACTTCCTTCTGCAGCGTGCCGCCCGTGCGTGCTCATGATCTGGATGGTTTTTCAGGACAGCCAACAACCTCAATATGGATGGTTTTACAGGACAGCCAACAACCTCAACAGGGATGGTTTTACAGGACAACCAACAACCTCAATATCATGATGCTGCTTTTCTTTTGTGCTTTCATCTATTCACAATGCTTTTCCTTCAGGGAATTATGTAGGAAACACAACTGACATATCTCAAAAACTACACAATAGAAGAAATACTGAAAAAATTTCACATTACTTCCTATAAGAATCGTAATGTTCTTAATCGTAGTCTCTGTCATTGATCGCTGCCACTCAATCTCAAACAAAGATAGAAAACTACCACTACCACTGGAAGCTTTCCTTGACTAAGTCATTTTGGGTGTAGAATGGGAATGGAACATTGGTATGTATTCCCCCCCACAATGTGAAATTCCAAATAAGAAATCAGAAAGGGAAAAATGTATTGTGTTGTATCATACTAACTGGATCTTGTTGTCTTGATCTTGCTGCACATGATCACCATTGCCAATGAACGTATTCACTGACCGATCATCTTCCAATGAAGTACGGTAGTCAGAGGATCTCTACAGTCAGAGGATCTCCATAGTTTTCTGCTCTCTTATACAATTCTTTTCCAGTATTAACAATAAATCACACCACTCAAAGCAACAAGAACACTGCAAACTGAAGCACACTGAGAAAATGGAAACCACACTGAAAATCATATACTCACACCATACATATGCCACCACAGCTTCTGCGCGGCCCCGTTGTTGATGACTGACGAGAGGTCGCTGTTCGACCTCCTTCCTTCGATGCCTCCTTCCTCCATTGATATGCTACTTAACTTAGCTAGATCTAAACATGAGACTACATGGTTTCCACATTGTATTTATTTAAGCTTCTCCCCTCAATGTGAAACCTTTTATTTCAGGATGTCGGGTACAACCGATAATGCGTCCACAAGATGACCAAAATAGAGGGTAATTTTCAAAAAAAAAAAATTTTCCCCAAACTTAGAACCAACAGGACGGGAATAAAAAAATATGCACTTTTGAAAAAAACGGCGCTCGATTTCGAGTTACCGTGCAAAAGTTATTGAAGTTACAATTTCCCGTAAAATGGCCCAATTTGAATTAAAATTGGATCAACGATTAAAAAATTACTCTGGATGGAGAGAAAATTTATCGTGTGACCACTCATTGGAACTGGGAGGAAATGAGGATTCCAAAAATGTGAAAGGCCCAAAAAAATGGTGTCGGAAAAATATTAATTTGGCTAAAAACATAATAATTGCCCTTAAAATGCAATTATTAAACAAAAACTATAGTAAAATTAAAATTTTCAAACTATAGTCTTTGCTAAAAATTAAAAAATTAGCCAATCACAAATGGCTGCAAAAACTCACGGCTTCATTGAAGTGAGAGAATGATTTGCTCATAATTTGACAACCAAAGCTCCGTTTTAGAAACCGAAAAATGCGTTGGAAAGGTGCTTTAAATATCTTTGCAATGGTACCAACAATATTTGATTTCATCACCAGACCTAAAAGCTGTTCATGACTGAGTTTTACTTGAATTTGGAGTTGTTCTTCATGCCTGAACTGCAAACACAACCTTCTTTTACCAAATACATCCAATCCGTGAATTTCAGTATGGGAATCAAATGCTCTTGATGTGGAACAAATATCAAGTAGTCGAACTACACTCTTCTACACCTTAAATTGTAATAGATGTCAAACTGATACCATGGCAGAAGTCTGCAATAAAAATTAGATCCAAATATGTTGCACAGCTGAAGACTGAAAACACATTACCAGGGCAACCAGAAATTTGGAGAAGCCCTTAAACAGCTTTAGCACTCCATGAAGCAATCGGATCTAATTTCTGTCAGCAGATTCACCTGCTCTGAAACCAAATGTAAGTGCAGTCCAGATTTACATAGGAAACTAACACAATAATATTATATCTTCTTTGTTATATTCAAACATCCGCATCATACAAATATATAGGAAAGGTATTCCTATAATTATGGAGATTGTTTAACCAACAAATCTCTTAACAAAGTGTATTGTTACTCACGTAACAATATACTATCTAATCACTATGAGTTGTTTTAACAACTCATTTACAATTACATTACATTATATTTACTTCATATAATTACTCACGTAATTACTCACACTATAATTTAAGCACTAACATAATGATTCCTAACATCCTCTTGAGCCCTTTTTACCTTCTCCACTATCTACATTTTCATATCATCATCCCCTCATTTGAATACACCTCTTACAAGCATAAAGAAGATGAGTTAGTTAGGGTTATAACCCTCTTCACTAACTCATGAGATGATTACTCATGTTGAGTTAAGACCTACAAAGGTAGATTGATCATTATAAGGTAGAAAAATAGGTCTCAAGACCCTACTAACACTATATAACATACTCTTTTAACACTTAGGCCTAATAACCAAAAACTAGGGAATTTGAAAATTCAAACTTAAGGTTTTGGAGGGAAACCTCTTATTACACACAAGATGAGTCCAAATGGACTAAATACATTATAAACATCTCCAAACGAACTCTTGACACACCTCTAAGTTAATACAAACAAAAATTTACTATCTACAATGATGCTCCTACATCATACTCCCCAAGAAGAGAGATTTGAGCTCCATTTTTGTTCTTTCTTGTCTTCCAATTTCTTCTCTTTCTTGACTTCATCTTCTTCCTCCTTTGTTGAGCTCTTGTATTCTTGGATTTTCTCTCTATTTTTTCCTTTCCTTATTCATTCTTCCTTTACTTGTTTTATCTACATTTTCTTTGTCTTGGTCTTCAATTTTCATTCTCTTTGCTTCTTCAACTCTCATTCTCCTCAAAAAATCAGGATCTTCTTCTTCATCATCCCATATTTCACTAAAATCTGATTCTCATACCCTTTATATTCTTCTTCATCTTGTAGTATCCTCAAAATTTATTTATCTTCTCTTTTATAGGCTTCTTAGTTTTCAAATGGATCTACAATGTCATGTTCATTCATGATTTTCTGCCATAGGAACTCTTCATCAACTGTCAAGTCTTCATCACCCTCATTTCTTCTTACATTTTCAGTTTCTTCACCTTCATCCTTAGATTTTTTTTTTTGGATTCCCGTCTTCATCACCTACATTCACACATTCAAAGGAAATATTAGAAATAAAATAGGGAGGCCTTGTAGCCTCATGAGAAGCTCCATCCATGAGCTTTTCTTCTTCAATCTGTTGCTCCACTTTATCATTTTCCTCTTCTTTTCCAAGGCAAGCTAAGAATATTGTCATCACCTCTTCCTTATCCAAACTCTAAGATCTCTCATACACTATTTCTATATCAACTTACTCTTCTTGCTTTCTCATCCTCTTTTCTTCTTGCTTTAGCTTCCTCTCTTCCTCAATTATATCTTTTCTCAACTACTCTCTCTTCCTCTTCCTCACAAGTATCTTTATTTTCCACTTGACTCATTTATTCATCTAAAAAAATCATACTACCTTGTTTTTATATTTTATCACTCTCTCTTCTTTTCTTCTTTTTATTTTCCATTTTTTTCCTCTTTCATATTCTTTATCAAATGTTATATTTCTTCCATATTATCATGTGCTCTAATACCAAATTATGTATTCATAATCATATTCAAAACCATAACAAGTTAGATCAATCAAAATTCAAAATTCATCACAATTTTCACTTTTGCTAAAGCTAAAACTTAACATTTCTTCATCAAATTTGCTATGTAAAATGTTTCAAAACTCAAGAACACTTCACACTTTCTATATTTCACTTATCAATAAGGTTTAAATGCTTGAAAAGATTCTATCACTTAAAATTCATTCAAACTATCTTTAGATCATCATCCATGCTTCTAGCCCTCCTAAACTGTATTTTGATCATAGAAGTCATATTTCTCTAAATCAAGTACTACTTGTAAGATTTGTTTAGGACCCATTAAGCCCATTATGGGTCCTATAAACCTTCATCAACAAATTCTTGGCATATTGTATTTTATTCACTTTTTACCATTTTTGTTATATATACCCAAATAGCCTTGATTTGAGGTAAATATCCATGTACAAAATAATCCACACATTTTTATTCAAAAGTAGAAGTATATTTTCCATGATGGATTTGAATGTAGCATGTGTGGAGGTATAAAAAGTGGGTCTTTTATAACCTAGTCCACATTTTTCTTGTGGTTTAAGGGAATGTTGGATGGTTAGACCATTGATTTCCTATTCATAATGTCAAAATCCAAAACATTTCTAGGTGCAATGATGGAGATACATCTGTGTGAAGAATTGTTTGTAGAAGAATTTAAAGTCTGATATGAATGAATGGAATGGTAAAACATTCATAAGTAGGATGTCATGAGGGGAGGCCAATTCATCTCAGTAGATAATTTTTATTCAGATGTGGGGGACCACATGGGATGACATCTCCAATGTTATATTTTTACATGGGTTTTTATCGGTCTTCCATATGTATTATGTGTGGGAAGTGAATTAAGCACAAGGATAAAATACTCCCTAGAAAAAGGAATTTCATAATGTCATTAAAGGAAGAATAATATGCTAATTTGGATGATGGGATGGATGAATTGATAGAGGTTTCATTAGAGGAATATAAGTTCTATTCAGGAAAAAGTACGTCATTCAAATGATATATCATGTTCTTGTTATGTCATAAAAGTAGCACCCAGACTTGCACGTTAATAATTTCCTACTTTTGACTAACATAGGATTGTCTTGAGGTGTGGGACCATTGAAATTAAGACAAACCTCTAGAGAATGCTAGTTCCCGACCTATTCTAATGCTAACCTACTCCTAAACTATCAATTGGCTAACTCCTTTACATCTTTCCTTCTCTTGTGCCTCAGTCAGAATATTTTGTTTTCCAGGCACTCAAAACCTTCTGGAAATGGCACCATTAGATAGAGCTCTTTCTCAGCTTTCCAGAAAGGTAAATTTTTCCTCCTAACTCCACGTATTTTTCAAGTTATGGCTCAACGGAGTTTTGGTGGGAAATTTTTCCTAGAAAGGCCCGGCACCAATCAGAGCTACCCGTGTGTCCAAGGGCGAAAAAACACCAAGTGACCCAAAGGAAAAAATGGTCAGGAAGGGCCCGCGCCCAATCAAAACGTGCCATGTGGCACCTGGAGTGGCGGAGCACGGGGAAAATTTGAAAAATGTTCCAAAGACCAAACGGGTAAAAATTCAAACTTTTTGCCCGCCGATCCGATTTTGGCTTGTTTTTGCCCTAAAACTTCAAATCGCCATAACTTTCGATCCAGCTTGGATTTTCACGTTCTTTATATCAATGGAAATATAGTGAAATTCTCTACAAGATTCCATGGTCAATTTTGAATTTTGGTTCGGTTTGAGGAGAAAATCAAAAATGCTTCTGTATGCGCCCATGGACCGAATCGACGTTTCAACAACCAATTTTAATGCAAAATGGGTTGCATTCTTCTCCAGATGGTCAAAAATGTCAGGGCATGGGTTTGTAAGGACCTCCATGCTGTTTTTAATGCATTTTGGTCAATGGGGAATGGCTCCCATGTTTTTTCACGTTTTCTCTCTCCTGGGCTCGACCCATGCACTGTAAAAGCCAGATTTGGCTCATTTTTCAAAGGTGGAACACTTTTTTACACAACAAGCTTTTGTTTTCACCTTCAAAGCAAGTGATTTTTGCAAGGATCAGACCTTTTCAGGGATTGTAATAGTTTTCTACCTCTTTGGTGTTGGAATGCAAGGATTTTGATGTTGAAAATCACAATACAGGCTCTGTGAATGCTTTCAGTCCTTTGTATGTGTTGTTTGTTTCATTTCAAACCTTTGATTACAGCTTATCAACCTGTGCATGATGTTTTATGTTGCAATTTCTGATTTTTGTCTATTTTGCATGAGCAAAAATGTTCACCACTCCTTTGGTGTATCACCCTTATTAGTTTAGTTTCAATTTTTGCATCTCTTATCCCTGTCTCCTTGCAATCTAGGATAAAATTAGGATCTGAACCTCTGCAGTTGTGTAAATAATAGATCTAATCAGAGGAGTTTGAGGAACCAGCCTCTAATCTGGAGATTCCTCTCTCATTTTTACAAGTCCCACACTTGGAGAGAGGTTTCAATGTTGTGCAATCACACTGGATGCCTAAAACATCAATTTAGAAACCTGATTTGCATCCGGGGTGCTTCGTTGATTTGCAACAATAGTTTTGGCATGCCCGGTGGGACCTTAGAGGTCTCATTTTTATTGCAGAAAAGTTGATGTGCATCTGCTGCAATTTTCTTACTTCAAAAGAGCTATAAATTACACATCTGGTGACTCCAAGGGGAAGAATCAACTGGTTTCAGCAGTGCAGGCCTGAAAACTCATGAGAAGAATCACTACAAGGTCAAGAGCTAGAGAAGAAGAGGCACTGTTTGAATATCTGCAGTTATCTCCAAGAGTAAGGCAAAGTGGGAGGAGAATCCAAAGGTCTCCATCTCCACCAAACAGAACTCTCTCAACTCCTCCACCTGGTAGGCCTTTCATTCAATCAACAAGGGTTCTAAGGCCAATTAGAATGGCACAAAACAACCCCTATGTCAATTTCACTAGCAGCAACCCACTTGCTCTCAATGCACAAAATCCAATTCCAATTGCAGCCTTGAAGAACATTCCATACTTCACTGGAGAGAATCAGACTACTCCTGGTGATCATGTTAAAGACATTGCCAACCTTTGTGCAATTCATGAAATCAATGAGATGCAAGTTGCTGTCAAATTGCTAGCATCTTCATTCAAGGGGAAGGCTTTGCAATGGTTTAGAAGCCTTGCCTCAGGTTCTATTCAAAATTGGAACCAGCTATGTGTAGCACTTCATGAGCAATTTGGAGAGAAGGGAGACAACTTGTCTCTTTTGGAGCAGCTGACAACCATCAAGAGAGCTCCCAATGAGCAGCTGACTGATTTCAACTTCAGATTTCAAAGGACTTGGGAGAGAATTCCAAAGGCAAAATCAAAGCCAAAGCAATAAGGTGCTTTTTTCTTTACTATCTCAAAGCTCTAAATTCTGATATTTCTATGTTAATTCAGTCCATGGGAGGCACAACTATCCCCATTGCTTATAGCATTTCCATTAGAGCTGAAAATTGTTTGATCCAAGCTGGAAAACTAGCCCCTAGACCTCCCATGCCATTGTTTCCAAGTTTAGAGAGCCCAAACACTAATCAAGCACCTAATTTGGCTCCTTCTCCCACTCCTAGAAATCAGAATTCAAGTGAAGCTTCCACTTCATCTTCTAGTGCCTCAAATGAACTTCAAGAAGTCATGAAGCAATTGCAAAATTTAGGTAATGAGCTGGTTACTCTCAAGAGGCAACAAGCCCAAAGTTTTAGACCTTCCTTCCAGCCTCAAGCTCAACCTAACAGTAACCATATCAACCTCATAGACCACCCAATCCAGCTGCAAATCTAAATCAAGCAAGGCCTCCTGCCAACAGACCATTTCAGCCCTATAATCCAAATGCTATATCTACCTCTAAGGCATTGGTGCCAACACAAAACAACGTTGCTTAGGAGTATGATTGGTGTTTTCCATGCAATGAACCTCACAACCAATCTATGTGTTTCAACGGTGCCTTGAATCAAGCATTAATGGTGACAACTACTGGTGTGGAGGGTGAGGGAAGTCAAGGAAACAACCAACAACAAGAAACATTCCAGCAACAATCAGCTCCAAATGACACCACACTTGTGAACTGGCCAGCAGAGGATTTTTGTGGCATAAATCAAATAGTCTCTCAAGGTGTTGCAGCCAACACAAGGTCAAAAAGAAGGAATTTGGGTGAAGAACAACCATTAGCTCCAACCAATCCACAACCTTTTATGGCTCCACAAATGGTTGGCAAACAAAATCCAGTTGTAAATGCACAAGGGTAGCCAAGAACAACTCCTAGACCAACTCAAATACTAGTTGTTGCTGCCCACATGCAAGGGATGAATATGCAAACCAAGGGACAACAAAGAGATCCTTCATCACCATTTAGTATCATTGATCAGATGAAGAAGACAAATGTAAATATATCAATGTGGGAATCCCTATCTATCCTGTGCCGAGAGAGATTTTCTACAAGCTGCCATGAAGGATCGCCAACTTCGAATCAACAAGTCCAAATGCAAGAGAAAGTGCTCACAAATGCTGCCCAACCAAGGGAATCATGGAGGACAACAAGGTAAAATGTTGAAGCCCCCTCCTTTTTATGTCTCATTAATCATTGGAAATCGCTTAGTGCACAATTGCATGATAGATTCCGGGCAAGTAGCTCAAGATGCCTAAACAAATAGCTGATCACTAGGGCTCCAAAGATGAAACCATATCCAAAGGAGTAGTGTAGTTGGATGGGACAAGCAGAATAATAGTTGAGTGATTAGAAACTTGAGTCTTACCTTGCATGCATGTCCAAATGTTGTTGTTTTACAAGATGTATCAGTTATAGACCTTCCACCACTCTTTGCCCTATGCTTGTCAAGGGACTTCATAGCCAAGATTGGAGGATATTTGTCTACTAATTGGTCACACATGCTATTCAGAACGAGGTATGGAACCAAAGCTACAATCAGGTCTGAACCTATTGCAAACTTCCACATTGAGCCCTACACTCCAAGTCAGATCAATGCCAATTGTTCAACATTTGATCAAGAAGATCACCCAAGCACTGATGAAGCTGACACCAAGGTTGGAAGCATCCCGATCTAACTCTTGATGAATGGGAAAACAAGGTACATGCTTTTGATCCTTATCAAGAAGTAGAAGAATCTGAGCTAGGGGTCTATTGCATACATGAAGAAGATCAGCCCATTCCTAGCATCACCAAGCCAAACCATAAGGATGACAATGAGGTATGGCAGCTATTTTTTGATGGATCAAGGAGTAGACAAGGTGCAGGAGGTGGAGCCATGCTTATTTCACCTCAAGGAGTAAAGTACTATTCAGCTTTTAGATTTCAGTTTGCATGCTCCAATAACACTACTGAATATGAAGCCTTGGTGCGGGATGCATTGGGCAATAAAGAGAGGAATAAAGAACTTGCAAGTCTTTGGTGATAGTGAATTGATTGTAAATCAGGTCAAGGGACAGCATGCTACCAAGAATGATCTACTTAAGTGCTACAAGAACAAGGTGTGGGACCTCATTGAGGATTTTGAGGGTTTTGGCATCAAATCCATTCCTAGGAAAGAGAACCAAGCTGCTGACAGGCTTGCAGCGAGGGGGGCAGCCTTTGACATTGTGGAAAAGCATTCAACAAGACAAGGTACAGCCAAACATCCATGTGATTATGAGGCCTTCAAAGCCGGATAACAATGTCGTTGGCAAGTGTTTGAAATGACCAACAAATCATCCATTTCTTACAAGAAGAAGCTGAGTTCTCACTAAAAATCAAGAAAAAATTGGAACAAAGCAGATGGTGACCAAGTGGTACAGCTGAGAACTAACAAGCTGCCCAAGGGACTTATCACTTTGGAGTCCATTTTCAATCCCAATGATCAGTTTAGGAAAGAGAAAGCAAACATTTAGGTCAAGAGAGAAGATTCAGTATCCATCTTGGTGGAAGAGAACAAACCATTGCAAATTGGAAAGATGACAACTGAACAAGAAAGGTACGAGTTCATACAGCTGTGTCAAGAGTTCCCTGATGTGTTTGCTTGGAGCTATGAAGACTTGAAAGGTTTCAATCCCAACTTAGCTTAGCATACCATTGAATTGGATCCAAATACTAAGCCTGTCAGGCAAAAACAAAGACTAGTCAATCCACACATGGAGCCTCTCATGAGGAAAGAATTGAACAAGCTGATTGAGTCAAGGATCATATTCCCAATCAAGCATTCTAGTTGGGTTGCCAACTTGGTTCCAGTCAGAAAGAAGAGTGGAGAGATCAGATTGTGTGTTGACTTCAGAGACTTGAATAGAGCATCTCTCAAGGACCATTACCCACTCCCTTCCATGGAGAAAATCTTGCAAGTTGTGGCTGGCTCCGAGAGGTTTTCACTACTTGATGGCTACTTAGGCTACAATCAGATTATGGTGAAGGAAGAAGACCAGTTCAAGACAGCCTTCACAACCAAATGGGGAACTTATGCATACAGGAAAATGCCATTTGGGTTGTCCAACGCTGGTGCTACCTTCCAAAGAGCAATGGACATGGCGTTCAAAGGTTTGATTAACAACGTGGTGCTGATATACCTTGATGATATCACTATTTTTTCAAAGAATGCAGCAGACCACCTCTCTCATTTGAGACAAGTCTTCCAAAGGTGCAGGAGATTTGGAGTGTCTTTGAATCCTAAGAAGTGTATCTTCCTAGCACATGAAGGAAAGCTCCTTGGCCATATTGTCTCCAAAGAAGGATTAGCAATTGATGCAGAGAGGGTTGAAGCCATAAGAGCACTACCATTGCCAAGCCACAAGAAGGCCCTTTAGAGTTTCTTGGGGAGAATAAACTTTGTTTGGAGGTTTGTCCCAGATTTTGCAGCCCTTGTCAAACCTATCACCAAAATGTTAAAGAAAAGCATGGCTTTCAAGTGGACAATAGAAGGCAAGGAGAGTTTTGAAGCAATCAAAGAAGCCATCTCTCAAGCACCAACTCTCATCAACCCGGACTTCTCCAAGGATTTCATCCTTTATGCCTTTGGAGGTAATGATACTATTTCTACCATTTTGGTACAGCAAAAAAAGGACAACGATGAGCATCCAATTGCTTTCTTCAGCCAGAGCCTAGATGACTATGAGGTGAGGTATTCTTTTATTGAGAAGCATGTACTTGCAGTAATCAGAAGCTTGAAGAAATTCAAGCATTTAGTCTCAAACAACAAGGTCCAGTTGTTGGTCTCTCATGCTGGGGTTAAAGACTTCCTCCTCAACAAGGATTTGAATGAGAAAAGGGCAGGTTGGATCACTCATGTCATGGAGTATGACATTGAGATCAAGGTCACCAAGCTGGTAAGAGGAAAAGGATTGTGTGAGCAGCTGATTTTGGGGAAGCAAAAAGAAGTATGCAATGAAGAAGAGGCTGTTTTGATAGTTCAAGACAGCCATGAGCCAAGTGGCACTCAAGAAGAAAATAATGTTGTCCCCACTCCTTGCTGGACCCAAGGTATAATACACTTCCTAAGCACAGGCCTATGCCCTCCGAGAGATGAACAAGACCCAAAGAAGACACTTCAGATTGCAGGCTGTCCCATATGCCATTGTTGATGGAGTTTTGTTCAAGAAAGATGTGAATGGAGTGCTTCTGAGATGCATTAGCACAAATCAGATTCATAGGGTGTTGGAAGAGTTCCATGGTGGACCAGCTTGGTGGTCATTTTGCACCGAGAGTGACAGCTCTAAAAATTATGAAGGCTGGTTATTATTGGCCCAAGATTTTCAGTGATTGCTTTGCATGGATCAAGAGGTGTAAGAATTGTGCATTCTTCACAAGAAAAGAGAGACTTGCTGCCCTTCCATTGCATCCAATCTCAGTTGACCAGCCATTCATGCAATGGGGTTTGGACTTCATTAGAGTCATTAATCCCAATTCAAGCCAAGGGCACAAATGGATTTTGATAACCACAGACTACTTCACCAAATGGACTGAAGCAATAGCACTCAAAGAAGCAAATGAGTCTAGCATCTTAGACTTCTATGAGGGCATAGTAACCAGATTTGGCATACCTGCTACAATAATCTCAGATAATGCATTGGCATTCATTGGATCCAAGGTGACTGAGTGGGCTGTCAAGAACAGGATCTACCTAAGTACTTCATCAAACTATTACCCTCAAGGTAATGGCCAGGCTGAGTCTACAAACAAGAACTTGTTGAGGATCATTAGGAGAACTCTTGATGAGAATCAGAAGTCTTGGCATACCAAACTGAAATCAGCCTTATGGGCTGATAGGATAACTCCCAAGAGATCCACGGGTAACTCTCCATTTAGGCTTGTTTATGGAAGAGAGGCAATTTTGCCCATGTCTCTTGAGTTGCCAACATTGGAACTCATGAAGCAGTTAGAGTTGCTAGAGTTTGGGCCCATGGAGGTGAGATATGCAGAGTTGATGGAGCTCCAAGAGATCAGAGATCAGGCATCCCAAGCAATGGAGAAGGATCAAGCTTTGATCAAGAAGACCTTTGATAGGAAGGCCAAGAGTAGATCTTTCCAAGTTGGAGATCTAGTGTTAAAATGGGATGCAAATAGAGAAAAACCGGAAGGCATTCAAAATTTGATGCCATTTGGAGTGGCCCATACATGGTCATGAAGTGCAAGAACAACAATGCTTTCCAATTGGCTTCATTGGATGGTGAAGAACTGCAGATTCTAGTCAATGGAATCTATCTCAAGCATTGCTTCTAAAGGGAAATTCTCCACCTTGTAAATATTAGCTTAGGTTTCCATTCCTTCAAGTGCTTGTGCACATTGTTTTGTTGTAGGTTGTTTTTCTTTCCCTAAGTGCTTTGGCACAACTTGCTTGTTCCTGGGAATGTGTTGCAGGCCTTGCTCCATCAGGTGATTTTCCATGTTCCTCTTTGCAACGTTCTAGTCAGTTGGGGTATTAAACAGAGAATCAAGTGACTCCATGCCCAATGGATTGCTTCAGAAATTGGTAACTTCATCCAGCAGGTAGATGACCCCTCTGAGTCACCAAAATTGTTATCCCAAATGTGCCCCTTGCTCATTTTGTGGCTAACTCCTTTACATCTTTCCTTCTCTTGTGCCTCAGTTAGAATATTTTGTTTTCTAAGCACTCAAAACCTTCTAAAATGGCACCATTGGATAGAGATCTTTCTCACTTTCCGTAAAGGTAAATTTTTCCTCCTAACTCCACATATTTTTCAAGTTATGGCTCAGCGGAGTTTTGGTGGGAAATTTTTCCCTAGAAGGCCCGCAGCCAATCAGGAGCTGCCACGTGTCCAAGGGCGAAAAAACACCAAGTGACCCGAAGGAAAAAATGGTCAGGAAGGGCCCGCGCCCAATCAAAACGTGCCATGTGGCACCTGGAGTGGTGGAGCGCGGGAAAATTTGAAAAATGTTCCAAAGACCAAACGGGTAAAAATTCAAACTTTTTGCCCGCCGATCCGATTTTGGCCTGTTTTTGCCCTAAAACTTCAAATCGCCATAACTTTCGATCCAGAGCTTGGATTTTCACGTTCTTTATATCAATGGAAATATGGTGAAATTCTCTACAAGATTCCATGGTCAATTTTGAATTTTGGTTCAGTTTGGAGGGAGAAAATCAAAAAATGCTTCTGGTACACGCCCATGGATAGAACTGACGTTTCAACAACCAATTTTAATGCAAAATGGGTCGCATTCTTCTCCAGCATGGTCAAAAATGTCAGGGCATGGGTTTGTAAGGACCTCCATGCTGTTTTTAATGCATTTTGGTCAATGGGGAATGGCTCCCACGTTTTTTCACGTTTTCTCTCTCCTGGGCTCGACCCATGCACTTTTAAAAAGCCGATTTGGCTCATTTTTCAAAGGTGGAACACTTTTTTACACAGCAAGCTTTTGTTTTCACCTTCAGCAAGTGATTTTTTGCAAGGATCAGACCTTTTCAGGGATTGTAATAGTTTTCTACCTCTTTGGTGTTGGAATGCAAGGATTTTGATGTTGAAAATCACAATACAGGCTCTGTGAATGCTTTCAGTCCTTTGTATGTGTTTTTTGTTTCATTTCAAACCTTTGATTACAGCTTATCAACTTGTGCATGATGTTTTATGTTGCAATTTCTGATTTGTGTCTATTTGCATGAGCAAAAATGTTCACCACTCCTTTGGTGTATCACCCTTATTAGTTTAGTTTCAATTTTTGCATCTCTTATCCCTATCTCCTTGCAATCTAGGATAAAATTAGGATCTGAACCTCTGCAGTTGTGCAAATAATAGATCTAATCAGAGGAGTTTGAGGAACCAACCTCTAATCTAGAGATTCCTCTCTCATTTTTACAAGTCCCACACTTGGAGAGAGGTTTCAATGTTGTGCAATCACATTGGATGCTTAAAACATCAATTTAGAAAACACAATATAAATCAAGATAGGGAAAGAAAACCAACAAAAACTAATTTTATTGCTTAAAATGATGCATAATCCATTACAATATAGGCACAAGGAAAGAATCCTTTTACAAAATGCATAAATTTGAGGCCTATAACTCATAAAAGTGTTGGAACAATTTTGGAAGAGTTCCTTGACATTCCAGAATTCCCCCCCAAATGAAGGGGAATTACATATATATAGAGAAAAGGAGCCACCAAATGACATATTTCATTAATTTCCCATATGGAGGTATGGGCAACCATATCGGTTCACTTTCTAATGGTAATTTTCTTACATGGAGAACATGGGTGCCATACCTCATTAATCTAGTTTTTGAGCCACCCTATATAATGTCATTAATGTCAGGTCGTATCAAAAACTCCTTGTTGACGATCAATAGTAACCACTATCGGCGACGCTTTGACAAGAATGGGGAGTTTCACTACTGATGAGGGAATGATTTTCACACAACAAGAATAAATGATGTTGCATGACAAGAATAAAGTGGTGACACGTGTCAAGATGGAATGGTGTCACACATCATGATGGAATGTTGTTGCGAGTCAAGATGGAATGTTTTCATGTGATAGGAAGAAAGTGGTTGTTGACACTTGTTAGGAAGAAAGGTTATCACATGTTAGGATGGAAGGTTCTCACACATCAAGATGGAATGTTTTCATGTGACAGGGAAGAAAGTGGTAGTTGACGTGCGTCGAAAGAAAGGTTGTTACACATCAACATGAAGTCATTGATGTGCGATATGAGGTGGTGGCTAATGCATGATTTATGTGTGTCGGTAAAGTGTGATTAACATGTGATAGGAAGAGGGGTGTTGACACACGTCAAGAAGAAATGGTTGACGCATGACAACAAGGTGAAAATCCATACATTTTTCCATTGCGGTGGCTCATAATATCACCATGAGATACCCTATAAAATTCTCTCCATTAACTATTAATTCCCATACGTTTAGGTTAATCCATTTTTACTAGGGGTTGCAAATATGGATAACTATTTGGCAACTTACAGGGTGATCTACCTGTTAGATCGGGAAGACTAGTGATTTTTCATCCGTTGAGCATGAAGTCATTCTTATTTCTAAAACTAGTCTAATTCCTGAAACCTCTTAAACCTCCAAAACACTTGTTGGAACATTATTTCATCACTAGACCTTTCATGAAAATAGAAATTGCAAAATAAACAAAGCACAACTATGTACAAATAATAAAATCATGCATATCCCAAATGTAACATGCAGAGAGTTTAAAATCACTTATCTGAAAGCAAATCTAACTATAATAGAACAATTTTCTACAAGCACTTAGAGGAATTAAGAACCTAAACTAGTATATACAAATGAGATTCATCCTTGACAACAATTCTTTAAGCAGAACCCATTGACTGGAATCTTCAATTCTTCTCCATCCAAATTTGACAATAAGAAAGTATTATTTTCTTTGCACCACGAGATTGGGTAAGGTCCACTCCATATTGCATCAAACTTGGAGTGCCTTCCTAGTTTGGCTCTATATTTTTGCATCCCATTTCAAAACTAAGTCTCCTTCCTGGAAAGTTCTATTTTTGGATTTTCTGTCAAAGTCTCATCTTGATTTGAGCTTGGTCCTTCTCCATTATTTTCATGGCCTAGTTCCTTAGCTCTTCTAGCTCCATGAGTTCTACATACCTGACTTCCATAGATGGAACTTTAAATAACTCCAACTGCTTGATAAGATCCGGGGTGGTAAATCGAAAGGATATTGGCGGTCATGCTTCCCTTCCATAAACCAACATGAAGGGGGAATAACCAATTGAATTCTTGGGAGTGATTTTATCATCCCATAAGGTTGATTTCAATTTGGTTTTCCAAGTCCTCTCAAGTTCATCGATTGTTATTCTTATGATTCTTAGCAAGTTATTTCTCATGGACTCTACTTTCCCATTACCCTGGGGGTAGTAATTAGAAGAAGTGATCAAATAGATGTCATTTCTAACATCCCAATTAGATATCTTTTCTCTAATGAAATATAAGGCATTATCTGATAATATAGTGGAAGGAACACCAACCTTATTGCAATACTTTTGTAGAAATCTAGAATGCTAGCTTCATTTGATTCCTTAAGTGCAACTATTTGTGTCCACTAAGTGAAGTAGTTTGTGGCTATAAGAATCCATTTGTGACCTAGGTTGTAACTTGGATTGATCACACCAATAAAATCCAGCCCCCATTACATGAAATGTTATTTAACCGAGATAGGATGGACTGGGATGGTGTTAGCTTCTCTTTACCTATGAAGAAGGAAAAATTCTTGAATTTATTGATCCATTCGAGTAGAAATCATTGAAAATATTAGGCCAGTAATAACTAGCGCTTGTGATTCTAATAGTAGCTAATTTTGGTGAAAAATGACCACCTACTTCTCTTGTCATGAAACTCGCATATGTCGATTGAGAAAGCAGGACTAAGCTTTGTGATATTTTATTAATCTCAATCAGTAAAGAATTACAGAGAATGGGCTGCAATATTTATAGATATTGCACAGCCAAATACACACAGGAGAATAAGTTGCACAGGTGCAACCAAATGCCAAAATGAATAAGCTTCCAATAACATCCGGGAAGCAGGAATTAGAAAAAGACAAATATATTGTTTAAAACAATATAACAATCTGAATACAAACAAATATGGTTGATTAACCATACAACAGTATATTTATTATTTAATTAATAAAATTAATTAAATAATCTAACTATGCATAATTAATAATAGGATAATATTATTTATCCTAACATTCCCCCCCTTAATTGTGCATTGTCAGAGAGATGAGGAGAGAAATGCTCTGAACAACTCGAACTTGTCACGTGCAAGTGACTTTGTGAAAATATCTGCTCGTTGTTCAGCTGTTGGACAAAATTGAAGCTAGATATTGTGCTTCAATACATGTTCGCTTATGAAATGAACCTGAACTTCAATGTGCTTTGTTCTCTCGTGAAAAACTGGATTGCGAACAAGTTTGAGAACACCTTCGTTATCAACATACATGGTGGTCGGTTTGTCTTGTGGTATTCCAAGTCCTTCCAGTATGCGACGTAGCCAAATCGCTTCACGCATGACGGCTTCTCTGCGAGCGATACTCGCTTCGTGGAAGAGCGAGAAACAAAGTGTTGTTTCTTACTTCCCCATGATATTGGTCCAGATCCCATAAAGAATACAAATCCAGAAGTGGATTTTCTA
The DNA here is from genome assembly GCA_018340775.1 of Taxus wallichiana var. yunnanensis. Classification (NCBI taxonomy): domain Eukaryota; kingdom Viridiplantae; phylum Streptophyta; class Pinopsida; order Cupressales; family Taxaceae; genus Taxus; species Taxus wallichiana. Next base: position 821,132,597 of record CM031239.1, read on the forward strand.
TCATCAATGTTACCTGCATGATCTGAATCCGAATATCCAGTCAAGAAGAAGTTTTCGTTCTTCTTGTATTCTAGACCAAGATCCACTGATCCTTTGAGATATCTTAAAATGCGCTTTGCTGCTTTCCAATGACAAACTTTGGGTTCTTGCATGAACCTGGATAGATAGCTTACTGCAAAGCTGATATCTGGTCTAGTGTAGGTCAGGTAAATGAGACTCCCAATCAGCTGCCGATAGAGAGTGGCACTTACCTCAGGAGATGGATCTCGAACGAGATAATCATGTGTCTGCTTCTCCATAGGTGTAGCAATTGGTGTGCAATCCATCATCCTAAACTTCTCGAGTGTTGTCTTGGTATATTTCATCTGAGAAACAAAGATGTGATTCTCTTTCTGCCATACTTCCAGTCCAAGACAGTAGTGCATAAACCCGAGATTTGTCATGTCGAATGATTAGTTAAGATCTTTCTTTGTTTCATCAATCATCTTCACTGAACTGCCAGTGATGACTAGATCATCGACATAAACTACAACAATCACCATCTCCCCCCCTTGCTTTTTGAGGTAGAGATTGGGATCGTATGGATTTCTGACGAATCCATGTTGTACGAGATGCTCATCAATCTTGATGTACCATGCCCGGGGTGCCTGTTTGAGGCCATACAGAGATTTCCTGAGTCTGCATACCTTTTCTTCTTGACCAGGTACTACATATCCCTCAGGTTGAGTCATGTAGACTTCTTCTTGCAAATCTCCATTCAGGAAGGCACTTTTTACGTCCATCTGGTGAACTTTCCATCCAAACTGAGCAGCTAGAGCAAAGATCATCCTGATCGTTTTGATCTTAGCTGTGGGAGCAAATGTCTCCTCATAGTCAATACCTTCTTTCTGTGCATACCCCTTTGCTACAAGTCTTGCTTTACACTTGTCCACTGTCCCATCTGCTTTGTACTTAGTTTTGAATATCCATCTGCATCCAATGGGTTTCTTCCCTGGTGGAAGATCGACAAGCTGCCAAGTGTTATTCTTCATCACTGATTGATATTCAGAATCCATGGCATCTTTCCAAGCTTTTGACTGTAGGGCTTCCTGGACTGTAGAGGGCTCGTCTGATTCAATGACTCTACTCATCAAAGCAAAGTTAACTTCTTCTCTTGCTTTACTGCGAGTCCGTGGTCCAGGGGTGGATGTATCCGGTGGAGCATCCAATCTTGCATCTCGTAATGTACTTGTACACCATTTAGGCATACGTTGAGCTGTTCCCATGGGTTGTGGTCCTATCTGATCAACACCATCATCCCCATCATCACTTTCATCTTCTGAGGGAACATTTGCTTCAGTTTTTACAACTGGTGAAAAATCTACATCTTGCGAGTCCGGAGGAGGAGTCTCTGCTTCCTTCTTCTCGAAAAACTCAACATCTCTACTTGTGTAGACTTTTCTGGTCTTAGGATCCATCAGTCTGTACCCAAGAGTCTCTTCACTGTATCCAATGAAGATGAGATTTTGTGACTTCATGTCCAATTTCTTTCTGTTCTGTTTGGGTATGTGCATGCTTGCTTTGCATCCGAATACTCTGAGGTGTGCAATGGATGGTTTCCTCTTTGACCATGCTTCTTGTGGTGTAATTCCATCAAGAGCAGTTGTGGGCGCTCTGTTTAACAAATACACTGTTGTTTTTGCTGCTTCTGCCCAAAATGTCTTTGCAAGTTCGAATCATCGATCATGCATCGCACCATTTCCATGATAGTATGATTTCTTCTCTCGACAACACCATTTTGCTGTGGTGTGTGTGGAGGAGGAATTTGTCGATGAATCCCGTGAGTTTGTAGATAGTCTCTGAACTCATCACTGGTGAATTCCCCCCCTCGATCTGAGTGGAGAGTTCTGATGTGACGACCAGTTTCTTTCTCAACTGCCACTTTGAACTTTTTGAATGTTTCAAAGGCTTCACTTTTCTTGTGAAGACAAAAAATCCACATTTTGCGTGAATAGTCGTCAACACAGAGCATGAAGTACTGGAACCCTGAATGACTTGGCTGCATTGGACCACACAGATCGGTATGAACCAGGTCAAGTTTTCCATGAGCTCGCTCTCTGTGTTGTTTCCCTGCTAAGCAGTGAGGACACTTGTCTGTATCCTTCTGAAGAGATGGTAGCCCATGTACCATATTACACCGGCGAAGTGTGTCGAGATATTTGAAACTTACATGACCAAATCTCCGATGCCACAACTGAGCTGAGGTGGAGTTTTTAGCCACGAGTGCTTGATCATTTTTGTGAATGAAATCAAGTTGAAACATTCTTCCCACATTTGAGGCTTTTGCAATTATTTTCGAGCCTCTTGATTTATCTCGAATCAAACACATTTTCTTGCCGGATTGACTATCAAAGTCAATTTTCAAATTGTGATCTAGGAGTTGACTGACCGAAAGAAGGTTCTTTGTCAACCCAGGGACATATAGAACATCTGATAGTCTGCAGTTGCGTGAACCAAGGGGTAGAGAAATGTTTCCAATCCCCTGTACTGTATATGAAGAATCATCTCCCAACGAAACATGATTTTTCGATGGCGTGTCCCTCATTGAAATAAACCAGTCTCTGTGGCCGGTCATGTGTCGAGTGGCTCCCGAATCAACATACCAGACGTCACTAGATGATGTGGATGGTTCACTTGATCGAGCAGTGAACAAGAAGTCTTCATTGTCTGACTGATCTTGTTGCTCAGCAATATTACCTTGCTGGTGGGGTCTTCTTTTCCAGTTCCCCTTTTTCTGCCCGTGATAGTTGTTTGAATGTCCCTTGTAAGTTTGTTGTTGTTGTGGTCCAGAATTGCTCGATGAACCTTTCTTATATGTGTTAAACCAACATTCTTGCAAGTCATGTCCTCTTTTGCAGATTGGACATCGCTTCTTCTGTTGATTGTCCCCATGATACTGATTCTGATGTGGGGACTTCTGATAGGATTTAGGTTTTCCTTTACCTTTTCCTTTCCATTTTTGATGTGAAGACAGTGCCTGCTCCTCTTCATCATCCTTGTTGTACATTGCTTCCTCTTGTTGCAGTAGGTTTACTAACTTGTCAAAACTAATTGTCGTATCTGACAAGTTTAGAGTTGTGAAAAAAATTCGGTAAGAAGAAGGGAGAGCTCTCAGAACAATGGGAACGAGAGACTCATCTTTGACTTCTTCTCCTAGGGCTAGAAGTGAAGCCCTCAACTCTGCAACTCTTCTTAGGAAGGCTTCAATTTTCTCATTCTGTTTGAATTTCAACGTATGTAACTGACTCTGCAAATTGAGTATGACATTCTTGTTCTTGGCCTCATATATTGTGCTCAGTTTATCCCAAGCTTCTTTTGCTGATGTAGCATCTCGAATGTGGACTTGCACATCGTCGGATACTCCAAACAAGATGATGAGCTTTGCTTTCTGATCTGCTCTATCAAATTGTCGTTGTTGTGTTGCATCCGTTGGTGATCTGGTTAGAGTACCACCACCAACAGCGGCATTTCTTCAAACTCAAGTTGTGTCTTTATTTTTGTCTTCCAAGCAGCATAGTTGCTTCCTCTGAGCAATTGTGAATCCGGAAGAAAAAATTTGGGGGCATTGGTGCCCATTTTGCAGAGATCACTGACAGGGTTTGGCTCTTATCACTCCAGGTATAAGGTCTCCCAATCTATATACCGTCAGTCCGATATACCGAACCTTTCTATATACGCGCCCTTCCGATATACCCGTCGGTACGTGGAAGAAGCTCGCCCTTTCTATATACCCGGCGGTACGTGAAAGAGGCGTTAACGTACGTGAAAGAATTCGATACGTGGTACCAAGACAGTACTGATGGGGTCTGTGTGATTATTGACACCGGCTCAAAGAAATATCCTCATACGCGCGCGTAACTTCGCTATATACTCGGATAATTTCTCAGTCCGGATTTATGTCTTGCAATCGTTCACAGACGGATGGGATGGTTCATAGTGTGTGCACTGTGACCTTATTACTCCCCGTTGATTTATAGGGACGATGCCCAGATGACGTTGTTGCAGCTATATTAGGCGTTAAGTGCAGTAGTAGTCGCGACGGCTTTACCCGTAAGCGCTTCCCAGAGGCACTGTATATACCGAACGCTGCGAATGAGATCTAGGATCTCGTGAGTGTTACAGAACCAAATTTACTATTTTTGATTACAATTCTGCCAGTTTCTGAGTAGTTACAAAGTTTTGCAGTTGACTATGGCAACCTGCAAATTAGTACAATATACAATACAATTTGAATGACAGGCAAAAATTTACAATTTCGGGGTCCTGGTGACCTCCTGAACCCAAAATGCTAAAAATTGCAAAAAAATAGCTGAAAATGCAATTTTTAGGTGGGTCTCCTTTTGCAAAAAATGTCTGGAATGAGAAAACAGACCAAATAGGAGAAATTTTTTTTTTACCCTAAATTAGGGATTCTCCGCTAAATTTAGTTAGTCGTAACTAAATTCAAAAAAGCCTGCTAAATTTAGCAGTTCCGCCAGAATTTCCGCCAGATGCAAAAGGAGAGTTTTTGAGTGTTTTTGTGGGATTTGATCCTCAAACCTCTCACTCCTAAGGCACATGCAATAACCAACTTGGCCACTTGGGGCGCTTGGACTATGAATGGAAGAAATTTGTATTTAATGTCAAATAAATTGACTTACCTCTTGAAAAATGAATGCCACGTGGCGCATGCTGGTGAAGGGGCGTTTTTAGGGTTCTATTTGCCCAAAAAACGGATCTGAGGCTTTATTTCTTTGCTCAGGCCGCATTTACTTGCTCAGGCCTCATTTTCTCCTTCCCACGCACTGATCAAGCCGTATTTTTTGCTGTATTTTCTTCTTGGGCGCGTGTTTGAATGCCAGGCCACGTTTTTCACTGTACAGGCCACGTTTTTGACTTGTGGCTGTGTTTTTTTATTGCTGGGCCGTTTTTTTTATGCTGGGCGCATTTTTTTGATGCTGGAGGCGTTTTTTTAATGTTGGGCGCATTTTTTTGATGCTGGAGGCTTTTTTTAATGCTGGGCGCATTTTTTTGATGCTGGAGGCGTTTTTGATTGTACAGGCCGTATTTTTTACAATCTAAGCTTCATTTGCTTGCTGTTTGCATGTGCAGGGCGTGGCAGATGGAGAAGGGCGCGGGCTTGAGGAGAATGACGTTTTTTTAGCTCCAAAAACACATTTTTCCTAATGCAGGCCGCGCAGGGACTGAGTATGGGCGCATATGCTAAAAAAACTCTTTTTTTTTACCTCCCACTGTATATTTTCCAGCTTGGGTGCCTCCTTCTTCTTTTTTTTATTTTCTTTGCTCTGTTTGTTCACTGCAGGTGCATATACACAGCAAAGCAATCCTCCAAAACAAGATATAGCTCTAAATGCAGTAAAAACAAAACCCTGATTGGGGAATTTTTTTTTTTAAATTCAATACTCAGCAATTTTTTCTCAGTCTTTGAGTGCACCAGTGCAAAAAAAAATTTGCCTTCCAAGTACCTGGAAGGAACAGGCGGATGTGGGGGAGGCAGGGATGGGGCTGGGAGTTTGCACGAGGCTGCACAGGCTCTCAAATGCTGCAAATACGTCTCCAATCTCCTCTTTCTCTGCTGCTCTCTCTTCCACACCTTCACAGGGCCAGAATTTCGCTCTGGTACCAAATGTTGATTGAGAAACAGGGACGGAAGCCTGTGATATTTTATTAATCTCAATCAGTAAAGAATTACAGAGAATGGGCTGCAATATTTATAGATATTGCACAGCCAAATACACACAGGAGAATAAGTTGCACAGGTGCAACCAAATGCCAAAATGAATAAGCTTCCAATAACATCCTAGGCTGCGGGAATTAGAAAAAGACAAATATATTGTTTAAAACAATATAACAATCTGAATACAAACAAATATGGTTGATTAACCATACAACAGTATATTTATTATTTAATTAATAAAATTAATTAAATAATCTAACTATGCATAATTAATAATAGGATAATATTATTTATCCTAACAGCGTAATACCCTCTCTATATGATCTATCTTGATTCACCTTAGGAGGACACCATTCACATCCCTTTTGAACAAAATATTATCTACAAGCACATATGGGATGTAATGAAGTCTGAAATACCTCCTTTTGGACTTACTCAATCCTTGAGAAATTTGATCACTTTGAAGAAAATATACAATATCTTGATTCCAACAAGGAATGGGTATGCCATATACACTTGCTTCTAGATTATCTTTCAACATCATAACAACTTTTGCATCCTCTCTTGATTCAACGTGTTGGTTGGAAGCTATTTTCTCACACAACTCTTTCCCCTAACTAATTTGGTCACATTTATAACAAAATCATTCTCCATGACCTTGGTTATCTAACCAACTCTCTTTTCATTAAGGTCCTTGTTTAATAGAAAATATGAAACTAATAGATGAATTCTCTTTTGTTTGACACTAGATGCCCGAATTTCTTTAAAATTCTAATCACAACATGGAAATTCTTCTCCATGAATGAATATCTCAGCTATAATCATGAAGACCTTGGTGAATAATGCAATAGGTTTCTCTAGACCTTATTTCTTTGGTTGTACCAGTATGGTGGATATTGTATCCGTGCCTCCAAAAGAATATAAAATGAATTCCTTTGAGAAATATGGATTAATGAGGTTTGGAGATTGTGTAATTTCCTACTTTATGTCTTTGAATATTTATTTTCCTTTAGTAGTCCATTTGAAAACCATGTTCTTTTTCAACATTAGTGTCAGTGGCTTGACAAGATGGGCAAAGTTAGGAACAAACCTCCTAACAAAATTAATTTTCCCAAAAACATTTGGAGATCCTTTTTATGACTTGGCAATGGAAATGCTTGAATAGATTCAACTCATTCTAGATCAATTTCTACCCCCTCCTTAGAAACAATGTAACCTAAGAGCTTACCTTCATGAGCTAAGAATATGCGCTTTTTTGGATTAAAAAAAACTCCAAATATCTTACATCTTTGGAATACTTGTCTGAGGTGAAAGAGGTGACTTGTTGCATTCTTGGAGAATACAATAATGTCATCTAGATACACAAAAACTATCTTATTGATAAGCCCTTTGAATTCCTTATATGTTTCCCTTTAGAAAGTGGCTCTGGCATTTGACAGGTCCCAATGACATCTTCATATAAGCATATGTGCCCCACTTTGTAGTGAAGGCTGTCTTGAATTGGTCTTCCTCTTTCACCATGATTTGATTATAGCCCGAGTAGCCATCCAACAATGAGAACCTTTTGAAACTGGCTACAACCTGCAGGATTTTCTCCATGGAAGGAAGTGGATAGTGGTCCTTGAGAGAGGCCTTATTCAAGTCTTGGAAATCCACATATAACCTAATTTCATCATTTTTCTTCCTAACCAACACCGATTCGTTATCCATGAAGAGTTCTTGATCGGAAGATGATGCTTTCCTTTATGATCCTATTTAGTTCCTTGTTTATGAGAGGCTCAATGTGATGGTTTATTGGTCTTTGCTTTTGTTTAATGGGCTTGCATTTAGATTTTCTTGATTCTTGCTCACCTTGCAAACTTGGAGAATTTTACCCTCTTCAACCAAAATGGATTCTGAATCTTCCCTTTTTACTTGAATTTTGGTCTTCTCTCTCTAAAATTGATCATTGGGATTGAATATTGACTCTAGAGTCACTAAACCCTTTGCAATTTGTTTGTCCACAATTGTACCACTTGATCCCCATACTACTGCTCTCAATTTCTCCTAATTTTTAACTGAGAACTTAGCCTCCTCCTATAAAAAATTAATGATTTGTTGATCATTCTCAAATATTTGCCAACTCATGTTATTGTCTGATACAATTGGCCTCACAATTACATGAATATGTGGTTGTGTTTTATCTCTTTTAATACTATCCACCACATCAAATGTTTCTCCAATTGTTGCAAGCCTATCCACAACCTCATTCTTCTTCCTTGGTATGGCTTGAATATTGAACACTTCAAAATCATCAATTTGATCCCATACTCAATGTTTGTAGGCTTTGAGTATATCATTCTTAGCAACATGTTTTCCCCTAACCTTTGGTATATAGTTAACTCACTATCCCCAAACACTTGCAAGTTTTTATACCCCTATTTCTTTCCCAATTCAATCCATGTATCAAAGCTTCATACTCAGTTGTATTATTTGAACAAGTAAACTAAAAATGGAAATATGAGTAGTACTTCATACCTTGTGGTGAAAAAATCATTGATCCTACTCTAGCACCTTGCCTACTCCATGATCCATCGAATAATAGCTACCAATCACCCTTATCATATGGTTTGGTGAGGCTAGGAAGAGGTGTGTTTTCCTCATGCAAATAATAAACTCCCAACTCAACCTCCTCTATTTCCTTATATGGATCATATCTCGTGTCTTTTTTTTTTTCTATTCATTAAGAGTCAAATCTGAGATGCCTCCAAATTTGGTATCTGCTTCCTGAGTATTTTCACAATCCTTTTGATCAAAGGATGAGAAATTTTCATTGATTAGGCTTGGTACACGAGGCTCAATATGGAAATTTTCAATATGTTCATACTTGATTGTATCCTTAGCTCCATGCCTTTTTCTGAAGAGAATATGTGACCAATCAACTGACAAGTAGCCTCCAATTTTAGCAGTGAAGTATCTTGACAAGCATAATGCAAAGTGTGGTGGCAATTCAATCACTGATATATCCTGCTGAACTAAGACATTAGGACATGCATGTAATGTGAGGTTTACAAATTTTATGATCCCAATGGTCCCCATTGTTGTCCCATCTAACTGTACTACTCCTTTAGAAACCGTGTCATATTTCGTGCCCAATCGATCTATAATATGTTTCAAAGATTACTAAACTATTAGCCCCTGAGTCAATCATGCAATTGTGTACAAGGTTATTCCTAATAATCAAAGATATATAGAATGGAGGAGGCTTTATGTTTTTACCTTGCTGACCTCCATGAACTCCTTCTTTTAGAGCTACATTAGTGAGTACCTTCTCTTGATTCTTGGACAACTCATTTGATGCTTGACCAATTTTCCATGGTTGCTTGTAACAAATCCCGTTGGCCTGGAATTTTCAATGATTCCCACATAGAAATTCTTACATTGGTCTTCTTAATTTGATCAATAATATTAAAAGGATATGGATTCTTGTTTTATTTACTCTTACTCGACATGAATTTCTCCTACACATGGGCTACTACAACCGGTACTTGAGTTGGCTTAGAAGGTAGTTTGGGCTGATTTTGAACATTTGGGGCTGTGCTTAGATTGCTAATACCCCAAAGTGTGATAGAAGGATGATAAGTACTTGGATTAAATGACTACCCTTCCTCTATATTCCTCTTCTTAGACCTCATGTTGGCTGCCACACTTTGAGAAGGGGATTGATTTATTCCACATAAATCCTCAACTTGCCAATTCATAAGTGTTGTCTCATTTGGAGGTGCTTCCTAATTAGTTACCTACTGCTGAATTTATTCTTGGTTTGGTTCTCAAAGAACACCCATCATAGTCACCATAAATGTTTGATTTAGAGCACCATTGAAGCATGTTGCCTAATTGTGTAGTTGGCTACATGGGAAACACCATTCATATTTTTGTGTTATGTTGTTTTGAGTTGGAACTAAGGCCCTAGATGTTGAAACTACATTAGGGTTATATGCTTGGAATGGCTTAGTAGCTTGGGGTTGTCCTTGGTTCTAGTTAGCAGCTTGAATAGGTGGTCTATTTGGCTGATATGGAGGTTTATTAGGTTGGAACTGAGGCTAATAAGGTCTAGAATTTTGAGCTTGTTGCCTCTTAAGAGTTACCAACTCATTTCCTAAGTTTTGCAATTGTTTCATAACCTCCTGGAGTTCATTTGAAGGGATAGAAGAAGAAGTGGAAGCTTCATTTGAACTCTAATTTCTTAGAGCAGGGATGGGGGCTATTGTAGGTGTTTGATTAGGATTAGGATTCCCCATATCTAGATAGAGAGGCATAGGTGGCCTAGGTGCAAGTTTACCAGCTTGAATTAGGTAATTCTCAGCTCTAATGGCTATGGCATAAGCATATGGTAGGGTTATTCCTCCCATAGATTGTATCATAACAGATATATAAGAATTTAGAGCTTTAAAAAATATAGAAATACACCTTTAGCTATTGGTTTGATTGCAATTGGGATCCTCTCCCATGTTCTTTGGAATCTAGAATTGAAGTCTATCATTTGCTCAGCTAGTGCCCTTTTTATTGTATTCATCTACTCTAAAAGGGATAAGTTGTCATCCCTCTCCCCAAATTGGCCATAGAGAGCTATGCACAATTGATCCCAATTTTGAATTGATCCTACTCCCAATTCTCTGAACCAATGAAACAATTTTATTTATAAATAATAAGCCAACAACCTAACCACAATATCCCTCTCAACAATCTCATGTATGGCACAAACATTTGCAATGTCTTGAATATGGTCGATGGGAGTTGTGTGATTTTCTCCAGTGAAGTATGGGATATTCTTTAATGTTGCTATGGACCAAATTTTGTGCATTAAGGGCAAGTGGACTGCTTCCCGTGAAATTTGCATAGGGGTTTGGAGGTGGCTTATTTGGTGGTTGTTGATGAGCCATCCTAAGTGGCCTAAGAACCCTAGTCGATTGAATAAAGGGTCTACTAGGTGGAGGTGTGGATAATGTTCTAATTGGTGGAGATGGAGACCTTTGTACTCTTCTTCCTCTCCTTCCTCTTCCTGGAGATAACTACAAGTATTCAAAAATACCTTCTTCTCTTTCTCTAGACCGATTTTCACTCTTCTCATGAACTTGATAAACTTGGGCTGCTGAAACCACTGGATTTGAATGATGGAGTTGCTATATGTGTTTCTGAAAAGCCTCTAAAGGATGGAAATTCACCAAGACACACACCCAATCTTGATAAAAAAATGAAAATATTGACTTTTATCCCACCAGGCATGCAAAAACATTATTTCAAAAAAGTAGCACCCTAGGATTTGCACATTACAAAACCCTACTTTTAACTAACATGGGATTGTCTCAAGGTGTGGGACCCTTGCAATTGAGACAAACCTCTAGAGAAGGTTGGTTCTTGACCTATTCTAATGTTAACCTACTCCTAAACTATGAATTCTAAGGAACCAGAGAGAGAGAGAGAGAGAGAGAGAGAGAGAGAGAGAGAGAGAGAGAGAGAAATACATAAAATGTAAATCCTAAACTAAGGGAGGCGATAACACTACAAAAACACCGAAGAGAATCCTAGTGATTTTAGAGCACAACAAATTTAAACCCTATAAAGGAACATCAATATACAAAATATACCTACAAAATATAATAGAAGGAAATAAATGCAATATAAATAAAGCTAGGGTAAAAAAATACACAAAACTCTAGTTTTATTGCTTAAAAATGGTGCACAATCCATTACAATATAGGCACAAGGAAAGAATACTTTCACAAAATGCATAAATTTGAGGCATACAACTCATAAAAGTGTCGGAATAATTTTGGCAGAGTTCCTTTACATTCCAGAATGTCTCCCCCAAAATGAAGGGGAAATTACATATATATAGATAAAAGGAGCCACCAATCCACATATTTCATTAATTTTCCATATGGAGGTATGGGAAACCATACTGGTTCACTTTCTAATGGTACTTTGCTTGCAAAACAAACATGGGTACCATACCTCATTAATATGATTGTTGAGTTACCATGTATGATGTTATTAATGTTGGGTCATATCATAAATGCCTTGTTAACAATCAACAGTAACCAACAAAAGGCACCCAAAAAAATGGGGAGTGTCACTACCGACAAGGGAATTATTGTCGCATGACAAGAACAAATTTTTTCACGTGACATGAAGAAAGTGGTGATGCACGTGAAGATGGAATGTTGTCACACGGTAGGAAGAAAGTAGTGATGCATGTCAAGATGGAATATTGTTGCACATCAAGATGGAAGGTTATCGTGTGTCAAGATGGAATACTATCGCACGATAAGAAGAAAGTGGCAGTTGAAACGTGTAAGGAATAAAGTTTTTTGCATGTTAGGATGGAAGGTTGTTGCATGTCAAGATGGAATGCTATCACACGATAAGAAGAAAGTGACAGTTGATGTGTGTTAGGAAGAAAGGTTTTTGTGCATCAGTATGAAGTTGTTTATACACGACAGGAGGCGGTGGCTGATGCATGGTTGATGCACATCAAAAGAATTTGATTGATACATGAAAGGAAGAGGGGCGTTGACACACATTAATAAGAAATGGTTGACACACATGAGAATAAGGTGGAAATCCATACATTTTTCTAACTTAACCATTAAAACAAATTAGGCTCTAGACCTTCGTCATGGCTCGCAAGCTCACCACGACATACCACCGTAAATTGATCCCCATTAACTATCAATGCCCATATGGAGGTTAATCCATTTTGTATGGGGTTGCAAATATGAATAATAGTTACAAGCTTTGAAAGGGTTAGAATCCACTAGAAAAGTAAATGTTTTACCTTTGTGTTCTTACTTAAGGCATTAATTCAATAAAATATGGTTATTTTATTAAAATATAAATGCAAAGATCTGTTGTAAATGATATACAATGGAATTCAAAAAAACAATTTATTTAACTATAACTATAAAAGGAAATGAGAGGGGTAAGGTACTTACATGAACATCAATTATCCCGCAATGAATCTCGAACTAGAAAATATGATGAAACAGAACCACAGACCATCATAACATAACATAGAAAATGGCAACAGAGGTGGAGATGGTTGGTGGGGGCACCTAGAGAGGGACAGGGTGCCCATGGGTGCCCTAGGCATGTTTCTAGGCATCCGGGTCTACATAAAAGGTCGTAACCTAGTTCGATATGATCGTTAGGGATTTTCACTTTCTCACCTTTAGTCTCCTATATATCACACTTGGATCACCGAGGTAGTCAGAAACCTACAATGAATTATAGACCTACAAAAACCCTCAAATAGACATCAAATAATAAAAATAAAGATCAAAATAGCATAGGAATGATCAAAATAGCATTGATAGATCTTTAGTTCATTGGATTCAGCCACCCAACTTATGGTACAAGTTGAATTTTGATGGGGCATCCAAAGGAAACCCAGGGGCATCAGGAGGAGGTGGGGTGATCAGGGATCACATAGGCTGCTTTTTCATTTTCTAGTAAAATGGGCCACCAAACAAATCACTATTTTGAAGCTCTAGTAGCACTATGGGGATCAAACTTGTTAGAGATTGTAATATTTCCAATATTATAATTGAAGGGGACTCTTTAAACATAATAAATCTTTTAAATCAAGCATAACCCCCTAGTTGGACCATTAGGGATTTCATTTATGAATCTATTGAGATTTGTAAATCCTTTACAAACTGTCAAATCATCCACTCATATCATGAAGGAAACAAAGTGGTGGATAGTCTTGCTAACTATGGTGTTAGTAATAACATGCAAACTTGGTTTAGTGATGACATCCTCCCTAGTAAGGTACATAATGACATCATCAAGGATAAATATGAAATAAAAACTAGCATTAAGAATTCCTTTGTTGTATTGAGAGTGATTACTCCTCGTGCATGGATAATAATTTCACTCACCTTCACACGCTTTTTGGGTATGAAAATACGTTGTCAAGAAGCATATTTGGGGGAAAGCATTTTCATTGGGAAAAAAGAAAGAAAAATGAAAGAATGGGTGGAGCTCGATGTCAAACTAAACCAACCTACAACCCAACTTGGAAGGAGGATGTGACCCTATGGACTTATCTACAATCGGGTGGGGTCTTAAACCTCATTAAAAATTTCATGGTCATGATAAAGATATTTCTCTTGATTCATGACTAGGTGGAAGAAAAGAATGGTTGAATATGGGGAGATAAGCAATTAAAATCAATGAAGAGCTTATTGCTGAGGTCACGGGGTTGAGTCTCGAAGGTGCTAAATTCTTCATCAAGAAGGTTGACAAGAAAATTAAATCCAAGAAATTCCTAGTAGATAAATAAAATTTTGATTTGTTATAGAAAGCATAAAAGTGACCTCCATTCTAGAGCCATTTGATAAAATTACAAGGATGATAGTCAGGTATGTTACTTTAGAAGGCAGATATGTGATGGTTCCTCTCAAACATTTGGTTTTCCTAAATCATTTTAGAAGGAATTTACATGTTAGCTTCCCACATTATATTTTAAATTCACTAGAACGCTCTCGTTCGGGGTTTCAAACCCACACCCGTGTCAACCCCCTTCAAGAAGGCCTCATTCTACTACTTCATCACCACTACCTTTCTTAACATCATTCAATTACTACACCCTACCCCGTCTTACCCCGAGTCCAGTGCCCCCACCATATCTACTGGTCGAAGGAAAATCATTTGCTCATCTAGTGCCCTTTTTATTGTTTTCATCTACTCTAAAAGGGATAAATTGTCATCCCTCTCCCCAAATTGTCCATAGAGAGATATGCACAATTGATCCCAATTTTGAATTGATCCTACTCCCAATTCTCTCTCGAACCAATGAAACAATTTTATTTATAAATAATAAGCCAACAACCTAACCACAATATCCCTCTCAACAATCTCATGTATGGCACAAACATTTGCAATGTCTTGAATATGGTCGATGGGAGTTGTGTGATTTTCTCCATGAAGTATGGGATATTCTTTAATGTTGCTTTATGGAACAAATTTTGTTCATTAAGGGCAAGTGGAATTCTTCCCGTAAAATTAGCATAGGGGTTTGGAGTTGGCTTCTTTGGTGATTCTTTGATGATGAGCCATCCTAAGTGGCCCAAGAACCCTAGTCGATTGAATAAAGGGTCTACTAGGTGGAGGTATGGATAATGTTCTAATTAGTGGAGATGGAGACCTTTGTACTCTTCTTCCTCTCCTTCCTCTTCCCGAGATAAATTCAAGTACTCAAAAATACCTTCTCTCTTTCTCTAGACCGAGTTTTCACTCTTTTCATGAACTTGATACACTTGGGCTGCTGAAACCAATGGATTTGAATGATGGAGTCGCTATATGTGTTTCTGAAAAGCCTCTAAAGGATGGAATTTTACTAAGACACACACCCAATATTGATAAAAAAATGAAAATATTGACCTTTATCCCACTAGGCATGCCAAAATCAAGTTATTTCGTAAAAGTAGCACCCTAGGATTTGCACTTACAAAACCCTACTTTTCACTAACATAGGATTGTCTCAAAGTGTGGGACCCTTGCAATTGAGACAAACCTCTAGAGAAGGTTGGTTCTTGACCTATTCTAATGTTAACCTACTCCTAAACTATGAATTCTAAGGAACCAGAGAGAGAGAGAGAGAGAGAGAGAGAGAGAGAGAGAGAGAGAGAGACATACATAAAATGTAAATCCTAAACTAAGGGAGCGATAACACTACAAAAACACCAAGAGAATCCTAGTGATTTTAGAGCACAACGAATTTAAACCCTATAAAGGAATCAATATACAAAATATACCTACAAAATATAATAGAAGGAAATAAATGCAATATAAATAAAGCTAGGGTAAAAAAATACACAAAACTCTAGTTTTATTGCTTAAAAATGGTGCACAATCCATTACAATATAGGCACAAGGAAAGAATACTTTCACAAAATGCATAAATTTGAGGTATACAACTCATAAAAGTGTCGAATAATTTTGGCGAGTTCCTTTACATTCCGAATGTCTCCCCCAAAAATGAAGGGGAAATTACATATATATAGATAAAAGGAGCCACCAATCCACATATTTCATTAATTTTCCATATGGAGGTATGGGAAACCATCTTGGTTCACTTTCTAATGGTACTTTGCTTGCAAAACAAACATGGGTACCATACCTCATTAATATGATTGTTGAGTTACCATGTATGATGTTATTAATGTTGGGTCATATCATAAATGCCTTGTTAACAATCAACAAGAACCAACAACAGCACCCAAAAATGGGGAGTGTCACTACGACAAGGGAATTATTGTCGCATGACAAGAACAAATTTTTTTCGCGTGACATGAAAAAAGTGGTGATGCACGTGAAGATGGAATGTTGTCACACGGTAGGAAGAAAGTAGTGATGCATGTCAAGATGGAATATTGTTGCACATCAAGATGGAAGGTTATCGTGTGTCAAGATGGAATACTATCGCACGATAAGAAGAAAGTGGCAATTGAAACGTGTAAGGAATAAAGTTTTTGCATGTTAGGATGGAAGGTTGTTGCATGTCAAGATGGAATGCTATCACACGATAGGAAGAAAGTGACAGCTTGACGTGTGTTAGGAAGAAAGGTTTTGTGCATCGATGAAGTTGTTTATATACGACAGAGGCGGTGGGCGATGCATGGTTGATGCACATCAAAAGAATTTGATTGATACATGAAAGGAAGAGGGCGTTGACACACATTAATAAGAAATGGTTGAGACATGAGAATAAGGTGGAAATCCATACATTTTTCTAACTTAACCATTAAAACAAATTCGGCTCTAGACCTTCGTCATGGCTCGCAAGCTCACCACGACATACCCCGTAAATTGATCCCCATTAACTATCAATGCCCATATAGAGTTAATCCATTTTGTATGGGGTTGCAAATATGAATAATAGTTACAAGCTTTGAAAGGGTTAGAATCCACTAGAAAAGTAAATGTTTTACCTTTGTGTTCTTACTTAAGGAATTAATTCAATAAAATATGGTTATTTTATTAAAATATAAATGCAAAGATCTGTTGTAAATGATATACAATGGAATACAAAAAAAAAAAAACAATTTATTTAAATATAACTATGAAAGGAAATGAGAGGGGTAAGGTACTTACATGAATATCAATTATCCATGAATGAATCGAACTAGAAAATATGATGAAAGCAGAACCACGAGACCATCATAACATAACATAGAAAATGGCAACAGAGGTGGAGATGGTTGGACCGGGGCACCTAGAGAGGGAGAGGGGGTGCCCATGGGTGCCCTAGGCATGTTTCTAGGCATCTGGTCTACATAAAAGGTCAGAACCTAGTTCGATATGGTCGTTAGGGATTTTCACTTTCTCACCTTTAGTCTCCTATATATCACACTTGGATCACCGAGGTAGTTGTAAAACCTACAATGAATTATAGACCTACAAAACCCTCAAATAGACATCAAATAATAAAAATAAAGATCAAAATAGCATAGTAATGATCAAAATAGCATTGATAGATATTTAGTTCATTGGATTCAGCCACCCAACTTATGGTACAAGTTGAATTTCGAAAGGGCATCCAAAGGAAACCCGGGGGCATCGGGATGAGGTGGGGTGATCATGGATCACATAGGCTTCTTCTACATTTTCTAGTAAAATGGGCCACCAAACAAATCACTATTTTGAAGCTCTAGTAGCAATATGAGGGATCAAACTTGTTAGAGATTGTAATATTTCCAATATTATAATTGAAGGGGACTTTTTAAACATAATAAAGCTTTTAAATCAAGTAGAATCCCCTAGTTGGACCATTAGGGATTTCATTTATGAATCTATTGAGATTTGTAAAACCTTTACAAACTGTCAAATCATCCACTCATATCGTGAAGGAAACAAAGTGGTGGATAGTCTTGCTAACTATGGTTTTAGTAAAAACATGCAAACTTGGTTTGGTGATGACATCCTCCCTAGAAAGGTACATAATGAAATCATCAAGGATAAATATGAAATAAAAAACTAGCATTAAGAATTCCTTTGTTGTATTGAGAGTGATTACTCCTCGTGCATGGATAATAATTTCACTCACCTTCACACGCTTTTTGGGTATGAAAATACGTTGTCAAGAAGCATATTTGGGGAAAGCATTTTCATTGGGAAAAAAGAAAGAAAAATGAAAGAATGGGTGGAGCTCGATGTCAAACTAAACCAACCTACAACCCAACTTGGAAGGAGGATGTGACCCTATGGACTTATCTACAACCTCGGGTGGGGTCTTAAACCTCATTAAAAAATTTCATGGTCATGATAAAGATATTTCTCTTCAATTCATGACTGGGTGGAAGAAAAGAATGGTTGAATATGGGGAGATAAGAAATTAAAATCAATGAAGAGCTTATTCTTTGAGGTCACGGGGTTGAGTCTCGAAGGTGCTAAATTCTTCATCAAGAAGGTTGACAAGAAAATTAAATCCAAGAAATTCCTAGTAGATAAATGAAATTTTGATTTGTTATAGAAAGCATAAAAGTGACCTCCATTCTAGAGCCATTTGATAAAATTACAAGGATGATAGTCGGGTATGTTACTTTAGAAGGCGGATATGTGATGGTTCCTCTCAAAATTTGGTTTTCCTAAATCATTTTAGAAGGAATTTACATTTTAGATTTCCACATTATCTTTTAAATTCACTAGAACGCTCCGTTCGGGGTTTCAAACCCACACCCGTGTCAACCCCCTTCAGTAAGGCCTCATTCTACTACTTCATCACCACTACCTTTCTTAACATCATCCAATTCCTACGCCCTACCCCGTCTTACCCCGAGTCCAATGCCCCCACCATATCTACTTGTCGAAGGAAAATCATTTGCTCATCTAGTGCCCTTTTTATTGTTTTCATCTACTCTAAAAGGGATAAATTGTCATCCCTCTCCCCAAATTGGCCATAGAGAGATATGCACAATTGATCCCAATTTTGAATTGATCCTACTCCCAATTCTCTGAACCAATGAAACAATTTTATTTATAAATAATAAGCCAACAACCTAACCACAATATCCCTCTCAACAATCTCATGTATGGCACAAACATTTGCAATGTCTTGAATGTGGTCGATGGGAGTTGTGTGATTTTCTCCATGAAGTATGGGATATTCTTTAATGCTGCTATGGAACAAATTTTGTTCATTAAGGGCAAGTGAAATTCTTCCCAGTAAAATTAGCATAGGGGTTTGGAGTTGGCTTCTTTGGTGATTCTTTGATGAGCCATCCTAAGTGGCCTAAGAACCCTAGTCGATTGAAGAAAGGGTCTACTAGGTGGAGGTGTGGATAATGTTCTATTTGGTGGAGATGGAGACCTTTGTACTCTTCTTCCTCTCCTTCCTCTTCCTGAGATAACTGCAAGTATTCAAAAATACCTTCTTCTCTTTCTCTAGACCGAGTTTTCACTCTTTTCATGAACTTGATACACTTGGGCTGCTTGAAACCAATGGATTTGAATGATGGAGTCGCTATATGTGTTTCGAAAAGCCTCTAAAGGATGGAATTTTACTAAGACACACACCCAATATTGATAAAAAAAAATGAAAATATTGACCTTTATCCCACTAGGCATGCCAAAACTGTTATTTCAGAAAAGTAGCACCCTAGGATTTGCACTTACAAAACCCTACTTTTCACTAACATAGGATTGTCTCAAAGTGTGGGACCCTTGCAATTGAGACAAACCTCTAGAGAAGGTTGGTTCTTGACCTATTCTAATGTTAACCTACTCCTAAACTATGAATTCTAAGGAACCAGAGAGAGAGAGAGAGAGAGAGAGAGAGAGAGAGAGAGAGAGAGAGAGAGAGAGAGAGAAATACATAAAATGTAAATCCTAAACTAAGGAGGCGATAACACTAGAAAAACACTGAAGAGATTCCTAGTGATTTTAGAGCACAACAAATTTAAACCCTATAAAGGAACACAATATACACAATATACCTACAAAATATAATAGAAGGAAAAAAATGCAATATAAATCAAGCTAGGGTAAAAAAATACACAAAACTCTAGTTTTATTGCTTAAAAATGGTGCACAATCCATTACAATATAGGCACAAGAAATAATACTTTCACAAAATGCATAAATTTGAGGCATACAACTCATAAAAGTGTCGGAATAATTTTGGCAGAGTTCCTTTACATTCCGAATGTCTCCCCCAAAATGAAGGGAAATTACATATATATAGATAAAAGGAGCCACCAATCCACATATTTCATTAATTTTCCATATGGAGGTATGGGAAACCATCTTGGTTCACTTTCTAATGGTACTTTGCTTGCAAAAACAAACATGGGTACCATACCTCATTAATATGATTGTTGAGTTACCATGTATGATGTTATTAATGTTGGGTCATATCATAAATGCCTTGTTAACAATCAACAAGAACCAACAAAAAAGGCACCCAAAAAAATGGGGAGTGTCACTACCGACAAGGGAATTATTGTCGCATGACAAGAACAAATTTTTTCGCGTGACATGAAGAAAGTGGTGATGCACGTGAAGATGGAATGTTGTCACATGGTAGGAAGAAAGTAGTGATGCATGTCAAAGATGGAATATTGTTGCACATCAAGATGGAAGGTTATCGTGTGTCAAGATGGAATACTATCGCATGATAAGAAGAAAGTGGCAATTGAAACGTGTAAGGAATAAAGTTTTTGCATGTTAGGATGGAAGGTTGTTGCATGTCAAGATGGAATGCTATCACACGATAGGAAGAAAGTGACAGATTGACGTGTGTTAGGAAGAAAGGTTTTTGTGCATCGTATGAAGTTGTTTATACACGACAGGAGGCGGTGGATCGATGCATGGTTGATGCACATCAAAAGAATTTGATTGATACATGAAAGGAAGAGGGCGTTGACACACATTAATAAGAAATGGTTGAGACATGAGAATAAGGTGGAAATTCATACATTTTTCTAACTTAACCATTAAAACAAATTCGGCTCTAGACCTTCGTCATGGCTCGCAAGCTCACCACGACATACCCTGTAAATTGATCCCCATTAACTATCAATGCCCATATGGAGGTTAATCCATTTTGTATGGGGTTGCAAATATGAATAATAGTTACAAGCTTTGAAAGGGTTAGAATCCACTAGAAAAGTAAATGTTTTACCTTTGTGTTCTTACTTAAGGCATTAATTCAATAAAATATGGTTATTTTATTAAAATATAAATGCAAAGATCTGTTGTAAATGATATACAATGGAATACAAAAAAAAACAATTTATTTAACTATAACTATAAAAGGAAATGAGAGGGGTAAGGTACTTACATGAATATCAATTATCCCACAATGAATCAACTAGAAAATATGATGAAACAAAACCACAGACCATCATAACATAACATAGAAAATGGCAACAGAGGTGGAGATGGTTGGACTGGGGCACCTAGAGAGGGACAGGGGTGCCCATGGGTGCCCTAGGCATGTTTCTAGGCATCTGGGTCTACATAAAAGGTCGTAACCTAGTTCTGATATGGTCGTTAGGGATTTTCACTTTCTCACCTTTAGTCTCCTATATATCACACTTGGATCACTGAGGTAGTTGTAAACCTACAATGAATTATAGACCTACAAAACCCTCAAATAGACATCAAATAATAAAAATAAAGATCAAAATAGCATAGTAATGATCAAAATAGCATTGATAGATATTTAGTTCATTGGATTCACCACCCAACTTATGGTACAAGTTGAATTTCGAAAGGGCATCCAAAGGAAACCCGGGGGCATCAGGATGAGGTGGGGTGATCATGGATCACATAGGCTTCTTCTACATTTTCTAGTAAATTGGGCCACCAAACAAATCACTATTTTGAAGCTCTAGTAGCAATATGAGGGATCAAACTTGTTAGAGATTGTAATATTTCCAATATTATAATTGAAGGGGACTTTTAAACATAATAAAGCTTTTAAATCAAGTAGAATCCCTAGTTGGACCATTAGGGATTTCATTTATGAATCTATTGAGATTTGTAAATCCTTTGCAAATTTTCAAATCATCCACTCATATCGTGAAGGAAACAAAGTGGTGGATAGTCTTGCTAACTATGGTGTTAGTAATAACATGCAAACTTGGTTTAGTGATGACATCCTCCCTAGTAAGGTACATAATGACATCATCAAGGATAAATATGAAATAAAAACTAGCATTAAGAATTCCTTTGTTGTATTGAGAGTGATTACTCCTCGTGCATGGATAATAATTTCACTCACCCTTCACACGCTTTTTGGGTATGAAAATACGTTGTCAAGAAGCATATTTAGGGAAAGCATTTTCATTGGGAAAAAGAAAGAAAAATGACGAGAATGGGTGGAGCTCCATGTCAAAC
This sequence comes from Taxus wallichiana var. yunnanensis, assembly GCA_018340775.1. NCBI lineage: Eukaryota > Viridiplantae > Streptophyta > Pinopsida > Cupressales > Taxaceae > Taxus > Taxus wallichiana. The sequence continues at coordinate 821,154,699 of CM031239.1, forward strand.
TAAACCCACCTACAACCCAACTTGGAAGGAGGATGTGACCCTATGGACTTATCTACAATCCGGGTGGCGTCTTAAACCTCATTAAAAATTTCATGGTCATGATAAAGACATTTCTCTTCAATTCATGACTGGGTGGAAGAAAAGAATGGTTGAATATGGGGAGATAAGCATTAAAATCACTGAAGAGCTTATTGTTGAGGTCACGGGGTTGAGTCTCGAAGGTGCTAAATTCTTCAGCAAGAGGGTTGACAAGAAAATTAAAGCCAAGAAATTCCTAGTAGATAAATGAAATTTTGATTTGTTATAGAAAGCATAAAAGTGACCTCCATTCTAGAGCCATTTGATGAAATTACAAGGATGATTGTCAGGTATGTCACTTTAGAAGGCAGATATGTGATGGTTCCTCTCAAACATTTGGTTTTCCTAAATCATTTTAGAAGGAATTTACATGTTAGCTTTCCACATTATCTTTTAAATTCACTAGAACGCTCTGTTCTTGAGTTTCAAAACCACACCCATTTCAACCCCCTTCGAAGGCCTCATTCTACTACTTCATCACCACTACCTTTCTTAACATCATTCAATTCCTACCGCCCCTACCCCGTCTTACCCCGAGTCCAAAGGCCCCCACCATATCTACTGGTCGAAGGAAAATCATAACCAAAAATACACTTTACCCCCTCAATCATCCCTTTCTCTCCTACGAGAATCCTTTGTACTGCAAAAATAAATTGAGTCTGCTAAAAATCTATCCCATATCAGCAATCCAACAATTGCTTCTTCTATGGAAGGGGAGGATGTCCTTCTCAATAGGATTTTCAATCTGGAAAAGGAGAATGGGGCTTTGAAAGAAGATCTCAAGAAGGTTTGCAAGAGAGAAGGCAAAAGGAAGATGCACAACGACCCTGAAAGCAGGATAATGATCAAATTATTGAAATTTTCAAGAAGCTTAACTCACTAGATAACAGGATGGGAAATGCAAAAGGAAGGCATGACTATACCATGTCTGTGCTTAAGGCTATTTACAATTTTTTGGAGCAGCATGTCAAAAGTGTATGTGTACTTAGTGACATTCCTACTACCATTTGGGAGCCAGAACCAGTAAGGAACTTGACTCTCTCACATTTGGATAAGAAGGATCCCACCCATGTCATTGCCTTAGCACTCTTCACCTCTCTACAGAAGGTAAGGACAAAGATTGACAAAGCAAACAAGTGAGGAGAAAAATTATTACTATACTTTTTTGTTTTGATGTTGTCCAGAGGTTTGTTTTCATGTTGCTTAGTGGCAGTTTTGTTACTATTTTGATCTTTTGATAAAGTTCCTTGGTTAACTATAGTTAGACATACATGTTTTTTCTAGATGTTGATCCAAACTTGATGTTTTTACTACTTTATCTCAAGCATGGAGCCTTTTTGTAAAAGGGTATAGTCCCTTCAAAACTATGGACTATTCTTTTCTTCTTTATCTGGATTTTGAGAAATTTTTGTAATAAGGTATAGTCCCTTCAAAAATATTTACCCCTAATAAAAAAAATTCAAGGAAAAATTGTAGGTGTGAAATGTGTACAACATGGTAGTAGGAGGAATTCCAAAAATAATGACATAAACAAGATATAAATTGGAGTAAGGATGTTCAAGGTGTGATTGAAATCATGCAAAGTGTGTATTAGTTAAGAAAGTGGTCATGAATAATGACCATAGTAAAGTAGGTAATGGAGATTTACAATATTTAGCAATGTGAAAAAGTGAATAGACAATTCATTTGATTATTGCACATGTTTGATTTTAAGCTCGAGTGTGTGAATATGTCGTAAGTGACAACACCATGATTGAGTCTATTTGAGATGGTGGAAGAGAGAGTAGAGTGTGAGTATATATGTATTGATAGTTTTGGATTGTTACTTATTTTATTGTGTTGTATCTTGCAGGTGAACTAACGTCATGTTTTGGATGGTTGCGAAGGATGCCTATTGGTCATTGATTTAGATACTTTGATATGCACTTTGACACAAAATGTTTCCACCATCGTGATTAGTGGAGGTGGGATTCTAGAGTAAGTAGATGTTATTGCGAGTGATCATGCTCATCTGTTTGAGCCAATGGCACTAGTAATTGCTACTTGTACCATGTTATTAAGTGAGTGAGATGAGGTATGAGAGGTGACATAGTGAGATAGAGAGGTTGCAGGTGGAGGATACCTAGCACAATATTTATTTATGAGGTTTGTGGAGTTATAGGTTCATTCTACGGAGTAGTCAATCAATTTTTGTTATTACCTAGGAAGGTAGAGAGGTATAGGGGTCGCGATCAATGGCATAAATTGAGTGGATAAGTTGTAGACACTCAAAATTCACACACTCATTTCTTTTCTATACTATTATTTCTTACATAAATCCATACACTCACCACATCATTCTTATGAAAATCATACACACCATTTAATCACACCACATTATTTATCAAAATCATTTATCCTAAGTCTAATATTCCATGATATTTTACCTTCATGTAAATCCCTTATCACATCACTTTTTACACATGTAAAATCCTATTTTTCCCATATCCTAAATAAGACCTAACCACCTAGATTAACTTAACCATTTTATAAACCACCCAAATCAACCTAAATCTATTTATTTCCTAAAATCCATCTAAAACCATTTTTAACCTATTTCTAACTCCCTTACCTTGACAAAAAAACTTATCATTATCATTCACCCACATATCAAAATCATCTAGCAAACCTAAATTAGATAAATCCAAAACAAAATCAAGTCAAATCTAGCCTATTTTTTCACCCCCTCAACAAACTCAACATGTCCCCAATAGCCTAACAAATTAGTTCCTTGAAACCCAAACAAAATATCCTGTTTTAGAAGTTATTTCAACTATTTTCCAAACAAAACTCGAACAACCTGAAATCATCAAGGTGATTTAGGTAATCACCAATGATTATATAATTTAGTTTTCCATCTTCTCATGGGGATCCTCAACTTTAGTCCATGAGTTCTTTCTTTCAATTTGGTTCATCAACCTCATGTACATCATCATTCAACACTTGGATATCAGAATCAACAAAGAGACATTACCATTTACCTTCATTGAGCATCTTGGAGAAATTTTGGACCTCCTGTGAATCATCTCTTCACCGCAGTCCCTTATCATCTTCTCAATCTTAGCCATCAATGTATGCACATATCAATAATCTCCCTTTCAACTTTTGGAGATCAATCACATGTCCAACAACTGGTTTAGTATTCCTATGATGTCAAAACTTATTCTCTCTTGGGACATCCAAACATCCAACAACTAAGCACAATATTCTAACACGTCTACAGCCTCCTCCTATCTGGTAAATCTCATCCTCTCAGTCTTATTCATTAGTCAGAATTAGGTAAGCACCTTACTCTTACATTATTATCTTAATCATTTATCATTCAACATATTAAGTTAATTATGTCTCAACCTTTATCAACTTGCATATAATGTGCAAGTAATTTCCAATGATTCCCAAATCACCATCAATCAGCCCCCAATTTTCAATGATTCAATCAATCACCGACAATTCCTATCTCTCGATCTATTTTTAAATCTGAGTGCTTTTCGGATATCCAGATCTTAGTTTTAGTCTGCATTGTACCTTTGTATGCATCCTTCAAGCCCTGTCAAGTTCCTTTGATCCACCCTTAACATTTTATCAATTTTCTTAATCAAACACATCCCTCAACTTTCCTTTATGAGCATATCAATCATCTATATCCTTGCTCCTTTGAGCCATATTTTGATTCCTAGACTCCCTTTAGATCGTGTCATCATCGACTAGAATATAGCCTTGCATCATGTCATTCCCTTTGCCTCACATTATTTTTTATATCATTTTTTTTATCATTCTACATAATTATTATCGATTAATTTATTGAATGAGGATTGACATACTTACAAGGAAGTTCATTGAATTTCGGGGACTAGCCTTTGCTAGTAAATCCACCATATATCTATCTAATCCCATATTTTTTTATTATTTTTTATTCATAGGTTACTTTGTTAGTGAAAGAAGGAAAATATATTCTACATATTTTCATGAGAAAAACATCGAGCATTGTCAAAAACCATCTCACGGTATCGCTAAACCTCACATTCTCAAATTCATATATTTCTATTTTCTTTCTTAGTTAATTAAAATTGAAGGAGTAGGAATATTTTAGAACATTCTTGCCCACCTTGGGACCCGCTAACTCCCTTATTTCATTTCATCAAAATATCATTATTTTCATTTTCTAGTTTTCTACTCAGTAATCGCCAGTGATTTGGTTAATCACCGGTGATCGGTGAATCACGAACAATTTAGTCAATCGCTGTGATTTTTCCGAATACTTTTGATTAATTTTTAGTTTATTTTCTAATCATTGTTTTACATTTTTGCTTCTAACCTAGTTTTGTAGGTTACTATCTCTAGGGGATTTTCTTGTTGGATTGCTTATCGCTAAAGATAAAAAATTGGGAAAATTGCAAAAAAATAAAAAAGGAATCTTTATTAGAGGCGAGTCCTAATCCTTCTTTTTGTTTTCTGTATTACATTTTTGCTTGTTTTCTCTCATCGAAATCAATCTTTCATTTTGGTCTTAAAATGAACAATTACATTCTTCTTGATCACATAGTTTTAATTAGGAAAGTTAATTGATTGCATTCACTTTATCTTTCCCCCACACACAACCAAATCATGTCAAACATCAAACATGCATTTACGAAATTATTCCTAGGTGATAACTATTGGGATTTCATCACCCAATAGAGAAACTAACTCAATGTTCTGGTCAAGTATAAACAACTATCTGTCGATATATTGGCCAAGTACCTGACTCCCTTATTATTGTGGGACTGTGAAGTGAGGGGGTAGGACCCAATACCAAGCCCCTTACCAAATACAACACAACTTTGGGATTCACGTACCTTTAGGTATATCGAGGAATCCAACATTAAACATCACCTAAAACCATCCTTAGAATGGCCATATCATTAGGTTCCCTTGAGCCTCTTCTTCCACATCTAAATTCTAATCAAGATAATTAAAATTCTTCTTCTTGACTTGTTTTGTTACATTTATAGATATCTTAGGACTTTTTGTATCATTTTCAGTTGATTATCATTTAATATGGAGCAATCCTCTACATCAGTATATTATTTTTCCCCTTATGCTTCATTTTTACAATCATCTTTTGTTGCTTCATCCATAGAATCTAATCCTTCCCAGTCTTATTAGCCTATCATGACCCACTCAACTCCATTTAGTTTTGGTATTCTCCTAAGCCATCTACACCATCTTTTGTTCCTTATGGAGTTTCTACCTTTCAACCAATCATACAATCCTATAACAACCCCATCCAACAACCCTATAATTATTCTTCACAACCAGGTTACTTCCAAACTATCACTCCTCAGCCCATGTCAAGTGCATCCCATCAAGCGGTCTTTTCCACATCCCTTCATCAAAAACTCGCAGAATATTAACATCCCTCATCTTTTATCCAATCAACCTATCTCGACTTCAATACCTCTCTCTCTACCTTAGACATCCCAAACTCATACACACATACCTACTCAGGCCCAATCAACCCCTCTCATCCAACAACAACATCATATTCAACATTTTTCCACATCTCTCCACATCCCTTTATCATAACCTACTTTACAAATAATATCCTCTCAATCTATTCCTTATAAAACTCCACATCAAACCCATCCACAACAAAACCATCCTACTCCACATTTTTATCAATCAAATCAATCACATGTTAATTCCTTTGCATCTAATCCTACAAATGATCCCTTGCAAGATCTATTAAATAGATTAGACAATTTGGAAGCCACTACTAAGGGATCCAAACACATCCTCACTTATGATGAGGTTTGTAATGAACCCATTCATCCATCTGTACCGTACAAATCATATCCTCTACATTGGGAATTACTTGAGTTTACTATGTTCCATGGTACAAAGGACCCTCAACAACACATACTATCTTTCAGACACTTGTGTTATCTCATCATCCATGATCAAGATCTCATGCTTATAACCTTTCCTATGTCACTCGCAGACTTGTCTTGACCGGTATAGTTCCCTACCTCGGCAGTCTTTGCTCTCTTTCACTCAACTAGCCTTGTTATTCCTTGATCATTTTTCTATAAACATTACTTATAAAATCACTATCTCTGACCTTTCTACCATCAAACAATCTGAAAATGAATCCCTTGTTGACTTTTTCACTAGGTGGAAAAGCATTATCAATCAATTGACCTTCTCACTACCGCAATCAGAACTGATTGAGTTGTTTACTCAATCATGTTCTCATCACATTTCATCCATTCTCTAGATCCACACATTCTAGACCTTTGATGAATCCTTCACCATGGCCAAGAAATTAGAAATCCAAGCCCTCAAGATGGCCATATCGATCCTCAATCTCCACATGTCCCATCTGATTCCCCTAGGTATTCCTATGAGTCGAAAAATATACCACACATGATTGTATTACATGTTTTCATGACCCAACATGCTCAATGGAATCAGTTTGCATAGACATTGCACATCCTTCGAGTCACTTTATTAATGCCATTACACAATATTTTCCCCATGAGGAGCCCCTTTCATCACTAGTTCTTCCTCTCAAAATTTCAAAACTCATGGACCCTCCTTTCGATGGTTCTCACACCTCAATATCACTAGTATCCACTGTCCAATCATCTCATACCTCCTTTAACCCCTTAGAATATACCTTGGAGAAAATTACTAAGGAGGTATTCATAATCAAATATCTTGACATCTAACCACTTTTAAAACTAATTAAAGACCTAGAAATTTCACATAGCCAAGCTTTATGATTTCTAGAAATAACATCCCCATCATCTAAATTAGACCCATTCCTATACCCAGATAATCACTCGTCACCTAGTCTAGAACCTTGTCCTAAATTTAATACTATATTATCAAATACCATCACATCCACGGCCTCATCTCTAGCATCTAATATGAGACCCTCTTATCTACTTGAATCAAACGTTATAAAAAAATCTATCACCTTCGATTCCTCATCCTAATCATCTATTATCAGTAAACCCCCTCCTTTACCTAAAATAAAAAAACACCATCTAACACCTCAACTTTATTGTCCATTTTAGGACCCCATCCTTTATCACAATCTAAAACTATCAAATCTATGGTTCCACCCTCATCATCTATTTTGGGCCCCCATCCTTTATCTCAATATCATATCACACATATGTACCCCTTTTCATCCATAACTGGTCCCTCCTTGTCCATTTTGGGACCTTATCCAAACTCTAATTTTATGAATCCCAGATCCTATCCCTTTCTTGGGTCATATCCTCTCTCTTATCAACCTCATAACACCCCTATGATGTTTTAACACCATACGACATCCATACATCCACACACATCCAATAATAAGACGTGTCGTACTAATTGTTCACATAAATAAAACTTCATTAATTCAAACCCTCCAAAAGGGACTTACATTTCCATCCTCAAGAGGCTCATATAGTCTTCTCTTATCACATTACCACCAATAAAAACACCCAATCCACATATTCAAAACCTACATGGTACGATCAAAACAAAACATGTGTCTATCATAGAATCCTAGGACATAGCATAGAGAGTTGTAAAGCAATTAAATCCATAATCCAATGACTCTTCCTCGTTAATGATCTTCTTCCGTAAGAAGAGCATTCTAATCCACCATTTATAGCACCTCTAACATTATCAGCTTCTTCATAGACATATGTAGAACAAGGGGGACATCCTCAATCTCATATTACCAAACCTTTATCCGACATGTCTTCAGCACCTTCCATTGAAGGTCTCTAAATCTCATCAATATTTGCACCTTCCTCATCAACATCTACACCCAAGTCACTAATAGTGTCCTCACCAACATTTGCAAATGAAGGGCATCATCCTCATGTAGACACCAAAATTGGGTCACACTCCCCTCGGTCCATCATCAAATAACCAATTAGAACACACTCACCTAACCATGGTCCCTTACACCCCACACTATTATTAATTTAATTAAATTAATCCATGTCCTCCCAATATTTATTATTTAATTATCCTAATTAAGATAATTCCCACAAAGCACCACCTCACCTATACACCTTACCTATCCACCTCACCCTAAGACTATTCTTAGTATTTTTCCATAACTAACTAAGACCCAACTAAACCCTAAAAATCAAAGCCTACATTCCCTCTAACCACATTCCCGCTCATTAGAAAAGAAGCTTCTGTTCTAATCCGTGAAAAGAAACTAATTGGATCCAAGAAATCAAGTAGATCTTCCCATTTTAGTAAACCTAGGAAATCCCACCCTAATCGACGTTGGTCACCCCTAAACCGACATCGGTCAACCCGGACCATCATCGCTTACCGTAGGCACATTTCTAAGGGTAAGTGAGAATAATCACATCTGCATGAAATCAGAGCGAACATCCATTCACACCCAGACATCCACAACCATCTAAGTCAAGATCTAATTCAGCCAAGTAAGGAGGAAAGCCTAGGAAGCTCAAGAAAGAGTCTCCTACCAACCAAAGACCTTCAAAAACAAATCTCTCACCACCATATCCACTCTTCACCTACAAATAACCGGTATCAAATTCCAAATAATTATACTACTCTATTTATTCAAGTTTTGTTTGAATACTTTTAGTATTTAGATTCTTCTGTGTGTTATTTCTTTCCTAGCCACTTACAGGTCCTCTCTGGTAACTATACCCCTATACTTATTCCAAAACCCCTCAAAACCTTTTCCTAGCAATCCATACTCCATTCCATCCTACCCAACCCTTTGTGTAATCACAAAGAAGATCTAAAATTCATTCTGTAACATCTACCATTTTCCCACATCACCGGCATCAGGTCTCCTAAAACCATCGTCGGTCAAGCTGACCTATATCGGCATCGTTTACCTACCCGATACTACTCCTTTACTACCATTCACCAACTTAACCCATAACTCCTCCCAAATTCACCAAAACCCCACTAGATCTGCCCACTGACCTGCATCCCCTCTCATGCCTCCTAGAAAGCTCACTCATTTCTCCATTAACCTGGAAAATAGACCCAAACCCCTGATCTTGACCCCCTATCATTTCTTCAGTGACCGATAGTGGTCACAACTAACTAAAAGCATCGGTTGGGACTAGATTGCACTCGGTCTCGTGTCTCACAACATAGTAAAGGCCAGAAGCCTACCTACTTACTCCTAAGTTACCTATAATCACATGTGACCTTCATCAGAACTCTTTCGCACTGTAGCCTTCCGCACTATTTACCCAACATCCGGATCTGATCCTAACCTTTAATGTTAGATTATATTTTTCTTATTGTGTTTATATGAGATGCCTAAATCATATTGACTACAATAGGAAAATATTTACCTTATTTCTCACATTAATTTATTTACAATAGTGGATTAATAACCTTCTAGGGAGTATCACACTTCTCGGATCTAGCATACGCTAGGAAGTCCATTGCATATGTTGTTTAACTTCTATTTGGTGGTCTTGTTGTCTATTTCAAGTAGTTCCTCCTAGCCAAAAGGAAAATATCACAATTAGTTGTGGATCAAGAGGTCATACACATGTAATAACCTTCAACCAGCTTCAACAGGTATTCCCCTAGCCCTTTACCCTTATCTATTTCATCACATTCCAAGAAATTCTCTAAGAATCAGGTGAAACATTTTGGCACGCCCGGTGGGACCCATTTTAGGGTTCCTTTCATTTCTTCATTCTTAGGTAAAAGTTACATGTTTGTTTCCTTTCCAAAACATTCTCACATTAAATTTCTCCCCTAGAATCTTCTCTTCTTTCTATTGTCTCAAAGTAATTGTGTTTTGGTGCTATAAAAAGAACTCTTCTTCTCTTTCATTTGTACTACATTAGTGAAAGATCATATTCTCTCATGTTCATCTTCTGCGACATCGAATTTAATATTTCAATTTGGGCTTAAAACTAATGGCATTTCATTCATGTATGTTGCATTAGTTCACATTAAATGAGGGCAACCTATATGCTGGAAGTCATGCCTAGCTGATGGTTGACAAATGAATCATAGAAAATCACTTTCTTTCTCTTTCTCTCTCTCTGAGTCTTACCAAACATCACAAAATTAAAAAGACACAAATTCTTAAACAACATCTCACCTGAATAAGCTACAGGTGATCACACGATCGTGGTATAGTGGGCATCCCGATTGTTACTTCGCCGAGTCATTATCTCGAGGATGGCCGACCCCCTCTCTAACATGACCAAAACATCTCCTTGTAGATATCCTTCTTTGTAGGAAGCCTTCCTCACCAAAAACTCTATTCTAAAGTTCATGAGTCAGTCCTTAATAGCATAAGCTAAACAAACATAATAGAAAAAACACTTTTAGGATCGTATTTTTCTTAGTGTTTCTACTTGGCTTGTGTTTTGAGGTGAGAGGACATGTTCTTCATCTTTTATTTCTCCTTGCATGCTCCTCATCATAGTTGGTGTATTCCAACTTCATCTGAGTGTCCTGGACCCCATTTTTATCATTCTCAAAGTTTTGGGTTTGATTCCACACTTGATTTTAAATCAAAACCACCTTTTTCTTCATCTTTGTTTCAATTTCATAGTAATCGGTGTCGGTCTAACAACCGTCATCATGTACCCTCGACCTTTACCAGCTTTATCCAACCAACATTGGTTTCATCAAGTTATTTTGGTTAACCTACCCAAAAGGACACCTGTTTCATCTTCTTTGCTATTTAGAGTCTCTGTAACTCTCAATATCTTCTTTGTCCTGATAAAATCCATCCTATAACTTATCTACCTGGTAGATTATCAGTCTTTTTCCTTATTTGGAAAATTGTTCTTTTTTCACGCTGACCAACAACCGCAGCTTACCTCGACCGACATCGGTTTACTCTAACCAACATCATTTATCCCGTGTAGTTTTCCAACTAACAATTTACCCCAATCCACCTACCACCGCATGTTTATTTTCTATTTTTGTTATATTTCGTGTCATTTACGTAAAGTAGTCCTACCAAATCAGCACTTGTTCACATGGTGCCTCATATAGCCAAGCAAACCCCATATTCCATGCTAGTTGTCAACCAATCCCACCTAGTCCTTCACCACCTTCCATTCTATCACCCATGGATCCTACCCAACCTATCACCATCGCCATAGGGGACGAGAAGTTTGCTCGACTCCTTGACCAAAACCCTACTGCCTTATAGTTCTATCTTTCCCACTCATCCACTTGAGATGCCTCGGGTCAGTTGATATACGACATGCCCGTATCTATCCCCCAACACTCATTCCTACTTCTACATCAACCCCTTCTAGCTCTGCACTACCCGCACCTAACTTGCCCCCGATCATTTTTCTGCTAGGTCCTATACCTACTATGACCACTTCGCTTTCGCCATGTCTATTGCACTGTAACATACACTATACCTTCATCAACCACCCAGAACATAACCTCATCCATGCCTATTGTCTCACATATACCCATAGCAACACAACCACCCCCAGTGTCATGACCCCTACCCCATTTAAAAATATTGTCCTTTCTATTCCATAGTCCTTAGCCCCCATCGCTACTAGAGTCACCTCGACCCTTCCACCTTCATATACATACTATCAGCAGCCTCCCATTTCATCTATCATTCATTCTAGGTATGTACCCCTATCTCACTCCCTCATTCTCAACCTACCTATTCGGCATCACCATATACTAGAATGCCACCTCCATCATATGCCCAACACCAACCCTCTTACACTATAGGAGGTACCCATCCATCACCACCTACCAATGACCTCATCAAGTTAATGATGGACAAGATGTAGACACTAGAGGCATCGGTTTCTAGCTCACGCAACTCTCTCACCTATGATGAAATTTGCAATGAGCCCATACACCCATCCATTCCTATTCATCCATATCCTATACATTGGGAGATTCCTAAATTTAACTACTTTAATAGTAAAGAGGACCCATAATAGAATTTACGGTCTTTCAAACATGGGTGTTATTTGATTGCCCATGATGACGCTTTACTTCTGAGGACCTTTCCCATGTCTCTGACCGGGCCCGCATTAGACTGGTATAGTGGATTACCTAGACATTCTATCTACTCATTTAATTAGGTAGCCCAAGCCTTCTTGGATCACTTCTCCATCAACATTGTTAAGAAGGTTACCATGACCGACCTCTACTCTATGCGTCAATATGATGATGAGTCTATCACAGATTTTGTCGCTCGTTGGCGTAGCCTGATTAATAGACTCACATTCCAATTACCATAAACCAAACTCATAGAGATATTCATGAGGGATTGTGCTTAGACATATTTCACCGACCTGCGCAGTGTAGACTTTCTAAACCTTTGAAGAGGCATTCATCATGGCATGAAAACTAGAGATTCGGGCCATCGAAGAAAAGAAAATTGAACTACGAAATAAGAATGTGACATTTAATTCAAATGATACTTCTTCTTTGAAACCATAGAATAATTATTCAAAATCCAAGGGAACCACTAATGCGGTGGTACTCAAGGCTGGCCTATCTCATCCATCAAATCAGGCTAATCCCTCATCTAATATTTCCCCTATCCAGACTTTTCAATTCGAGAGACGAGAACAATGGAAATACACTAGAATTGGGGATCCTTATTCTTTTAGAAAATATTTTAGAAAATCTCATTAAAGTTGGGACCATCTGTTTCACTCTAATGTTTTGGCTTCTCGGGAATAGAGTTATTTCTATCCTTTCATTCCTTTTAGAAACAGATAAGGTTAGGGCAAGGAGGAATACTGTTGAATGTCGAAATGGTGTGCGCGTACCGTAGAGAAAAGATCGGGTTGATCACGAAGAACTCCTTTTGTCTTGGAAGGACTACCTACAAATAAGAACACAAGACCACAAGATTTTGATTAGACAATAAATGAGGGAACTACCTTGGGTCCAGGAAATATAAAACTTCCTTTCGAAGGTGGTCAGTTCCCCTACTAATATGAATTAACACAAAAGACTGTAAAATATCAATTAAATTGCTTCGTTGAGACAGGTAGGGGAAAGGCTGATTTCTGGTTTTGAGTCACAATAACCGATACCGGTTGCTGATAACCGATATCGGTATGGTCTAGGATCTATAGGTTGGTTGTTTTATGGGGTGGTTGTGTCGTAGGGTAACGGTGTTGTTGGTAAGGCTGGTATATGAGTGATATTAGGTAATGAGATGCTTTGAGAGGTAAATGAATGATAGTTAGATGCAATGACACATTGGGTAGTGGATCTAGGAATGGATTTATGGGGACTGTGATTCAAAAATTCTAAGAAATGTTATTAAAGAGGACATGCAAGATGTAACTTACTGGTTATTGATGAAGATGCAGGTCCAGGAACTCTGATGACAAAGGCAGAACTTAGGTAAGATGGCTTGACACACAGAAGATGAGAGATCTCCCTCCCGATGATCAGCTGAGTATCACAGGTTTCTGGCTATTCCGTTGTAGTTTTGGGCTTGATCTCCTTTGCTGCAAACTCTTCTGGTTTCTTCACTGCCTCTCGCTTTCGCCAAGTAAAGATCCGGATTCTCTTGATCACTCCTGCTGATCTCTGTTGATCCAAAAATCCTTCCACCTTTGTTTTTGGTTTGGGGAGCCCATTTACAGGGAATCGATGGTGGTTACGTAACCGACGGCGGTCGAGTAGGAACCGGTATCGGTTAGGAAAAAGCAGGCTATTTTTAGTAAAATCACCCACTTTCCCTACTTTTCTCTCGAGAGATTAGTTGCATGGGCTTGGTCAAGTTACTAGAAGGTCGGTTTTGGGTGCGAAAGGGGTCATTAGTCATGGGTGTAGGTGTGGACCAAGTTATAGGTCTTAATTAGGTTAGTTTAGGGCTAGGACTAGGTCATGATGAGGTGGCAAAATGAGGTGGCGAGGTAAGGAGATGTGGATTTATCAATTACAAGGTAATTAATAAATAATTGTGTAAGGTTTAGGTGATGAGGTTAGGTTGCGAAATGAGATGCGGGTCACAAGGGGTTGTAAGACACAAATTTGGTGTCTACATTAGCCCCTTATTGTTGTGTAGCTTGTTTTGTAAAGCTGCACGGACAATAATATGAAGTGGTTTCCCCTGTTAAGGGTATAGGTAATCCCCCTCAAATCTATCACAGATTGAGAGAACTTGAAATCAGGGATAGGGTTGATAAAGGGTGAATGGTGTAGAGATGATGGGGAAAAGGTGGGGTAAGTCCAAGGAAGCAGACGCACATTGAAATGCAATAGTGCGACTAGGGTACATGATTTGACGAGCAAACCAACAATGCATAGGCAAAGGTCGATAGTTTATCCAAACAAGGGTGATATAATCCTGGTATCCAAGGCATAGGAAGTAGCTCCAGGGTATATAATAGGTAAGGTACAGGAACGTTTAGGCATGTTCGGCAGTACCAAATGGTTGGTTTGGTTGAGATAAACGTCACGGTCTAGGTCTAGGCAAAGTTGGTCGACAGATCAAGTCAAGGACCCTAATCAGGCTAAAACACGAACAGGTGAGCTCGATTGAACAAAAAACTATATGATGGGTGGATAAAAGTGTATGTTGCTGATGTTGGGTAAGGTATTGAAGTGGTACGGCCGTGGTTCGGGCCAAATTGTTGGGTGGCGGCCTTGGGTCGGGCCGGATGGGAAGGGTGAGGCCTTGGGTCGGGCCAGATGGGTAGGGTGAGGCCTTGGGTCGGGCCAAATGGGTAGGGTGAGGCCTTGGGTCAGGCCAAATGGGTAGGGTGAGGCCTTGGGTCGGGCCAAATGGGTAGGGTGAGGCCTTGGGTCGGGCCGGATGGGTAGGGTGGGGCCTTGGGTCGGGCCAAATGGGTGGGTGGCGGGGCCTTGGGTCGGGCCAAATGGTTAGGGTGAGGCCTTGGGTTGGGCCAAATGGTTGGGGTGAGGCCTTGGGTCGGGCCGAGTGGTTGGTGTGTGCGGCCTTGGGTCAGGCCGGAGTGGTTGGTTGCGGCCTTGGGTCGGGCCGGTGAAGTCAAAAATGGCTAAAGAGCAATGGAGCATATAGGCGATGTGGTAAAGAGGCAATGTGGTGGGAAAGGGAAAGTAGTGAATAAGGGCAAAAAGTTGGGTAAAAAGGACAAAACCGATATCGGTTATCTATGACCGGTACCGGTTAGATAACCGACGCCGGTTCCTTAGGGCACGATTTGACCGGTATCGGTTCTATGTTAAAAACCTATAAAAAGAAAAATACGGCCGGTCATTGTCACTTTGTCAATTTGGAAACCAAATTAAGTTGTCTGAGGTGGAATATTGATATTGGTGTATTTGTTGGCTGAGGTGGCACTAGTTGAGTGGAGAAGTGAGGTGATTGGCGGGCCCGAGTGAGGAGGAGGTAGTAGTTGATTGGTTGAGGACCCAGAAGAGGACATTTGGAGCCATGGCACAGCCAGGAGGAGCAGGAGGAGCTGGACCAGCTGGACCACCACCACCCATCCCACCATGACGACGTGTCGTCGTACCGGTAAGTTCGAAACCTTGCATTGTGTTCATTTGATGTTATTAAGCTAGATTTGGGGTTTGGGTAGGAATGTACATGTTTTTAGGAAATAATTAGAAAATGGAAATAATTTGAAAAAGGGAGAGGGTAGATAGGTGAAATAAGCCGAGGCGGCTGGGTGGGTAGGTTTTTAGGGTGTTTGGGTGGGTAGAGAGGGAGAAAAATGAAAAAATGTAGGTTGGGGGCCGCGCGGGGGTTCGGCTCCGGGTAAATACAGCGACCGATGTCGGTCGCTAAGCGACCGGCATCGGTCGCAAATTTTCAGGTCACGGTGCTTTGTGTTTGACCGGCGTCGGTCGTATATCGGCCGGCGTCGGTGGGTGTTGTGTGTTTATGTTGTGGTTGTTTTTGTTTTTTGTTTTGTTTTTGTGGTTTGGTTGTTTTTGTTTGTGTTTTTGTTTTTGTGGTTTGGTTGTTTTTGTTTTTTTTTTTTTTTTTTTTTTGTGGTTTGGTTGTTTTTGTTTTTGTTTTTGTTTTTGTGGTTTGGTTGTTTTTGTTTTTGTTTTTGTTTTTTTGTTTATGTGGTTTGGGTGTGTGGGCGTGGTTTGGGTTGTGTGGTTGAGTTGAGTTGGTGTTTTGGTATGATTGGGGTGGGATAGGGATGTTTTGATATGATTTAGGTTGTGTCGGTTGTTGGATTTGGTTGTTTGGGTATCGCTTTGGTTGTGTGGTAGTATGGTGGGGGTTGTTTGTTTGGGTGTGAAGAGGGAGTGGGATATTGGAGAAGATAGGTGGGTAGAGGGGTGTGTTAGGGAGTCGGGGTGTGGAGAAGGTAGGTGGGTAGAGGGGTGTGTTAGAGAGTCGGGGTGTGGTTGGGGGATAAAAGGGGGATAGAGGGTAAAGTAGATGTTGTGATAAAGAGTAGGGCTAATGTAGTGGGTTGGTTTTGCAGCACGTGTCAGGTGGACGATCGATGGGATAGGATGCCCCCACCGTTGAGCCGGATGCGACCACATGTGTCTGCAGCACACTGGGCTATCATGCGCGAGGTGGGACTCGGCGGAGTCCAGCGATACAGAGCGATCGACAGAGATCATAGTTTGATGGTTGCCCTCATCGAGAGATGGGATCCGGCGACCAATGTGTTCCATCTCCCGACTGGAGAGATGACCATCACATTGGAGGATGTGTATCGCATCCTTCGATTACCTATCGATGGAGAGGCCATCTTTCAGGTGGATGCAGAGACAGCCATGGACAGCATCCTACAGGTTTTTGGGGATGCAGCCGCGCTATTGACATATCACAGCGCGAGTATCGGGTATGGGGATATGTACCATGCGCACCGACATGAGACACGGCTTGCCATGTTGATGATGATCGGGATCACCTGCTTCGCCCTCCCAGACTCAGAGGGAGGCCGCTTTCCACGGGCGCTGATGGGGGTGCTACATGAGATGGTGGAGGAGCACACATGTTATGCTTGGGCACCAGTATACCCGTGCGATTATATAGAGAGTCAGGGGCTATCACCGGATGAGGCGATTTGGGATTTGTTCGACATTTTGCTTCATTTGTTTGGGCATATGAGCACATCATATGCATTAGACCAAGAGGGGATTACCCCAAAGCAGCCGAGGGCACAGTCATATATAGATATGGCTTTCAGAGGTGGTTGGGGGTCGTGGGCAAGCCACGAGCAGTGCTTGCAGGACGGGAAATCACTTATTACAAGCATTTATTAGAGGGCCTGACAGTGGCAGATATTGTATGGAGACCGTATAGAGGTCATCACCCCCGTGGAGGAGCCCGAGGACAGTTGCAGTGGATCCAGTACACATTCTGGATAGTGGGACGGAGGCCGGGAGAGTATGAGAGGATACCCCTGGAGAGGGTACGCAGGCAGATGGGGCTACGACAGGATGAGCCCCCTTGCTTCCCTCAGTACCGGAGGGATGATGTAGAGGCCCCACTGCCTGCACCACAGCCCGTGGATCCAGATTGGGTTGCGGAGAGGCCGGCAGATGACACTGTAGATGATGCTAGCTGTACGGAGCATATATGGTTTGGTGGGCTGGTCGAGAGCAACAGAGGGAAGATGCCTGCCTACACAAACCAGACTTGGCAGTGGTGATAAGCAGAGCGAGATCAGCTCGAGTGGGTCAAAGTGCAGCTATTACAGGGCAGTTGGCTGCTACACACGTTTCTGATAGGTGTTTTACAGGGGCAGCTAGCCCAGCTCAAGTACAGCACGTGACGCGGACCACCAAAGAAGTGGCAAAAATGCACCACACCACGGCCCGTACACGAGTGCAGTACCACCCCAGCCACAGCACAGTGTACCACCCCACCACAGTGCATCACCATCGGCACCAAAGATAGCACAGGGGGGCACTGGTAGTAGGAGTTAGGGGACCAGCCCCAGCAGCGATGGTGGCACGGGACCGGTATATGGAGGCGAGAGCGGAGGCCCGGTACTATCAGGATGTGCTTGATGGTACCGGAGCTGAGTATCAGCCATATGCAGCCTATAGAGCAGAGACCTCTTGGAGCCAGAGGTCTCAGGGAGGTGCGCAAATGGCCACACTGGTGGGTTCGTCACATCACAGCGGAGGCGAGAGGCAGGACAGGGACCAGCAGGCAGACAGGCAGAGGGAGGTGGAGAGAGCTGAGGGGTCCCTGCACTTTTTGTATATTAGACATGGGCACCGGTCTGCGAACCGGTTGTGTTGATAGAGGCCATGTGCCTACATATTATTCATTTATTCATTCATTTATTTATCATACCAGCCTACGAGCGAGTACAAAGGGTTGTGCATTGATACTGCAAACCAGCGAGCCGAGTCAGTTTTTGATATGAGAGACCGGCCTGCGAGCCGTGTTGAGGTTTTTGACGGTTATTGCGGCCTGCGCGCTGGCTTTGTTGTATTATGAGATCACAGAGGCCCCGATGCAGGGCACATTGTATATTTGAAACCTTGTATATATATAGATATGATGTTTTGATCCACATGTTGTGTTTAAAAATGCGTTAAATGTTTTGTCGATGGTTTGTGATATTTGATGTATGATGAGTTGGATTTACATGGTGTTATATATTAATGATGTTGATGTCTTTTGTGGATGGGATGTATGTAGATATAAATGATGAGTTTAATTGACATGTTGTATTATGAAATGTTGTATGTTTTGTCGCTGATTTTATGAAAATGTATGTATGTAGCTGTTAAGTTGGATCCAAATGGTATATAGATTAATGGTTTTTGATATCGTTTGTTGATGATTTGTTTGTTTTGGTAATGTAGATAGATGATATGGATGAAATCGTAATGAGATGTGGATTTGATGAAAATATTATAGCTATCGGTGTTGGTATGCAGAAAAAAGAGGCGGGCGCCTCCAAAAATTAGATAAAAAATAAAGAAAAGGACTATGTTTTGAAAAAGGTGGGTATGTGACCGACGTCGGTTAGCTAACCGATGTCGGTATAGTATAGACCGATATCGGTTAGGTAACCGATACCGGTTATTCCAAAATGAGATTTTTCTAAAAATAGAAAAGCGTAGGTGGCAACTGAAGTTCTTATTTTGAGAGGCATGCAAGATGTTAAATATGTGAATGCGACACTGTTTTAACGACTGAGACAAGTTATTGCATGAGAGATTTGAGTGATAAGGAGGAAAGAGACAGGTAACGTGATTGTGGGCTGAGATCAAGAAGACAATCCAAGCTATATTTGAAGAGGGTGGTGAGCATGGTGAATGAGGAGAAGCATCCAGCGAGCATGGACGAGAGGAAGACAAGTTCCACCGCAGCCGCTGCAGCCCAAGAGGTAAACGATTTGGTTGTAATTTGGTGTTTTACATGTTTTGTGAATAGGAGGAGGGAGATTAAGTGGGTAGATATGAGAAAGAAAACGTGATAGCAAGGGTTATAGGTGAGGTGAGTGTTATGGGGTAGGTAATCAGGGGTTTCGGGTATGTCTGTGTATACAGAGAGGAATAAACGATCAATTTATTGTCGTAGGTGGTTGTTTAGGCAAGGTGTATGTAATTGACAGTGACCGATATCGGTTAGAGATAACCGGTATCGGTTACTGAACCGGTACCGGTTATTTATAACCGATACTGGTTACTGGAGGAATTTCCAGAATGTGAGAAAAAAAAAAACCTTTAGGGATTCGATGGATTGAATGGTTATTTGTTGTTGTGACGTATGCAGGCAGAGGCAGGGCCGAGGATGAATGATAGTGTACCAAATACTGTTGTCACGAATCCGAGCGGATGTAACACCAAATTGAATGGACATTGATAAATCGTTTGGGGTTAAGTGGAATCATGTATTATTCATGAATCACACATAACCATGCTATGTTGCAGGCGTTGATTGAAAGATGGAATCCAGAGAAGAATACCTTCTATCTACCAACAGGGGAGATGACAGTAACATTAGAAGATGTGTTCCGTATTTTGAGACTTCCTATTACAGAAAACCAAGATATCGAGCATTACCTAGCGTAGCACGGGGAGCGATAACATAATGCATGATTTGGTCCATACGCACGAGATTTGATACTGGCGAGGTTTGTCATTCACATATGGATAATGTATGCGCAAACCCCGAGGGAGACAAGGTTAAGCAGTGATATTAATGATAGCGGTAGGGTATTATGCATTACCGAGGCGGATGGGGGAAGATTTCCAAAATTGATGTGTGTTATTTGGGAGATGATAGAAAGGAACATGACTTTTGTGGGCACTGCATATTTGGCGGAGCTATACGAGGGTTTATGGGCTTGTAGGTGAAATCACGGGATGACACTTTGGATTGTTCATACTTATTACACTCTTTGTTGGGCCTATGAGCACATTGTGTGTGTGCGACGACAAACCGACCCATCCAATCGGGGAGACCGGAGTACAAAGGTTTGGATTCAGACGATGGGTCTAGACAGAACAAGAGGCAAGATCTTAGGCCGTGACGGGTGACATTGAGTATTACAGGCAGGTATGGGAGAGGGTGACGATTGCGGATATCTATTGGAGGCCTTACGGGAACTACATGGTAACAGAGAACATAGGCCGAGGAGTTGAGGGGTGTAGAGCAATGAGGTGGATCACGGGCACGGCCGGTGAGTATGAGAGGATTCCTCTAGATCGCATGCGGCGACAATTTGGATTTGTGCAGGATATACCCCTGGCTTATAGACCATATATGAGGATCGACGCCGAGGCAGCATTCTCACCTCCCCGGCCAACACCTCTAGAAGGGCCAGAGGAGATAGCAGCCGATCGCAGGGTAATGGATGCAGGAATGACAGAGGCCTATAGGTTATGGTGGGTAGTAGAGCTGCGAGGTGTACGTGATCGCCCTGACATAGCTGTGATTACAGCGGAGAGAGATCATCTGCAGAGTTTAGTTCATCAGCTCCAAACACAGATGAATGAGACAAGAGGATTGTTAGCGGTTGCGGAGTCACGAGCAGAGAGACTAGAGGTTGGATTCCTCCATGCGAGAGGGCGTATTCATATGTTACGGAGAGATTGGCGGATCGGTGGCGGTACCTTTGAGGACGGAGAGGCCCGGCGAGAGGCGTCGACGATCACGATCATCTCCTGGGTCGGGATGAGTCGTGAGGGTCTAAGTAAATGTTATCGAGGTATAAGAATAAATAAGGATGCCGACCTGCGTGTCGATGATAGAGAAGACGTATTTGTTTAACATCTAAATAAAACTGAATATGTATGTTGATTTGAGTTATGAAAATAATAAGAATGTTTGCGTTGTGATTTTTGGTGTTTTGAAAAAGGATAAAGAGGAATGTGATTAAATAGAAATACACAAAAATATTTATATTTACCACACATGATAGGTTATGGTAGGGGATGGTCGAGCTAACCTTGGGAGACCCCATGTCTCCGAAGTGCTACCTACATAGCCCATTGCACAAAGCAAGGAGGGGCCTCAGACCGATGTAGTTCTCCCTTAGGACCAGGGAGAGGTGAATTTAGGCAATTTGGTACGGTTCAGGCAATTGGTTGGTTGGTAAAAATATTGATATTAATATTGGTAAGGTAAGGTTGAGGGTGTTGGTAACGAATTGGTAATGTTGTAAAAGGTATAAGGGAAGCAAAAGTTAGCCTACCCAAGTAGAAGGGAACCATGTCCTGATTAAGATCAACACACAATCCTAGATGCGAGGCAAAGTGGAAAGAGTGCTTCGTAGGTGAAAAGAGCTAAACAAACCACACAACGTAGAATGAGCTTGAAGCCCTAGGTACCGTGCATAGACGAGAAGTCAATAGGTGAAAAGAGTTGTATGATCACAATATATCGGGTGTACATAACGTCCCTTGAGTTGAAACAAATGGTGAGGTGAGGTGGATGATATAACAGAGGTACAGAGAACTTGTTACAAAGCGAGTGTTCTGACGAAAGAGAACCTACCATAAATAGACAAGTCCATGACTCAAAAGTTCTTTTGAATGAGGCTTTTATTTTACTTGAATATAGGCGATCGATGCGGGAAGTCTCTGAGGATATTGATTGTACTATTCTTGAGGTCTTCTGAAAGCTGATCAATGTGAGAAGCTTCGATAAAGGCCGACTGTGTATAGTTGTCCTTCGAGGAGCGATCTATTTATAATGCAGATATGATTTTAGTGCATAGTTGTCCTTTGGGGGAGCGATCTATATATAATAGTAGCAATAGTTTGGCCTATAAATATCCTTCGAGGAGCGATCATATATATAAGGTAGATAGCTAGATGTCCTTTTGACGTGAAGCATCTAGTTTTTGTAGGAAGTTTGACTCAAGAAAATCCCATAAGAATACGGCTTATTTTAATACTTTGAAGTCATGGACTAGACTAAAAGGAAGGCATTCTTTGAGGTGAAGTGAGAATCAAACTATGTGAGCTTGATTTTATTATGAGGTGTAGGGGACAAAGTGTATGTGGTGGTAAGTGGGCTCGAGGACGAGCGGCGGTAGATAAGAAGTGATATAACACTAAATTCAACAATATAATGGTCGAATATGCAAGGCATTAAGGGGTTCAGTCTCAGGTTTACCATTAAGCGAAGCTAAACGATAAGTGCTTGATCCATAAGTGTGAGTGATTATATAAGGCCCAATCCAATTAGGAGAAAATTTTCCACGTTTGCTCTTTTCTAGTTTGGTTACATGTTGATTCTCTTTGAGGACAAGATCACCAACCTTAAACATACGCTCATGAAGTCGCTTATCATAAGCATGCTTGATACATTTTTGATAGATTTGGAGGTGATCAAGAGCTGTAAGACGACGCTTGTCAAGAAGCTCCAATTGGGCTAACCGCTCTTGGCGGAAATCATTGTTGTGAGAATATCCTGAAGAGATATTCTAAGGGAGGGTATTTGTACTTCGAGAGGCGGACAACCTTGGTACCATATACCGAAGAAAAGGTGTGGCATTAGTGGAGGTACGAATGCTAGTACGATAAGCCCAAAGGGCAAAGGGAATGTGATCGTGCCAATTTCTTCCTGGATTCATTGACAACTTTCATGAGGATTTTGGTTAGTGTTTTATTAGAGGCCTCGGCTTGCCCATTGGCTTGTGGATAGTAAGGTGATGAGAAACTAAGTTTGATACCAAAGTTGTCACAAAGGTCTTACAACAACTTGTTTTTGAAAGATTTTCCATTATCTGTTATCAGGTGATGAGGAACACCAAAACGACAGATAATGTGGTGGTTAATGAACTCTACAATTTTTTCTTTTTTAGTTGAAATGAGCGGAATAGCCTCCACCCATTTTGTGTAATATTTGGTTGCTGTGATAATCCATCGGTGACGTTGTGAAGAGGACGGATGAATCTCACCAATAAGGTCTAAACCCCATTGTGAGAAAGGCCAAAGATCTCGGGTGACCTGTAGCGGGTGGCTAGGAGTATGTTGAAGGTTGGCATGTTGTTGACACATAACACAACGCTTAACATATTCATAGCAATCGTTATTGAGAGTAGGCCAATAATAACCTAGGCGGAGGATTCGTTTGGCCACGGCAAGGCCGCTAAAATGTCCGCCACAAATACCGTCATGGACTTGTTGGATGGTATGGGTGACCTCCGCACCGATGAGACATCGAAGGAGGATGCCATCAAAGCCACGTTTATAAAGGAGTCCCCCCATAACAACATAATGAGAAACACGTTTAAGAAACGTGCGTTTCCCGGTACTAGTAAGGTCAGATGGGAGAATAGAGGTTGTAAGGTAGTCGTGAAATTGGTGATACCAGGTATCCTGCGAATTAACAGACACATTATTTATCATACAAACAACCGAGGCTGAATAAGATGGGGCAAAGAGTTGTTGGACCAAGATGAAAATGTCAGAGTCAGTTGATGAAGCTGGAATTTGCGAGGCTAAGCAAGCCATAGTATCCACAAATTTGTTAGTGGAGCGGGGAATGGTTTGGATAGAATAGCGAGTAAATAAGGCTAGAAGTGAATCCACGTAGTGTTTGTACTTTTGAAGTTCCTCATTTTTGCATTGGTAGATGCCCATAACTTGATTGACTACCAATTGAGAGTCGCCAAAAATATTGATAGATTTGATACCTAAGTGTAATGCAACTTGGAGACCCGAGAACAAGGGCCTCGTATTCCATTTGTATTATTAGTGCAAGGAAATCAAGTCGGAATGAGAGAGGAATAGGCTCGGTGTCGAGAGGAATGAGAACAATGCCGGCTCCTCTGCCGCCTTTGGCATTTGGATCCATCGAAGAAGAGGGTCATTGGATACGACTCCTCCACGAGTGAAAGAGTGGCGATGAGTTCGTCGGGAATGTAAAATTAGTAAATTGTTCCCTGGTAAAGGGGCTTCCATGAGAGTTGATCTGCGATGGTTTGTCCTTTGATTGATTTCGGTGGACAAACTCAAGGTCGAGGTCGGCGAGGAGCATGAGCCATCTGGCGATGCGTTGGTTTAGATGAGGTTTGGCATACATGTAATGGATGGGTCCGTGTTGGTGATGATGAAAGTTTTGTGATTCGAAGGTAGTGTCGGAGTTTGGTGGCCACGAATGATAGGGCTAGGCACAACTTTTCTACATGTGTATACCTAGTCTCATAGTCCACCAAAGTACGACTTATATAATAAACGGCTTGTTCTCGATTCTCAGAGTCACGATGTGCAAGCATGGCCCCTACAGCGTGGTCGGTGGCGGAAAGATAAAGGTAGAAAGGGTGGTCGTCCTGGGGTGGGATAAGCATGGGTGGCTGCAAGAGATAAGCTTTAAGAGCCTCAAAGGCTTGGTGGCATTCGTCACTCCATTGAAAGTCAATGTCTTTTTTAAGGAGGTGATGGAAAGGTTGACATCAATCCGAGAGTTGGGAGATGAAACGTCGAATAGATTGGAGCTTACCTTGTAAACTACGTAATTGTTTAAGATTGGTAGGTGGGGACATTTCTAGAATAGCTTTGACTTTAGATGGGTTGACCTCAATGCCACGCAGATAGATAATAAAGCTGAGAAGTTTTCCCGAAAGGACACCAAAGACACATTTCTTTGGTTGAAGACGGACAAAATATTGTAACAGGTGATCAAAAATAATGGTTAAAACATCGAGATGTTCAACTGCGATGTTTAGATTTTCCAAGAAGATCATCGGCGTAATCTTGAGGATAGTGTGCATAATGTCATGAAAAATGTAGGTCATAGCCCACTGATAGGTTGCACCAACATTCTTAAGGCCAAATGGCATTACATGGTATTAGAAGGTTCCCCAAGGAGTTATGAAGGCAGTTTTATGTTGATTGGCGGGTGCAACCAAAATTTGGTTGTATCTGAAAAGCCATCCATGAGAGAGAGCTTCTCATGGCCTGCGGTGAGATCAACAAGTTGGTCAATACTAGGTAGGGGAAGTCATCCTTAGGGCAAGTGAGGTTGAGATCTCGGAAATCATGTGCATATCCGAAGTCCCCGTCGCTTTAGTGGCGTACGATGTTAGAAATCCATTGAGGATAGTCAATAGGCAGGATGAAGGAAACAGAAAGAAGTCGTTGAAGCTCCTCTTTGACCAAGAGGGCAATGCGTGGATGCATTTTTCTCAATTTCTGTTTAATTGGCTTGGAATCGGGTTTCAATGTAATGTTATGGACGGCAATGTCAGGATCAATTCCTGGCATGTCAGCGTAGGACCAAGCGAAAGCTTGGTTGCGAGCATGGAGAAAGGTAGTAAAGGCAACTTGTTCTGATGCGTTAAGGGATTGTCCGATCTTCACAATGTGAGGATCCTCCTCCGTGTGGATGTTGATTTCTATAGTAGATTCGTTCAGCATGGTTTGAGTTTCAGATGGTAAGGCGCGTTAAATATAAGAGTCATCCGCGCTTGAGGTAAGTGAGGATGAAGTCATCATCCACGACACTCAACAACGTTAATTGAAGGTGAGTCCTCTTGATCATGTGCGGATACGAAGGGGGGATAGAAGAGGGTCCTCATTATCGCGTTGATAAGTGAGAGGACCTAGGAAGATAGCATTTATGAAAAAAAAAAAAGTTATGAGGGATAGATTCGGGATCTATCGACTCTATGGGTGAGCGAAGGCAAAATGGGTGATGATGGTTCGGTAGGCGGTGGCGTCGTTGTCTTCTAGAAGACAAGCGATACGAGGTTCCTTCGGTGTAAGTGTTCCCGGAAATCCGAGGCCACTACGATCATTGTGCTTACGTGTAGTTACTGGGGATGATTGTATGTCGGCCTTGTTCATAAAGACCAAAACCAAAGCCTTTCCAAGCACAGCGAGTCAAGAAGGTGAGGGTGAAACGATGATTTGTCAGGTATTGAAAATTGGATTGGAAAGGAACCACACCAAGAGGGGGCTCAGGGGCAACGGAAGATGCGTCGACACCCCCATACGTTAGGTTAGTGCGGTAGTGAGGTGGTCCGCAGGGATTACTTCCCCCACACGACGGTCATAGGTAGGATGTGCATGTACTGTCCCGTACTCTGTGTGGGTATGGAAAGAACTAACGTTATATAGGCGATACTTCCCCAACGTAAGGCGCTGAAAAACATCTACTAAGGGGTGCTGCGGTTGGGATATTAGGCGCGTATGAAGGAAGTGGTTTTGCGGCAGTGGTTTCATTTGAAGGTGTAGTGCGGTTGAGGTGGATGGTTGAGGCACATTTGAAGAGGATGGTTGGGTTGAATGAATGGGTGTCTTTATTGGTACAAGCACATCATTAGGGCGGTATATCATATTGCAGGGTTTTAAAGGGGAGGATCAGCTTTTACGGTGTAGGACTTCCCCTCGTATTCAAATTTTATGCATCTATGTAAGGTTGAGGGAACACATCCCATAGCCCGGATCCAAGGGCGACCTAGCAATATATTGTATTGAAACTCTCCCTCAAGGACATAGAAGAGTTCGGGTAAAGTACGTGGTCCTACACGAATGTTAAGAATCACAGTGCCTAAGGTAGAGGTAATAGCGTCATTGAATGACCGCAACATGATGGGATTGGCACACATGTAGCTAGAAGGGATATTCATTTGTTGGAAGGATTTTGAAGAGATGATGTTTAGGCTAGCGCCCCCGTCAATCATAACACGACGTACCCGAATGTCTCGGACGTAAGCTAAGATGAAAAGAGCAGGGTCAAGATCTTCTGTACCAAAGTCAACAATTTCATCTTCGGAGAAACTGCTGCTTCAGCACTTGTTTATTGTACAGAGATAGAAGTGGTTGGGGCAGTGGGTTGTTTGGTGAGAGAAGCAATGTGATTGGGTGTAAGAATGGAGGTAATAGGCAGGGTTTCATTAGGTAAGACCTCGATCCCTTGAAGAATTTCCACGAGAGCTTGTCAATGAGATTCAAAAGTCTGAATGAGATCATATAATGTCATTTTTACGGGTGATTGGTGAAGTTGTTTGATCATGGCTCGATGGGAAACTCCATTGGAGACGGGGTAAGCGGGTCCACGAATAACCACTTTGGGTGGTGGTGCAATCGGGATGGTGGACAGAGAAAGAGAGGGGCCTTGAGTGTGCCATCTTTCGCTTTCTCATTGTTTTTCTACGCTCGAGTAGCAACACTAATCATATTAATCTCGTAGACCTGAGATGAGGAAGATGGTTGGGATAAATCATGGTCTTCAAGAGGTGGGGTTGTAATAATGATAGATTTTGGTGAGGCGGGGACAGATGGTATAGGAGAGGGAATTGAAGCTAAAGGTCTCTCCCTTCGTAAGTTGTCTTTCTTAACCTTTCTATCCGGGAGAGGTGACCGATGAAGGATGGTTTTAAAGCTTTGCATCCTCCACATCATGTCTGTGTGTAACATAGCAAGGATTTTGGCGTAAGATCCTTTGAGTGGGTCAAAATCGGAGGAGGATGAGGGTATTGGTTGTGCGGGTTTTGGTAATGTTTGGGCGTGGTTGGTTCGTACGGGTGGTGGTTTAGCCAAGGGGTGTTGACACGTGGTTTTCACTAAATGTGGTTTCTTTGGCGCAGGAGCTACGTTCAGCTGGTTAGATGATGAGGCTACAGATGACGTGGTAGCGGGGAACAACCACGGCGAAAGGGGAGTGACAGAAAATAAATCCTTTGATGATGGAGTTCGTTTAGGGTTGATGGGTGGACCGGATACGTGGGGTGACAACGTTGATATATCCTTTGATCTCTGTATGGGTGTAGGAGGCGTAGGTCGTTTTGAAGAAAACGCAGGAGGTATGATATATTGATGCAAGGTGGAGGGATGAGGTCCCAATATGGAAGGTAGGTGTGACGATGATGGTTTTGATTGTGATAGAGGCACGGATGGAGTTTGTCTCCTAAGTGGCGGGGCGGCTTTATTTTTGGATAAATCTAGTCGCTTAGGCGGGTGTGTTAGGCTAGGTATTGGTGAGGTCCCAAGTGTAGGGGAAGATTTGGTTAGGTTAATAGAGGTGGATGAGATACTTGGTATAGATGCGGGGGATGGAGATGAGGACATAGGGATTTTGAGTTTCTGTAAACACTTAGGGTATATGGTAGAGGTGTCTGGCTTGGTCACCTGCATTTGAGTAGAATAGGGGGTACTCAAACGTTCCCATAGGACTCGTCTATCTTCTGGAGAATGACAATCTTCAGGCGTGAATTGTAAATTTGGTACGGAAGAAAGACGGGTTGTGATTCCAGTCCACTGTGGGTGTGATACAGGGGGTAGATGAGGCACTGTATCAATAGATGTTAAGAGATCGACTGGTCATTGAAAAGATTTAGGCGATGAAGAACTAATAGGCAGGAGGGCATGTTTGAGAGGGTCTGTTATGGTTAAAGAATTTGGTGATGTCGGTGCGAGAGATTGCTCGTCTAAGGATGACAAAAGGAGTGGCGAGCCTTCCTCTTGTGTAGCAAGAGCGGGAGGAGGAGACGTTTGGGAAATAGATAAGTTAGATAACATCCATTCGCAGTCTTGTAGGGATGTGGTATAAGAAGACTCATCGATGAGAAGAAAAGTCTGGGTAGTTAACTCCTTTATGGGTAAAGGAATGATTTCACCTTGGTTTGATGGTGGTGAAGGAGGTTCGGGCCCCTACATTAGTGAAGAGGCTTGATTCAAAATTTTCTCGATAGAGGCTTTTGGCTGGGAGTCGAAGACTGCATGGATCTCATGAACACTTTCCTCGGCTAAGATATCCTGGTTTACGTTACTGTTAGAAGAGTGATTTGGGAATGGTTTGTTGAATATTTTCAGATTTCGGTTGGCAGGGGCATTAGGGTTATCGAGGGTTATATCACCTGCGTCAACCATTTCCTGCACTATGTTTTTCAACATTTTACAGTTTTCATGACTATGTCCTTTTACACGGTGAAAGTTCTGACAGTTATTTTCTTTGTACCGGGAAGGTATAGCGTGGGTAGAATCAAACCGGAGTGGGGTTTAACGGGAGGCAAGGTGATAGCTCCGGCTTTGAGCAATTTTTCCAAGATGACACCATAAGTTTCTCCCGAGGGAGTGTAATTGATGGGCTTGGATTTGTACTTATAGGTGGTTTTGGCGGAGTATTAGACGGTGTTTGAGATTTGACCATCACCGCGTGGACAGCTCCTTTTGATTTCGAAGAAGTGGATGTGTGAGGAGGGGTGGTGTTTGGCTTATTGGTAGAATCTGGAGTTCGGAAATGGGGTTTTGTTGCACAACAACAATTTCTCTTCTTCTTAAGGCTCAATTTCTAATTTTCGAGCCATGGTAAAGGCCTCATCAAATGTACGAAAAGTTTGAATTTGGAGGGTAGGAGAGATGTGCTTAGCGCAGGCCCGTGTAAAGTTCGATAAGTTCACTGAGGCAAGGCATATGTAATTTGGTTGATAAGGCCACGCCATTGTCCAACGAAATCTGTGATAGATTCGTCTTGGTGTCGGATGGCATAAAGGTCGGTGATAGATACTTTCTTGGCAATGTTAATGGAGAAATGATCCAAGAAAGATTGGGCTAGTTGGTTAAAAGAGAAGATTGAGTCTTTGGGTTAAAAATAACTTGTACCACTCAAGGTGAGTCTGATATGGACATGGGAAAGGTGCGGAGTAACAAGGCATCATCATGAGCAATCAAATAACAAGCATGTCTAAATGATCGCAAAGTGTTGTTGAGGTCCTCCTTACTTTGTTAAAGCGGGTAAATTTTGGTAATTCCCATTGAGGAGGATATGAATGAAGGGGGACGAGAAGGGTGAATAGGCTCTGACAAACTTGCTCGTATGTCAAGGCGCTATGACTTCACAAAGCAAAGCCTCCAGTTATGCATTTTGTCCATCATTTGTTTGATGAAATCGTGGTTGGATGAGATGAGGGTGCGGTTGTGTAAATGGAGGCAAATTGGGCCAAGGGCCTCTGCTAGAACAATGGTGGGGTTAAGTGTTGATAAGGTATGGAGGATGAATATGTTGAGGCGACCGAATAGGGATGTCCCATATAGGATGTTGAGGTCACTTTGGATACGTGTATGGGAATGAAAAGGTAGGCGAGCTTGAGAAGGAAATCCCGTGTGGATAGGTGACAGAGAGCAAGTCATGAACGGAGCGGTCTACAAGAGAGATGAGGTAGGGAGCAGTCGGTGGTAGTGATATGTGGGGTCCAAGATTAACCAAAGGAAAGCTAATTTGTGTCGTATGAACCTCTGAAGCCATCGGATTGGGAGACGGGGCTAAAGATGCGGGAAGCGAGCGCGTATCATCGGGCGGAGTGGGAGCTAAATGAGCAGCTATACTAATAGGCATACCAACAAGGAGCTGACCATCGGGTGTACGGTCAGGGGCATGAGACAAATAGTATTGTACAGGGATAGGATTAGCATCCAGAAACTTGGCAAATTCTTTATCTCCCACAGGAATTTTAGGAACCTCGTTGTGTATCAGTAGGATTCCCCACGAGAATGTGAAGGGGGTGATATAGGCAAAGAAAAGCGAGCAGCATGTGAAACCATGGCGGCTTGCTTTCGAGTGATAACAACCATGGACAGGAGTTCACAGTAGGGTTTCAATCTGTCAGGAATAGAAACAAACTCAGACTGGTAAAATTGGTAGGTTGTTGGTTTGTCAGGAATTGGAAAAGACAGTAACCGATATCGGTCTAATAACCGATGTCGGTTATACTATAGCCGACGTCGGTCAGGTAACCGATGTCGGTGTAAGAAGTCTGGGCTAACAAGATATAAAAGGTTGCTAATTTGATTTTTAACAACGTTTAGTATACTTGTCCAATTATTGATCACAGAAGACAGAGTATGAGAAAGAAAACAGAACTAAAAACAAGCAAGATGCACACGTAAATCCAGAGACTAACCCTAGGGTTAATTTTAATTATTGTGGGCTTATGCCTTTAGATGCGGAATGATGTCAATCCTAAATAAAGGACTTAGGGGAAATGTCAAGTTGTTTTGGCTCATAAGGTTACCTCAATCGGGTAGAGGAATACTACCGAAAAAGGGGATGTTTGAGTGTTGTGTTAATTGTGAAGTGATTCGGTATGTGTTGTGCGGTGAAAGTAAGATTAATTTCTTGTCAATACCGTGGATATCACCCCACGTGTACGACTGACATTACTTAATCTCGTTCACTAGAACTGAAAACAGCAAGCAGGAATGCAATGCACGTGTTTTAAACCCAAATCAAAAATTATGTTCGATGAAGCAAAAGAGATGACTTTCACTAATGCAAGATGTAAAAACAAAGCAAGTTCTTTTACCGAAATTATACAAAGCCTTGTGAATATCTTTAGAAGAGTAAAACAGCAAGTATGCTCCCTATATGAAAGCAAGCAAGAAATAAAGAAACCCAAAAGGGTCCCACCGGGCGTGCCAAAATGTTTCACTCGGAATGTTTCGGCTTCTGGGAATAGAGTTATTTCTATCCTTTCATTCCTTTTAGAAATAGATAAGGTTAGGGCTAGGAGGAATACCTGTTGAATGTCGAGATGGTGTGCGCGTACCATAGAGAAAGATCAGGTTGACTGCGAAGAACTCCTTTTTGTCTTGGAAGGACTACCTGCAAATAAGAACACAAGACCACAAGATTTTGATTAGACAATAAATGAGGGAACTGCCTTGGGCCCAGGAAATATAAAACTTCCTTTCGAAGGTGGTCAGTTCCCCTGCTAATATGAATTAACACCAAAAACTGTAAAATATCAATTAAATTGCTTCGTTGAGACGGGTAGGGGAAAGGCTGATTTCTGGTTTTGAGTCACAATAACCGATACCGGTTGCTGATAACCGATATCGGTATGGTCTAGGATCTGTAGGTTGGTTGTTTTATGGGGTGGTTGTGTCGTAGGGTAACGGTGTTGTTGGTAAGGCTGGTATATGAGTGATATTAGGTAATGAGATGGTGAGAGGTAAATGAATGATAGTTAGATGCAATGACACGTTGGGTAGTGGATCTAGGAATGGATTTGTGAGGACTATGATTCAAAAGTCTAAGAAGTATTATTAAAGAGGACATGCAAGATGTAACTTACTGGTTATTGATGAAGATGCAGGTCCAGGAACTCTGATGACAAAGGCAGAACTTAGGTAAGATGGCTTGACACACAGAAGATGAGAGATCTCCCTCCCGATGATCAGCTGAGTATCACAGGTTTCTGGCTATTCCGTTGCAGTTTTGGGCTTGATCTCCTTTGCTACAAACTCTTCTGGTTTCTTCACTCGTCTCTGCTCGGCCAAGTAAAGATCCGGATTCTCTTGATCGCTCCTGCTGATCTCTCTTGATCCAAAAATCCTTCCACCTTTGTTTTTGGTTTGGGGAGCCCATTTACAGGGAACCGATGGCGGTTACGTAACCGACGGTGGTCGAGTAGGAACCGGTATCGGTTAGGAAAAAGCAGGCTATTTTTAGTAAAATCACCCACTTTCCCTGCTTTTCTCTCGAGAGATTAGTTGCGGGCTTGGTCAAGTGACTAGAAGGTCGGTTTTGGGTGCGAGAAAGGGGTCATTAGTCATGGGTGTAGGTGTGGACCAAGTTATAGGTCTTAATTAGGTTAGTTTAGGGTTAGGACTAGGTCATGATGAGGTGGTAAAATGAGGTGGCAGGTAAGGTGATGTGGATTTATCAATTACAAGGTAATTAATAAATAATTGTGTAAGGTTTAGGTGATGAGGTTAGGTTGCGAAATGAGATGCGGGTCACAAGGGGTCGTAAGACACAAATTTGGTGTCTACACCATCACCCTTCCTCTATAAAACCACACACTATTTTTGATCCTACTCTCCCCACACTGCGTGGTACAAAGAGCACGAATGCTCGAACTATCATCGGGTAAAAGGTCATAATGACTGAAATTACATCACTTTTAAGAACATTTTCTAGGAAATGCTTGATAATGGTGAGTTAGTCATGGATAATCTAAGCACACCTACCAACTAAAACCTGCACATTATCAAGAAACCATTTCCTAATCACGTCCCTTCTTCTGACCAAACTAGGGAGACCTAAACTAATGATAGCACTACCCGCAAGGTCCATGCTATTTTCAGTGACACACTAGTTGCTTCCCAATTGCCTCATATTCCTTCCATAGATGAAATCCTAGCTCGAAGTCCTCCACCTACACATGAACCCACTTCACCTATTCCTCCACCCATAGAGGAACACCCTTCATCTCCTCCCTCACCTGTGAAGGAGCCTTCTGTTAACATTGAGACCACTTCACCTTTGGCTTCTCCACCTAGAGATCCATCACCAACAGTACCTCTCCAACCCATGGGAGATGCTTTTCATCTCCTCCACCCATAGAGGAGCACCCATCATCTCCTCCACCTATCAAATATCTCGGTAGAAATGTCATTACCTCTAGGTGACCATTCTCCATCAACCACCCAAGATCCTATTGACTTACTTTTAAATCTCTTACCCACAGAGGTTGAAGCTAGCGATTTCCCTATTTCTAAAACACATTTTATGGGAATCACCATTGGATCCACATTGACCTCACCCACAACAGTTTTGTTTTCATGCTTAGCTGATCACCTGGATTATGTTGATAGATCCTTACTGTGGGGGCATCTTCTACTTCCTGTCTCAACACAAATGCAGATGTCACTCACTAACACCTCCACTATCTATCCAAAAGTGTTTCAGCCAACCGAACTGAACACAACCACAATTATCTCAAATTCTCCCATGACACCACCCATAACCCACCATGCATTTGTATCCAAACCCACACATCATCTTCCTTGCCTAAACCTATTACTACTTTAGGGGTCATCCCAACGGCTAGCCTTACTCATTAACCCATCAAATTATATTTATCTATGTCTTCTAAAACTAACACCAAATTTAACCCAGCCCCTAAACAAAAGAACCAATCTCCTAGATCTCATACCCCAACCTCACCAATCACACCCTTATCACCTTCACCCCTTCCGTCCATCCTAGGACCTCACCCCTCAACCCTAGCTAAGAAACCTCCATCCACTGGTAAACCAAGAATGTAGCAACCCATTTCCCCATCACAGACCTCTAATATACCCAAGTGCCCCACACAACCTCTACCCACACCTATAACCTTTTTACCACCCATACCTCTAATACCATCAATAATTTCTTCACTACCCACGACACTTCCTTCTCTTTCCCTCACACCTCCTGCCCAACCTACGTCATCTACCTCCACGGACCTTGCTACCCCCATGGGTAACCCACCCTCTTCCACCATCTGCTTTTCCCTCTACATATCATGTGCCCATATCACCTTTACCCAAGAAGGTGCAACCTAAAGGAAAAAATCTGCTACCCTCCAATAAGGTAGTTAAACCAACCACACACTCTATTGTCAGTTCATCTACCATGCCCCTACCTAAGCAGACATGACCAACACCTAAGACCATAGCCCAACCCACTCCCCCTCTTGCAAATACTCTTCCTATACAATCAGCCACACCTGCACCCAAACCCACATTCACCTCCCATTGTGATCCACTAGTGGGATCCTATGCCAAAATCTTAACCAATCTCCTCAAAAATTCCGTCATCACATTACCACCTCTTATACCTTACAACCAACTCAAACCCAAACCAAAAGGGTTTGACGAAACCAAAATTTGTGCCTACCATCATGTGCCAGGACATGATGTAGAGGACTATAAGGCTTTGAAAGCCACTCTTGTCTAGTTATGTCCTCCTGAAGAAAAATTTGATGATGATGATCTTCTCGATGAGGACCCCATTTTTCTAGCACCAATTTCCACAGTTCTTCCCTCATTTCCTACTCAATGACAAAAATCTCCACCCCCAAAAATCTTAGAGCCATCCCCGAGATTCGAAATTAACATGGTTTATATCAGAGAACTCACCAAACCTCCACCCAAATGTCGATGTCCCTAACTCATTTCACAAGGTTCCTTCCAACCTCTTAGCTTTTGCCCTTCCTGTCATACATTTTATGGCTCACCTACTTCATCTACCTCCCACCTCAAATCAACATGATCCACGTTGCTACCCATGCTCAGAAGGAAAAAGGCAAGGAAAAGGCAACTAACCCACCAACTAACCCTATACCCAACATACCATCTACACCCACACCTAAAGTCACTATCTACGGCCCCACATATCCTATTTCTAATGGGGTTACACATCGCGTGATGCTCAAATAATTACACCAATCCTCCCTCAAAATTTCCCTATATGACCTCATCCAAACCTTTGAATCCCATCGCCAAGCTCTCATAGAGGTTCTTTAGTCTATTGAGGTTTTACCCAATGACCCTACACCTGTAGCCTCCACTATTACACCTCATCATGTAGCCTCTATCACTAAATTACCACCTTCTTCTACACCTCCACCTACATACAAAGTAGCCACCCTCAGCTTCTTCTCAGATGAGGAGATCGCACCACACCAAACTGATGACCCTAATCCAACCCTTTTCATCTCCATCCATATCAATAATATATGTGTACGACGTGTTATGATCGATGGGGGCGCTAGCATTAACATCATCTCCTCCCATGCATTCAACCAAATGCACATACCCAATAATTACATGCATAAACATCCCATCATGTTACATTCATTTAATGACGCTATCACTTCTACACTTAGCACCATCATCCTTCATGTTCACGTAGGCCCCCATATTGCTTCGAGTTATTTTATGTCTTGGAGGGGGAATTTCAATATAACCTATTACTTGGTAGACCTTGGATTCATGTCATGGGTTGTGTTCCTTCCAATTTACATCATTGTATAAAGTTTGAGCATGAGGGACACACCTATACCATTCCGGCTGACCCATCACCTTTCAAACCACCGTAACATGCTTTACCGAACCAATGACGTGCTTGTACCCATTAAGGAATTTAATTCTATGACCACTTCCTCTTCACCCACACCTCCTCACCAAAGTGCCACTGCTACCTCAACCACACCTAAATCCTCCATTCCTACCACTTTGCCACAACCTCCACGACCGACCCATCAACCTCCTAATCGATGGATCCACCTCACGATCGAACCACTAACACATCATCTATCCTATCTACCCACATATCGACCACCAATCCCTTGGAAGGTATTTTTCAATGCCTCACTCTTGGGGAGTATCACCTATATAATGTCAACACATTCCTTACTCTATAAGAGTATGGAAACCTTCACCAACACCCTCACTATGATCACCACATAGGAGAGCATCTCTTTACGGTCCTCCCCACCTTCACACCAATCTCACCTATGGGGACTTGATACTTCCACTTATACACCTAAATCACCATAAAAAATCTACCCCTTTTCTACTGACCTCCAGTCACTCACTAATCACCGATTCGCCCACACCTTCATGCACCAATGTGCTTTGAAAGGTTTTTGTTTTGGATTTTATGAACAAGGCCGTCAAACTATTATTCCATGTACTAACCATAAACATAATGACTATAGTGGTATCATCTTTGTTGAACTACCTTTTAAGAAGGCCCGCATTAAACTCATTCAAGATATTAACCCTTCACCACCTTCTTCACCCGCTCCACCTTTTTCACCACCTTCACTAAAAAGTCGATGGATCCGAATCCATTTCTCCTAACTTTTATTTTCATAAACACCATTTCGTTGGGGCCTCTAACTTATCAATGTGAGGGTGAGGCCCCTTTTCTCTTCCCTTCATGTATCCTGAAATGATCAATGACAATACACCTTATATTAATGTCATCTCGATGTCAGGATGATGAATCTATACTCACCTACCTTGGTGCAAAAGACTCTTATATTCACTAGTCATTACCATCTAAGATGTAAACCATGTTGAATGAATCAACTATCGAAATCAACATCCATACTTAGGATGACCCGCACATTCTAAAGATTGGCCAATCTTTAGATATAGATGAACATGAAGCCATCACTTCTTTTCTCAAAACCATAACCATGCTTTCACTTGGTCTTACGCTAACATGCCTGGTATTGACCCCACCATAGTGTTCCACAATATCGTAACCATTCCCGATGCCAAACCTATAAAACAAAAAGCTAAGAAAAATGCACCCTCACATTGCTCTTCTAGTCAAAGAAGAAATTTAGCACCTTCTTTCCATTTCCTTCATCTTACCCATCAATTATCCCAGATGTATTTCTAACATTGTCCCTATCACTAAGGTGACATGGGGACTTTACATTTGCATAGATTTTCATGACCTCAACCTAGCTTTCCCAAAAGATGACTTTCCTCTACTTGATATTAAAATTTTCCTTTTATAACCTTCCCGACTTGATCGGTGACGCTTTCAACTAGACCGACATCAGTCATGTCCCTATCATACCATGGTTAGTTCATGGTGACCAGCATCGGTTAATTATGACCATTGTCGGTTATCCTACTCAGTCTTATTACTACCCATTACCCCTAATTTGTTGGCCTGAATCCTTTCTACCTTACCCATACCTGACTTGGACACTTCACTTTACCCTCCTGACCTCATCATTTACCACCTAACCTCTTCATCATTTGGGGACTCATTATTTTACCCATACCTCGGCCCTACCTGTGCCATGACCTAGCTACTTAGACCTAGAACATTGCTAGTGACCTGTGACCTCATGTGCTCGCTATACCTTGCGACATGGTTACCCATGTTGTTTGACCTAATGACCTTACCTTGCCTCTTTCTGTGATGTTTATCCTAACCAAACCTTTGGTGTACCAGAACATACCTAAATGTTATTGTACCTGACCTAAGTTGTGTTTCCTAACCATATCATATACCTTGGATACCGGAATCACCTTAACCTTGTTTGGATAAACCTATCGACCTTAGACAATGTAGAGTTTATATGATCTTCAACCTGCATCTGTCTGCAGCTTTATACATGTGTGTGCATTTGATTTGTTACTACCTTTTACCATGACCCATTACCTAGATTAACCGATTGGACCTTTACCCCTTTACCCTCACTATCCACCTTCCTCTTCATCACATTCACCTTTTATCGAACCACTCACTGATTCTATCTTTTGCCTCATCATTTCCTAGTTTGAGGGGGATCACCTTCACCCACACATGGGGCAACAACATCTTATTTTTGTCGGTGCCACTTATCAATAAAAGCTACGTAACAAAAAAAGGGGAAAATGTAGACATCAAAATTGGGTCACACTCCCCTTGGTCCATCGTTAAATAACCAACTCAAACACACTCACCTAACCATGGTCCCTTACACCCCACACTAATATTAATTTAATTAATTTAATTTAATTAATCCATATCCTTGCAATATTTATTATTCAATTATCCTAATTAAGATAATTCCCACACCACCACGTCACCTAGCCACCTCATCCTAAGACTATTCTTAGTATGTTTCCATAACTAGCTAAGACCCAACTAAACCATAAAAATAAAATCCTACATTCCCTCTAACCACATTACCCCCTATTAGAAAATAAGCTTCCGTTATAATCCATGAAAAGAAACTAACTGGATCCAAGAAATCAAGTAGATCTGCCCATTTTAGTAAACCTAGGAAATCCCTCCCTAATTGATGTCGGTCACCCCTAAACCGATGTCGGTCAACCTGAAACCATCATCGGTTACCTTTTATTCCCTTTAGTAACCTTATTTCAAGGTTGGGACATTTCTGAGAGTAAGTGAGAATAGTCACATCTGCATGCAATCAAAGCGAGCATACATTCACACCCAGACATGCACAACCATCTAAGTCAAGATCTAATTCATCTAAGCAAGGAGGAAATACCAGGCAGCTATAGCAAGAGTCTCCTACCAACCAGTGGACCTTCACAAAAGAAATATCTCACCACCATCTCCACTCTTCACCCACAGTCAACTGGTAGAAAATTCCAAGTAAGTATACTACTCTATTCAGTCTAGTTTTGTTTGAATACTTTCAATATTTAGATTCTTTTGTGTGTTATTGCTTTCCTAGCCACTCACAGGTCCTCTCTGGTAACTATCCCCTATACTTCTTTCAAAACCCCATCCTAGCAATCCAACACTCCATTCCGACCTACCCAACCCTTTGTGTAATCACAAAGAAGATCCAAAATCCATTCTGCAACATCTCCCATTTTCCCACAGTCACCAATGTCGGTCTCCCTAAACCACCATTGGTCAAGCCTATACCAACATCGGTTTACCTACCCAATACTACTCCTTTACTACCATTCACCAACTTAACCCATAACTCCTCCTAGCTTCACCAAAACCCCACCAAATCTACCCACTGAACTGCATCCCCTCTCATGCCTTCTAGACACCTCACTCAATTCTCCATTAACTGAAAAATAGACCCAGACCCCTGTTCTTGACCCCCTATCATTTCTTCAATGATAGACATCCGTCACAACTAACTAGCATCGTTCGAGGACTAGACCAGAACTAGTCTCTATGTCTATCAACATAGTACAAGCCAACAACCTACCTACTTACTCCTAAGTTACCTATAATCACATGTGACCTTCATCGAACTCTGTCGGACACTGTAGCGTTCAACCATTTACCTGACCTCCAGATCTGATCCTA
The DNA here is from genome assembly GCA_018340775.1 of Taxus wallichiana var. yunnanensis. NCBI lineage: Eukaryota > Viridiplantae > Streptophyta > Pinopsida > Cupressales > Taxaceae > Taxus > Taxus wallichiana. The sequence continues at coordinate 821,194,765 of CM031239.1, forward strand.
ACCTAGCCTGTTAGATTATATTTTTCTTATTGTGTTTATATGAGATGCCTAAATCATATTGACTATAGTAGGACAATATTTACCTTATTTCTCACATTAATTTGTTTACAACAATGGATTGACAACCTTCTAGGGAGTATCACACTTCCCGGATCTAGCATACACTAGGTAGTCCACTACATATGTTGTTTAACTTCTATTTGGTGGTCTTGTTGTCTATTTCAAGTAGTTCCTCCTAGCCAAAAGGAAGCTCTCACGATCAGCTATGGATCAAGAAGTCATACATGCATAACAACCTTCAACCAGCTTCAACAGGTATTCCTCCTAGCCCTTTTACCCTTATCTATTTTGTCACATTCCAAGAAACACTCTAAGAATCAGGTGAAACACCTCAATCAGATCTCATCAAACCGTTATCATATATCTTCTTATCAAATGTTAGAAATATTAATGTTCACATGGGAAAATAATTAATAATTATTTTTGTGAATATTGTAATTAGTAAGTTAGTCATATATATTGTTGAAATAACAATATATTATGAATGGTTAGTAGTTGGAGTGTTATACCCATTCGGGTTATTTGTTATAACACCTCCCTAAATAATCGGAGGTTGTTTAGCTATGTAAATGGCTATATAATAGCCATGTATTGTGGTGGAGAATATAGAATGAAATATAATATTGTGAGATTAAATTGATTTTCCTATGTACTCTTTGAATTCAGATCTTCAATTTTATATAAGTGGTATCGAGTAGTGTTTAATCCTCTGCGTGATGGAAGAATGAGTTGTGAACAGGGACAACTATATTAAATTTGGTTTTCCTCATTTATGTGGAGATCAATAAGTATAGAAGTTGTTTGATTTAATTTTTTTAGTATAGAGTGAGATAAACTAGTTTTATCATGTAGTCTTGGTTGTACCAAAGCATTGTGTCCTATTGATTATGTGTAGATTAGTTCCATGCACAAATCCTAAGTTTGTTGATAGTAAATTTTCTCTTTTCCATCCGTCTATGTGCATGTCATTTTTCTCGCATATATTGTCAAATATATTTCAACATTTGTCTAATACTTTCCATTTCACACTTGTAGTTCTTCGCTCTCGTAAATTTCCTCCTTCTCTATTGGGCATAAAAGAATAAGGTGTATATATCTTATGTTTCAATGGATCTAATTCAATTAATATTATCATAAATATGTGTTGATGAGGCATGTGATTTCTCCACATTAAATATCATACGATGCGTAGAATTTGGAATTGATATAGAACTGGTTTTTAACGGTGGAGAGAATACTTGTTCCTGCATTCCAAATTCTGCTCATATGGAATTCATTGAATTGTTCAAAATATTTATGGGTAGATCCAAAAATTATTTCCAAATATCAAGTGGTGGCTTTCATTTTCAGATTACTTATCTCAGTACACCATCAAACCTAGTTGTATCATCATGATATCTTGGTCAAATTTTTCCACTTTGGCTTGATTCATAACATTATTGGAATGAGACGAAATTGAGATTTATTCTCACCTCGGTGCTTTATAACGATGACAATGATCTTATTTTTCAACAAGATACTCACCATAGTTGTGGTGTATATTAAGAATTTTCATTAAAAATTGTATTGATCCATAGTTCAAGACTCGAAGGGAAGAATGGCGATCTTTGAAGCTCGGTAAACATTGTGTAGAAATCTCCATGTCTTGGTCTCGAGTCATTGATCCTCATTGTTTTTGTCCATTGGCGTCCACCGAAGTCACATTAAAAACACCTTATCCCGAGTTTTCTTTGTTAGGAATTAAAATCAAAACCACGGTTTTCACATATTCATGGTAAAGTGATATTTATTTGCACTCTATTAGTTGTGTTATATTATTTAGTTTTTCAATTAAGTAATACTAAAAATTCCCTAGATATTATAGGTTTAAATAGTCAATTTTTAATATTTTTGGGGTTTGTTTATTATTCTATAGTTTGAGTTGGTCTATTTTGAAAACTCTTTACTTTAAAAGTTAAGTATTTTAATAATGTCGCATAGTGTCTTTTATGTTAAATAAACAAATCTTTTACAAAGTCAATGGTTTAGGTTTTTAGGTAAGTTTTTTAGTCATGTCTTTTATAAAGTCCTATTAAGTGGTCTTTAATCCTATGCTTTGTGAAATCCAATGTCAATATAGTGATCAAGAGTCTTATGTCAAAAATTCAGCAAATAATATTTAAAATGTCAAAGTCAAAAGGTAGAGTCGTAGTCAAAATTATTTAAATGTACAAGGATGCATTATCGCTTGTATGTGACGTCCTAAATCAAATTTTGAGTATGTCCATCTTATGGGGAGGTTTATCCTTAGAAAATTCATACAACTAAACTTCATTGACACATTTGCTTTGAGTGAGCAGGTGTGAAATTAGAGGATGGAGGCACTAGAGGCTACAGAAAACCAAAGTGACCTCTCATTAGTCACCTACGATAGGGCCACTTCACCGATTTGGTGACACGTGTGTGAGTATTTTAGCATGCAGTGTGTTTGATTTTTGCATTTTAGTTTGGTGTGGATTTAAGTTTTTCATCTTGTAAGTATGGTGTTAGAAATAAGAACAGAGGTTATTTCTTGTTCACTAGTAGATGTGGTTTTCATACATAATTCGAGGTTTTACACCCATAACCAAGATATAAAGAAAGAACCCACATATATATTGATTTAAAAGAGTTTTGGTAGCCACATTACAAGAAAAAGGGTCATCTCGGACCATATATATTAAATGAAAAAGACTTGTCTCATGTAAATCTTCCCGATATGAGATCCTAACTATACTTTTTCCCATTTTATGCCTTGTTACAGATCCTAGTACCAATACATATGATTATTGCATCCCCTACAATCCTCTACCACTAAATTCTCTAAACCCTAGAATTACTACAAAGCACTTCGTTACTCTATGTATTTCTCCCGAGTGTCCTATTTATCTCTCATCTCCTTCTTTCTTTGGCTCGAGAATTTATTTATATAAGATCATAATCCACCACCACACTTTGTCTCTAAGTGCAGATCGTGTGAAAATTTTCAATGCGGTCCTCCATAGGTGAATTCTTATCCCTTTTCAAACCCTCCACCCTTTGTAATGATGTCTTCTAGGAATATTCCCTATGGGGAATATCCTTCTCTTGACCTCTAAGGTTCCAGTGTGGCACCATATCCACTCATCATGCCTATTAGCATCCTCATAATTTTCCTCAAGTGCCTCTAGAATGTAAAATATGGCTAATTCCTAAACCCGTGTTTTACCTCCCCAACGTTCCCCGATTTCACTTAAACCTTCTTAAACCCATTTTTCCTACGTGTGCACCTCTTAATACGTAGAAAATATTTAGGGTCCAGCATCACCCCACACTACACATGTTCTATATCCTCGGAAACATCTTGCTTCTTCAAGAATAAAGAATAGTGGAATTAGAACAATCAATAAAGAATGAAAGAATAATGGAATCTGCTACTATTGTCAGGGAAGAGTGGAAATTCCTTCTTCATGGTTGCCTCAATATTTTCCTAGGCATCTACCTCACCCTGTGCCTACTAAAGTAGGTCACCTACTAGAGTGATCACTTCATCAAAACTTAATTCATTTCTCTTAGTATTCAATATATCTAGAATGCCTTCTAGTTGTGTTTTAAGATCATCTAACGCAGCGTCCATTCTGCGAGTGACTTCGGGATATAGCTCCTCGATCTGATTCTTAATAGACCCCTACAAGATTTTGATTTCTTCTAAATTTTTCTCAACCTTGGATAGGATCTTATCATGCTCGCCTATTGAATTTTTATTTTCTTCAAATTCCTTTAGATCCACCTCATGCATAGCAATCAATATGCTTTCTACCCTATCTCTATTAGTGCAATTGTCATATACATCCTCAACCATTTATGCGATGGTATTTACGGTGGAAAGGAGCTTAGAATACTTGAGTTACTATCTCCCCATTATTCATTTTTATTCCTCCTTCTAGCATGCCATTACCTCTTTCACGACTCCAATGCGAGTGGCTTACTTTCCATGGTGAGGGTGTGGGTCATGTCTTCCAAAGCATTGTATGGATGACTTATATTTCTACTTAGGAAAGGCCAGGTTTGGGTGCTTCAAGATTATGGTGTAATTAATATATTCTTATAGATCTCGCACACCTTTTCCTTTTCATCCCTCGCTTTGTTCCTTAACTTCACAATGACCAATTCCTTCTATTTTATCTCCTTATCTCTTTCATTGATCTCTTCATTTTTTCTCAAGCTCTTCCTCCAAGAACCTTATTATGTCATTTCTCCCCAAGAGCCTCACCTCAAATTATACTTGATACTTTTTTGAGCATGTTGCAAACTTGCTCATTGGAATTTTTTTGGGCATTCACTAGAGGGTTTACTCCCTTGGCATTTGGTATCTTCATCAATGCATCTTGGTTGACCTCAAATTTGGGTTCATCAACATGGGACTTAAAAGCCCAAGATAACATTTTCCTTGTACATAGGTATGCATCTTGTTCATTGAAACAAGACCATGCAAGGAGTTGGTTTGAAGGCACAATACTTTGGAAACACACGTGCAGTACCTTATTTGGATCATTGATGTAAGTCATTTCTTGTTCTTGCGCCACTACTACACCCTTTCCACTTGTGCTCGCTACCTTTGGGAAGCTTACTAAGCTGGGGTCTCTACCCATGCTTCCATAATCCTTTACCGCACTTTTACTTTCCTCCGTCTCCTTTAGTTTTCTTCGCCTTCCCTCTACCTCTTGATCCACTAAGTCATTTATAATGCCTTCTACCTCCCTCTCCACAACATCCTCTATCTTCTCCTTAGTCAAGCTTGCAGTATTTTGATCCTTCATATTTACTTCTTCACTTCCTCCTTGGTTATGGGTGCCTTCCTCATCCTTATCCTTCTCCTCATTTCCCTCTTCCTCTGACTTGTGTACATCATACACATAATGTTCCCGAGCCTCACTGTGTGCTCTTCATCATCCTTGATTCCCTTTTCAGCCTCCATGCTCTTTATTTCTTCCGAGTTTTCCTTTTACATTACTCTTTGATTCTTCCTAACTAGTGATTCTACTATAGGAGAATTTTATTTTTATTCTTCCCTAGGAGACTCCTTTCTTTCTGACAATTCTTATTTTGTAGGGGCTTCTTTTACTTTTACACCACTTCCTCAGTGTGTCTTCTCCTTCTCATCTACACGAGACTTCTTCCTCCATGAATAGGTGTTTGGTTTTACACCTGAATCTGTGCGCCTAAAGATTACAATGTATGTGTACTTGGTGCTTTTTTCTCAGGGGCCTCCTCTCTCTCCCTTTTCCTTGGCACAACCTTCTTCCTTATGGTGGGGTATTCTAGGATAGAGACAACATTTTCAATGTAAGCACCCTTATCATACTTAGGCCTTATACGCAGGTATACCCTTGTTGCGGTCCTCCTAGCAACAAAAAATGTCACTGGCTTCAACATATGTATGTCATGGGAGACATAATTCTCCACATAGGTGCACTTCTTTGGATATATCAATGTTTTTCCCAACTCATGGTAATCTTGGTATACCATGTTGAGGTCAAAACTTAGCTTCTTTTCCTCTTTGAATTGATTGATCTTATGATAGAAGTATTGTGTTGTTAAAGAGAATAGAAATTTAAACCAGTGACCCTTGCACCATATGCTCAAGTAAACCTACTAATACAAACATGATTATACATGGAATATTCAGCCTTGCCTTGTAGTAAAACAAGTAATTGCTTAGGTATTCTCCATTCAATTTCAAATGTGTCATGCATCTGTTTATACCATTTCTCTAGGCATGCCTTGTGGGCGGCCATCATGGTATCACAACTGTATGGCTCATATTTTTTTGCAAGGGAAGGGTTCTCATTTAGGTATTCCCAAAAAAATTATCTAGCCCATCAAGCACTCCAATATCTAAAAATACGATGGTAAGGAGTACATTACCAAACATTATCTTTTCTCCATCTCACATAGTGTTGATGATATATTCTTCTATGAAAGATGATAGGTTATAGATTTTTCCTCCGAGATCTTATGGAAAACATTCAACCAAGAATTGTTGATCTATGTCCAGCTCTCCTACCCATTCAACTTTAGTGACCAAGAATGCAACCATCCTCATTATATGGTTGGAAATCACGAAATGTTTAACTAAGACGACCCTTCTTCTTGTATTCATAAGCTTCAATAGTATTCTTAATGGCATCCTTATCATCCAAGTCATCATCGAATAATTCTCCTTCATAGATAAGACCAAGTAAAGTTAGAAATCAGTTGGGGAGTTATTCGCATCCTCTGTCATGAAAAGTAGAAGTGGTCTTAATGTACGCATGACATCAACCACTAGTATAGTCACCCAAGTTTTCTGAATTAGGAAACTCATAGATTTTCAATAACCCGTCCTTCTCCATTTTCACCTTTACCTCATCATCGTAGATAGTAATTCCATCTGTATCCTCTTATTTTTAGAAAAAATTGATTCCAATGCCATCTCATTCGATGGTTGTAGTCACTCATGACCATATTTCTAACATGAGACACCCATTCTTTTCAAAGCAATATGTTTTCTCGGAGATTGCATCTCTGCTTACCATTCTTCATTAAAAGCGGTGGAAATGAATTATTTCCACTTGCCCTTTCCTCTTACATAACCTTCTCTCGCTCATGCCTGTGTACTCTTTTTCCACACTAGTTATGCACGCAAATCTTCACAACCCTTTTTCACACAACTTTTCTTCAAGGATGCCCTATTTTGTGAGAGCTCTTCAATAAAAAAATACAAGGTAATTAATAATGCACCCCAAAATTCTACTTATAGATTTTTCTTTTCTCCACAATAAATTACATGCCACCTACTAACATAATTTTGTAATAAAGGTGGCTTTTTCTAATGCTAACCTTTAGCACTATTACCCCTGCACCCACCATGCATGAAAATTTATACAACCTTCTATCATGTAAGCTCCTTATCGATCAAGATCCTTATGTGTGCACTTTCAACACAAAAGACACCTCTTCTATCCTTATCTTGATTTTTGACATCACCTACCTTATGTTGTTCATGTGCTTCTCACACTTGTACGTGGTTTTCGTAAAGCCTCCCTGACACCATACTCCTTATGTTCACCTTTTCTATGTGCATTCTTCTAATATACACAGTTTGATCCTTCAACCCAGTGCATCAAACACAACTTCTAATACAAGTTTCTAGTGCTTGTCACATCACTTTACCCCACAAAAATAGATGTGCAGTCCTTTGTGCATAGATAAATTTAGAAATTGTGAGTGGATACCAAGTACACAAATATGCACAACACAAAAGAAATGAGAAAGGGAAAGAAAAATAAAGGAAACTACAATAAACCAAAATCTAGGCTAACAGAAATATTACTTTATTTACAAACATAAAGAAGACTTATTTATAGTAGGGATTCAACCTAATCCCATCGAAATGGCTTGTAATAAATGACGAGAAAAGTGACATGCTAGGATGATAATTGGCAAGTGACCTTCCCCATACCCGACATTTCAACCCTTCTACACATATGAATGTTTGCCTAGGGTAATCTATAGTCCGATCGATTAGACCAAAACGTGTGTGCTTGGTCCTCTTCTATGTTTAGTCCGCTCAACTATGAATTGATTTGTTGCAAGCTTACCGTTGTTCAAAAGACTTGAATCCTAAGATTTTGATCTATATCGGTTATTGCCATGATGAGATTGGGTTGGGGCATGATTGGCTCAAATATGTATTCCCTGGGCTCTCTAGGTCCCATGATTGTCATACAAAAGTAAAAAAGTAAATTAACTGTAACAAAATGAAATTTAACTATGTGAAGTGTATCTATAGCATATATTTTCTCTATTTTTTTGTGTTTTTCTGATGAACTTTATGAATTTAAGAAAACAACTATTTAAAATATCTAGAAAGACAACTAAAATAATAATTTAAAACAAACAAAATAACCGAGTGTAGCTATTTGTCTGTGTAATTTGTAGATCTATTCTAAACAATAAAATAGCTTATCTAATCTATTTGCAAGATTCTCGATCCTACCTTAGAAGTGAGGAGTGAATCATAGTTTCTCAGAAACTATTAATCCCCACAGCTTCCCTGGAAATATCGAGAATAGAATTTACTGAAATAAAGCAATTAACTACTCTATTTGATATGATTCTAACTAGAACTTATAAAGCTAGAACCCGGATTCTGCGAATGCGGTGGAGAATCTGATGGTGTGTGTGATCTTGTCCCCTCAGTGTGATCTCCTCGTTCCTTCGTGTTCATGTGGATCTAGAAAAGTGTGTAATGCTAGCATCAACAAAATTAGATATTGGGATAAAGGCAGCTCAGAATACACACCGAATACAATGTGAGTAGGAGAGGGATAGCGCAAGAGTACAGAGCTTGGCTTATGTAATTCCTAGTGGGATCTATTGTGAGTCATGCAACATAAAGCATCCAGAACCTAAAACTATCCTGTTTGAGGAGCAAAACCTGCAACTTTAATGGCTTCCTAAGCTATTCTACTCCAATGGATTGGATGAAATAACAACACTGCTTGCACAAGATGGATATGTGGCTTACCAATAGTAAAACAATGCTAACTAAGCATGTAACGAACTAAACTATGAATCCTAAGCAAAATAAAAGACTGAATTACTAAAAATGAGAAGATGAGAAGTGAATGAGGGGCCATTTGCTTGAGCACAAGCCAACCATTTATAGCATTTGCATTTACCCAAGGTAAAAGCCAAATAGAACTCTTAAACTATAAACAATGGCAAAACACTATTCCAGGGAACCAGAATCATAAATGCAAGCTTATGGTGGTGAAAGAAAGCTGGTAAAACGTTGAATTTACGTGAGTCGTGTTAAAAGAGCTTTCTGGAAAATGCATAAAGGACTGCCACCCCGAGTAGGGGCGATTCTGGACCGTCGCCCTATTCGGGGTGGCGGTCATGAGACCACCGCCTGTGCCAGTAGGGCAGCTTTTGTCATTGAAGAGAAAAAGGCTAAGAAAAGAGGGGAAAAGGAAAAAATAAAGCACGCGGGTGCTAAGCGAGGCATGCGGGATGTTAACACATACTTGGAGAGATTTTCCAAATCCCAAACACCTTGCGAGGAGACCTATATCATCATTGGGGCACGTGTCACATTGTTCTGGCAGTACAGTACCTTACAATTTTGGGTATGTACATATTGCCCCCTCGGAGAAGTGTTTTAGCCATGAAGAGGTGTAAAACGGTGGGTCCGAGTATGGCAGTCCCGAAATGGGAAGTTAGAAGTTATACCTGATACATCCGTGTGTTGAAATGACGCCATCCAAAATTCCCGTTACCTGCAAAATGAAAAGAGAACTCAAGTGCAGATAGACACAATAGTTTGAAAAATAAACGCTAAAATAATAGGGAATGAGAACGTACCATTTGTGCGGGGATAGGAACTTACCTCCATCAGCGCTCCAAACCTATGAAAAAGTCATTTTAAAACGAATCGAGTGCTTATATATATGAAAGTGGGCCCATTTTCCTATTCATTTATGCGAGTCGATTTGATTGATTTTGAGCTCTGGGACCCACGGTGATGGTTTCTTGCGTGAGTAGAGTCAAAACGTCTGTGACGAGATAGCGATCATGCCTCCATGTGCGGCACATCGACCCATGAGATCATAGGTTAGTTTTCTTCAGTTTCTCCTTTTTACCACCTTAAATTTGAAATGCTAAATACTTTGTCATGGGGGTAATTTTTGAAAATGTCAGTGTTGAAAGGTCCACCTAGGGGGCGCCTACTGGTAGGCTTTGTTTTTAGGTAAAATGGTCATTTTTAGGCTTTTTAAATTTAAAAACCCGCGTGGGTTTTCAGACCACGACCGCCACCTTTGCCTGGGTGGCGGTTACTGTTCCGCTGCCCTATTCGGGCGGCGGTTCTAAACCGCCCCAGCTCAGGGCGGTGGTTTTGCACAGAATGCAAAAGGAACCTCTTTTTGAGATTGTGTTTGTATTTTTAGCATTTCTACGTGCTTTCATGATTTTTCTAGTATTGTTTGGATGTTATGATGTACGTTTATATGTTTCTTTTAGAATATATGCAATGGTGAACAAATGATGCAAGTGTTTTACTTTCCTTTTGTGTTTCATGATGCTGATATATGATGATGTAGATATAATGTGATTTTGAATCTTAGTTTCTGTAAGCAATTTTGGATACTTCATGTTTGTTTTGGCAAAGTGATGAAAACAAACCGGTATGATGAACAGATAAACCTGCCCCTACCCCCAACTCCACGCAACTAGTAAGATGTGAGGGCTTATCACCAAGAGTTGGGAAGGGCACAAGTTATGAGGTGTAGTGAAATGATAGTGATGAAAGACAGACAAAGCTTTGGTGGAACCAAATTAGGACACCACAAGTCTACTCTACTCGAGTGACTTCATAGTTTTGGATGCAACTTGCTTTGCGGTTTATCCAGACTTAGACCCGTAGATGGCCACATAGTAGACAAAATCTGGGTTTTTAGGATTTTAACTCTCTTGGGACTTTGAACATCTGATTCATTTGTTTTTGACTCAAAGTTTCAAAGTTTGAATTGTTTGTGTATGACTTTTTACATTTATTTGTCAAGAGGACCCCCTACACTTTGCCCCATGCTACTAGTAAGAAGCGTGGGTTTATCACCATGGGAAAAGTATAGGTGAGTAAGGGCATTCCCATCCTTTCCCAACCCTACGTCACTAGTAAGAGACGCAAGCTCATCACCAAAGGTTGGTGGGGCAAGGAAATGTGTAAAATTAAAATTTTCTATTTGATCAATGTTTGACTTGTTTATTTGAGTAAAATGTCAGTATGTGTTTATTTCCAAAGAGATATACATATGGGATAGATGTGACACCATGAAGCTTCTAGAACAAACCATAGGCAAGACACCTACCCTAAGAAGAAATCAAAAGTGAGAATAAACTTGCAGATCTTGGTATGGTTACCGTTAAGACTTTGCCATGTCTAGCTTTATTTGATAAAATGATTCTGAGATAATTTGATGATATCATGAAAATGGAGAAGTATGATTAAAGAGTTTATGCCAACAACATCATGAGTTTGTAATGAACTGCTTTGAGAATAGATTCCTTAATCACAATTTGTGTATGAACAAGTGGACAACATGATCCTAATCTATATGAAGATGCAATGTAGATATATATATAAAGTAGTGCTAGTTGCTTACACGTAAAAATGCTTGAGGTGTAGGGAATTGACTGTTTCACCAAATTCCTCACCTTCTAGCATACATAAGAGGTATGCACCATTCCCATAGTCTTTCATGACTCGGTATGGACCTAACCATTTAGGCCAGAATTTCCTTCCTTCGCCGGTCTTCTTGTCGATCCGGCTGTCTAGTCTTAGAACGAGATCACCTTCATATATGTCGCGCTCATAGACTTTCTTGTTATATTTCCGGCACATCCGGTCAGCATAGACTCTATGTCGTTGTTCAGCATCTAACCTAGTTTCATCTAGGCTTTCTAGTTGGGAAAGATGTGCTTCTCTGTAAGCGTCTTCATCCAGAATCCCTTGTAATGAAATGCGGAGACTGGGTATTTCAACCTCGAGTGGGAGAACTGCCTCTGCCCCGAACACTAGTGAAAAATGAGTTGCTCCCGTTGGTGTTTTTATTGAGGTTTGGTGGGCCCATAAGGCTGGATATAACTTCAAGTGCCAATCTCGTTTGTTTTCTTTCACCATTTTAAGGAGAATGGCTTTTAGTGTTTTATTTGTCGCTTCATGCCTGTCCATTGGCTTGAGGGTAATACAAGGAAGCCGTATGATGGCTTATTTTAAATTTATTACATAGCTCACAAACCTCTTCATTCTTAAAAGAAGTTCCATTATTGGAGATAATGATTTGCGATATCTTTGCACTGTAAATGATTTGGTTTAAAATGAACTTGGTGATTACAGAACCAGGTATAGTAGTAAGAGGCATAGCCTCTACCCATTTGGTAAAATATTCGGTGGCCGTGATTATAAAATTATGGCCATCTGTGGACAAGGGAGAGAATTTCCCTATTAAATCTAGGCCCCATGTAGAAAAGGGCCATGGAGTAGCGATTGGTTGCAAAGCTTGTGCCAGCATATGGATCTCATGGGAGAATTCTTGGCACTTATGACACCTGCGTAAGAACTCTACTGCATCGTGTTCTAGAGTAGGCTAGAAATAGCCCATTCGATGTATTTTATGAGTGGTGGCATGACCACCAAAGTGGCCTCCACACATTCCACTGTGGGATTCATGGAGAATCTTCTTGGATTCTTCCGTGTCGACACATCTTAGGAGCATTCCATCGAATGCTTTCTGATAGAGCACTTGCTTTATAATGATGTATTTAGCTACGATAATACGTAACCGCCTTCTTTGTTGTAGTGTATCTCCTTCTGGATACGTATGGTCCATGATATAATTAATGATATCATCATACTAGGGACACTCAGAGATAGAGGGTCAAGTTTCGATGTAGTATACGCACTCATCTAGAAAATCTAAATCTACTAGATCACCTCTATCTAATGGGTTATCAGCTAATCAATCTGTGATGATTTTTCCTTTAATTGACTTCTGATTTACAAATGTTAAATCGAATTCCCCCATTAAGGTTATAAAACGTCCAACCTTTTTAGACAAGGACCCTTGTGTGAGGAAAGTTCGTAAATGGTCCATTTTTACCATGACCCTTGTTTCTTGATTTAGCATATAATGTCTTAGGTGTTTGGTTACAAAAACTATGGTGAGGCATTCTTGTTCTGCTTGGGTATAACATGTTTCATAGTCGAGCAATGTTCGGCTAATGAAATAAATCGTGCGTTCTCTCTTGTCATCATCTTCTTGAGCCAGCATGTAGGCTAGCGAGACATTGGTAGCTCATGAGTATAAAATTAACGGGTGATCTAGCTTAGGTGGCATTAGCGTAGGTGGTGATAATAGGAAACGCTTAACTGCATCAAAAGCTTCATTGCAGGTCTTGATCTAATCAATGATATAATCTTTCTTGAGAAATTTTTGATTGGATGTATGGCGAAACTTAAGTCCGGGATGAATCTCCGGATTGCACCCAGACTTTCGAGGAAAGACTTGATTCCAGATTCATCCAAAGGTGGAACCATTTCGAGGACAGCCCGAATTTTGGTTGGGTCAACATCTATCCCTCATGACGATATGATGTAACCTAGGAGCTTCCCTCCTGTTACACCAAAGATGCATTTTTTTGGATTTAGCGTGACTCCGTATTCTATCAGACGTGAGAGAATGACGCGGAGTATTTCCAGATGGTCACAATGCTTCTTGGCCTTAGCCAACAAGTCATCTATGTAGGATTCCATGATTTTATGAATTAATCATAAATATATATGTCATAGCTCGCATTTGGTATGTAGCACCAAAGCATTCTTGAGACCAAATGGCATGACAAATGTAGCAATAAGTTCCCTAGGAGTTATAAACGTGGTTTTAGCTTGATCTTATTCAAATATTTTGATTTGATTGTATCCCGAGAATCCATCCATGAGAGACAAAAGTTCAAACCCAGCTGTTGCATCAACAATGACATCAATGGATGGCAATGGGAAGTCGTCTTTAGGACATGCTTTGTTGATGTCTCGAAATCTATGCAGATGCGTATCTTTCCATTCTTCTTGAGAACGGGAACGATGTTAGACACCCATTGGGAGTAATCGACTGGCTTGATAAATCCTACTTGGAGGAGTTTTATTACCTCCTCTTTTACCATGAGAGCTACCTTGGGTTTCATGGGTCTCGATTTTTGTTTAACTGGCTTTGCATCAGATTTAGTGACGAGGTTGTGCACCATGATGTGGGGTGTAACCCCTGTCATTTCCTTATAATTAAATGCAAATGCCTTCTGATGTTCTTTGAGGATCTGAGTGTGTATTTCTACTTCCTCTGGGGTTAACGAGGACCCTAATTTCAATATCCTTGGTTCGTCTTCCGTTCCGATGTTAATATCAATTGTTTCTTCGATCAAAGAGGCATTACCCTCTTCAAACTCAGGTGGCACTGGAGGTAAATCCAAATCATCCCCATTTTCTACTGTGCATATGCTAGGTTCCATTTGTGAGGGAAGATCCACCATGGGATTTCCGAAGTAGGAAGATGAATGTGGGATTAAGGACAAATCTATCATATGATAGGAGAGATGTAGTGCTGCATAGGTGTTTAAGTAATCCAAAGTGGCCATATCACTATCAACATGGTCTAGGATAGTAGATTCATTTACTGTTTAAAAGAGAATTTGTCATTGTCTTTATCAATGGTTCATCACGAAGGATACCATGAAATGGGTATCCTCTAACTCATTGCTTGGAGTAAAACATGATGCTGAAGTTGTATTAAATTGGCAAGAAGATTTTTCTCGCGGGATTGCTTCAATTGATATGAAGTCAAACTCCTTGCTTAAATCTAATACAGCTTTTTTGTAAAGTTGTAAGTGCTCGGCTTTGGTTTCATATACCTCAGAGACTTGGTTTGCTACTAATTGCGAGTCTCCTAAGACTATGATGTTATCAACACCAATTCTCTTAGCTAAGATGAGGCCAAGGAGGAGGGCTTCGTACTCAGTGCCATTGTTTGTGCACTCGAAATTTAGTTTAAAGGCGAAAGGTAAGACTTTTCCTTCGGGGAAGTAAATATTACACCTGCCCTTCTCCGTAACGACATTTAGCTCCATCAAAATGGAGTGTCCAATATTTGGTTGGGAATATGGATGTTGGGATATCTGTTGTGCTTGTGTATTCTACTTTCACCATACAGAGATCCTCTACTAGAAGAGAGCCAATGCCTAGGGAATATCCGATGCCTACTGAATCGAATGGTAAGAACATTGGTAGATCTTGTTCTATTAATTCAATGATTTTTGCAGTAGTTCCTAATGATACTATTTCTACGGTGTTAGCTCCATATTTGGGGATTGGGGTTGCTTTGGCTAGGCTCATAGTTTCAATTGGTAGGTTTATTAAGTTGATTTGTTGGGAGTTCAAACTCCGAGTGTACACCTGGTCTTTTCTTTAAGTCAGCTAGGTGTACATCAAATGGTTTTGGATCACCTTTGGCCACGAATACCTTTCCTAAATGTAAAAACCTTACTTCTTGAAATAGTGTAGAAGGGATTGCCTTCATGCAGTGTATCCAAGGTTGGCCGAGGATCATATTATAGTTAGTTTCCCGATCTATAATATAAAACTCAGTCAAGATGGTTTTGGGTCCTAAGGTGACCGGTAATATTATAGTTCCAATCGAGGTGGCTTTAAGACTATCATATCCCCTTAGTGTATCTCGAGTTGTGGAGCAATTGGTTTCTCCATACCCTAGCTTTTGGAGGAAAGGGAAGGGGACTATGTTAACTGCCACCCCATCGTCAACTATTGCACATTTTACATAGTTGTTATAAACCCATACTTACAAATGTAATGCTGGATCACCTCGGCATGTGATCTCAGCATTTTTCGACATTTTGTTTATCTCGAATATGAATTCGACATCCCTATCTACCTACCCTGGAGGATGAACATCAAAGTCCACATGATTTACCTGTGTTTCAGGTGGTGGAGTGATGTTAATTAGATGACCTAAACCTAATGCTTCTAAAAGAGAAGCCCTGTGGGCAGGAGAGTTCTTTAGTAAGTCTAAGAATGAAATGTGTGAGAAGGTTTTTGTTAGGTCGTTAATCAAATCATAGGCTCCCATAGGTTTTACTATGATTTGTTGGATGTCATCTGCCTCTGGCAGGTGGCTTGAACTTGGCTGAGAGAAATACTCTCGCGTCCTTGTTATAGCTTTAATGGGTAGCTCGGCGTCTAACTTTGCTAAACGGACTACCTTAGGTCATGGTTGACTTCCTAGTTGCGGCGCAACTAATGGATTTAGCGAGGTCGAGGCTTCATGATCATTGTTTCCTATCATTGCACCCTTGTTCATCCCAGTTGGATTTAGCATGTTGTTATCGTGATTTGGGAGTGGATCATTAAAGATCTTCAGGGGTGCATTTTGAGGGGAAACTGCCCCTGAAAAGGTATTTGATGTTGGTGACGTAGGATCTGCTAAGAACATATCCATAAAAAGTTGTTTTTGTTCATCTAGCAAGTGTTGCATGAATTTATTGTAGTCATAGCACGTTCTAGTGTCATGGCCCCAAATTTTGTGGAAAACACAATATGAATTAGGATTGTAATTCCTAGTTTGTTGATTTGATGTGTATTGTGGCCCAAAATTTTGATCAAACCATTGTCTATTAAAATTTTGCGTTTGTTGTCTTTGGTTTGAATTCTGGTTTTGGTACCTAGTTGAATTTTGGCTTAGACCCTGTATGGGATTTCGCCATTGGTGTTGTTGCTTTTGTTGTTGTTGTGGATGATTAAAATCCACTACATTGATTGTCGGGGTAAAGTTGTTGTTTCGTTGGTTGTTTATTTGTGATGGAGTATTGACAATATTTACCTTTTTAGGCTGGTCGGTTACTCCATCTGTTGTTACACCCCGATTTTTGTTAAGGATTTTAGGTCCTTGATTGACGTTCGTGGTAGTAGGATAAGTTGTAGTGTTCTGATTGGGGGTGATTAACCTCCCGTTTGCTCCATATGTTTTGCGACCACTATCAATTGCTACTTGATCTATTCAAAGAGCACTCTCTAGTACTTCATTGTAAGTTCTTAATGGGAACTTCTGGACTTCTTCCTTCACTTCTCTGCTAAGCGAATGAAGGAATAAATCACATAGTTCCATTTGATCCATGTTTGGAGCACTTTCCGAGGAATAAAGGACTGTATGCCACCTTTGGATGAAATGGGTGACAGATTCGTTGTGTTCTTGTTTGATGTGTAAGAACTCCCTGATTCCTGTTCTTAATAGTTTGTTCATGTCGAAGGCCTTGATGAAATCTGAAACAAGTTGTTTGAATGAATGGATGGAAGCTTCAGGTATTCTATAATACCAATCAAGAGCGATGCCTTCCAAGGTTTTTGGGAATATTTTAGCAACAACCCCATCCCATGGGAGTAGTTCTCGAATGGCTAGTAGCGTAAGCTTTGATATGCGCATTTGGATCTCCCTCTCCTTTGTATTTGGGAAAATCGGGAAGAGGTCTTGGAAGCATGATGCTTCGTATGGTGAAATCCAAGGGTTCTTTCAAATATTCTGAGTAAGTCCCTATCGCATATGTTTTGACCATTGATGGCGCCTACTGAGGGAGCGGTGGTGGGATGGGTTGTTGATATGGCGCAGCGTATGTATTGGCAGGGGCATAAGGAAGCCCCTGTGTTTGAGAAAAATCCGGGAGAGGAGAACATATCCCCTTGTGGTGATTTGGAGTATATGTTTAAGTATGATGGGGTACTATCCAGGAATGGATTGTTTTGTACTAGACCGGGAGGAATAGTGCTAGAGATGGTGGGTCTAGTTGGCATTTGTTGTGAATACTAAGGAGTCATGCCTAACGTGCCTACTCCTGTGAGGAGATCCACTTGGCTAGGATGGTGTGGAGGATTGGAACTCCCTGCTTGCATGAATTGTGAATTTTGACTTTCTTGGGCAAGTTCTAACCCTCTAACCTTTTCTATTAGAGTTGAAATGACTTCATTTGGTGAAGTCACGATATTTTGCCTTGGTGGTGTTTGTTGTATACCATGGTTTTGTATAGGCATGTGATATCCTGCTATGAACTGATTGCTATCTTGCCAAGTTTCTCCGAGAGTATTTCCTATATGCAGTGGCATAGAGGTATTTTCTTGAAAAGAGACCTCGGGTTGTGGTTGTAAACCTCCTACAGGTGGATACATACCTCGAGAACATTGGTCATTCCTGGCATAACGTACTGAATATTCATCGTCTAAACCTTGGTATGAGTCTGATTGTTTACTAATTTGTGGTCTAAGTAGCATCTGAGGAGATGAACCAGATTCTCTGGTGAATGTCATATTGTTTGAGCCTGAAGGCTCTGTTTGTTGCGTTTGAGCGAGTTGTTCCAACTCCTCTGTTTGGAAGGACGAGCTATATCTGATCCTTGGAGTTTGTGTTGACAATTGACTAGTTGAATAGTTGTCACCCCACACTGAGAGTGAGGGTGATGATTGTCTATTTTTTTGGGCGTAGTATGCCTCAAGACCCAAGACAGGTCTGCCATATGCATCGAATCCTGACATATTCGGGGGGTATATGAATACCCACAGAATAATGGGAAGGAGCGAAGGTGAAAGCCAATGAGGTGGAGAAGATGAAAAGTATACTAAACTTGGAAGAACATGTGATACTATGACTCCGAACTAGAAAGTAGGAAGTTCACGTTAGCTTCACTAATTTTGTTTGTTTCACATCGGGTTCACCAATTTTTGTTTGTTTCACGTCAGGTTCACCAATTTTGTACGACAGAAAAGTGACATGCGAGGATGATAATCAACAAGTGACCTTCCCCATACCCAACCTCTCGAGGTCATGCCGAGACAACCGGTGGTTTGAAATATGTGTGAGGTGTAGACAAACTAGTTAGGAAATCTAATGTCTTCAATGCACACTAACGGAACTTGCGAATCTAAAGCAAAGAAAGCCATCCTAACTTGAGCTGGTGTGATAGATCGGTCAGCAAGGATGACTGCTCGAAGGCTCCAATCAATATCAAGCTCTGGCATGATTCGATCTATAGGTTGTGGAATACGTGGAAAATGACTGGGATAGTTTCGTGTATTTCTCCGGACAGGGTCATATGGTGGATGGTAAATGTAGTCAATTCTATGGACGGTTCTCTAGCCTAGTCCAGAACTCTCTAGCTTTGTTAGCTGTTGTGTCTAGAAAGGATAATTGTTCGATGATGATAGGTGGAAGTGGAGTAGACTGGAATACTAGTGTGCGTAGGCCAGTGTCTATGTCTAATTCTCCTGTGGATTCGTTGGGCTGCGGGATTTGTGGGTCACAACCATAGACTCTTAGTCATTGTGGACCTATTATGGTCATGCATGAAATCAAGTCCTAATCCCTAATATCCAATAATCGTATGCTTTCTCAGCTTCTATATTTAGGATCAATAACTGTGTGATTTTCTCATAATACCCTACAGGTGTTCGTGCAACCTGGATTCTTAGGCTGGTATCTATATCTAGAAGAGTGTCTCCTGCATCTGGCTGTGGGACCAAAGGATCACAACCAAAGGTTTGTTCTCTTTCGAACCCTTCTACAGTCATATGAATGTTTGCCTAGGGTAATCTATAGTTCGGTTGATTCGACCAAAACGTGTGTGCTTGGTCGTCTTCTATGTTTAGTCCGCTCAACTGAGAATTGATTTGTTGCAAGCTTACCGTTGTTCGGAAGACTTGAATCCTAAGATTTTGATCTATATCGGTTATTGCCATGATGAGATTGGGCTGGGGCATGATTGGCTCGAATATGTATTCCCTGGGCTCTCTAGGTCCCGTGATTGTCATACAAAAGTAACAAAGTAAATTAACTGTAACAAAATGAAATTTAACTATGTGAAGTGTATCTATAGCATATATGTTTTCTCTATTTTTTGTGTTTTTCTGATGAACTTTACGAATTTAAGAAAACAACTATTTAAAATATCTAGAAAGACAACTAAAATAATAATTTAAAACAAACAAAATAACCGAGTGTAGCTATTTGTCTATGTAATTTGTAGATCTATTCTAAACAATAAAATAGCTCATCTAATCTATTTGCAAGATTCTCGATCCTACCTCAGAAGTGAGGAGTGAATCATAGTTTCTCAGAAACTATCAATCCCCACAGCTTCCCTGGAAATATCGAGAATAGAATTTACTAGAAATAAAGCAATTAACTACTCTATTTGATATGATTCTAACTAGAACTTTGAAAGCTAGAACCTGGATTCTGCAGAACAGTGGCGAATCCGATGGTGTGTGTGATCTTGTCCCCTCAGTGTGATCTCCTCGTTCCTTCGTGTTCACGTGGATCTAGAAAAGCGTGTAATGCTAGCATCAACAGAAGTAGATATTGGGATAAAGGAAGCTCAGAATACACACCGAATACAATGCGAGTAGGAGAGGGATAGCGCAAGAGTACAGAGCTTGGCTTATGCAATTCCTAGTGGGATCTATTATGAGTCATGCAACATAAAGCATCCAGAACCTGAAACTCTCCTGTTTGAGGAGCAAAACGTATAACTTTAATGGATTCCTAAGCTATTCTACTCCAATGGATTGGATGAAATAACAGAACTGCTTGCATAAGATGGATATGTGGCTTACCAACAGTAAAACAATGCTAACTAATCATGTAACGAACTAAACTATGAATCCTAAGAAAAATAAAAGACTGAATTACTAAAAATGAGAAGATGAGAAGTGAATGAGGGGCCATTTGCTTGAGCACAAGCCAACCATTTATAGCATTTGCATTTACCCAAGGTAAAAGCCAAACAGAACTCTTAAACTATAAACAATGGCAAAACACTATTATAGGGAACCAGAATCATAAATGCAAGCTTATGGCGGTGAAAGAAATCTGGTAAAACGTTGAATTTACGTGAGTCGTGTTAAAAGAGCTTTCTAGAAAACATGTAAAGGACCGCCACCCTGAGTAGGGCGGCGATTCTGAGAACCGCCGCCCTATTCGGGTGGCAGTCACGAGACCACCACCCGTAGGGCAGCGGTTTCGTCAAGAGAAAAGGCTAAGAAAAGAGGGGAAAAGGAAAAAAATAAAGCACGCGGGGATAACCAGGGCATGCGCGATGTTAACGCATACTTGGAGAGATTTTCCAGATCCCGAACACGTTACGAGGAGACCTGTATCATCATTGGGGCACGTGTCACGTTGTTCGGGCGATCTGACATTACCTTACAATTTTGGGTACGTACGATGAACAGTGTTCCATCCAAAGTGATCAGAACTTCAAGCAAGCACCTAAATTAATTGTATAGGATACAATGTATGGGCCCATCCAATGGACTTTGTATATCCCATGAGGGCACAAAAACTTGAAATAATACAATAAAATGATCTTCCCAACCTTAAACTATTTTTTTCTTGATGTGTCTATCATGTCATGCCTTCTTCCTATATTTTTCTAATTTTTGACTCCAGTGAGCAATAGTCTGTCTCTCATCTAACTACATTAACTCTAGAATCTTCTCCTCAAGTGTTTGTTCATCATCCAATCCTCCCGTGTGTGATATACACAGAGATGGTAACATGAATTCAATAGGCAAGATAATTTCCTCACCAAGCACCAATTGAAAAGGTGTTTCCTTATTTAGTATTTTATAAGTAGTCTGACATGACCATAACACAAGATAAACTTTATCATCCCAATCCTTTCTTCCCACATCATAAATATTTTTTAACAAGTGATTTAGAAATTTTTTAAATGCCTCAGTAGTCCCATTAGTTTGTGGGTGATAAGGGGTAGCCTTGTGGTGGGCTACCATGAATTCTTTCAACAAAATCCTAACTATCTCATTGAAGAAATGAGTACCCCTATTACTTGTTAAACTTAACAGACATCCATATATGTTGATTATGTTTTCCCATAAGAACCTAGTTGTTGTTATCACTGTGTAATCCCTTGTAGGTGTCGCCTGCTCACCTTGTCGGATAATCTATGCATGTAATTATATAGTGTGAAATTTTCCTTCATGCAGCTTGGGGAAATAGGGCCTACAAAGTCAATTGCCCATTTCTCAAATGGTTCTTCACTAGCAATTGGTCTTAATGGAATTTCATCTTTTTCCCTAGCTTACCAAGGCACTAGTAGTGGTCACATTCCTTGTAATACTAGATATAATCCTTGTAAACCATTTCCCACCAAAAACCTACTAGAAGGATCTTTCACGCGGTTGCATCGAATGCATAATGTCCTCCTGTAATTCCACTATGTGCTTCCTCTATGATTGCAATGCACTCATGTTCTATCACACACTGGAAAAAAACCTCATCGTATCCTAGCTTGTATAAGTCTCCACTAATTAACATATAGGGCACAAAGTGTATGACTAACTGCTTCCTTTCCAAAGTCTTCATTCCCTCTGGTGCCACACCCATATTCAAAAATATAATAATATTTTCCAAGTTAGAGGGTGCGCCATAATTTAAATAGTTTTACATCTCGGCATTATATCATTAATGCTCTGTGTATCCTCCCCGAGTCAATCCTTGATAAATGGCTAGGTCATAAATTAATCTTACATGGTTTCAAAACAATCATAAACTAAAACTCTTGAAACAAAAGGACCCACCGACATATGCACCCTTTTAAAATGAGATATTTTACCAAGTACTTCAACACCACGTGGTCCATGTAGAATGTAAAGGGTGTTGCCAATAGATCTTGCTGAATTTTTGCAACAAATAGATAATTGAAAATGCTTTGCACTCGGTAGTAGTATATTTTTTTCCGCTTTGGGATAAGCTTTCTACTAGCAAAACATAAGGGGTGGTCAATAATTCCCTCTCTAGGTTGTGCTAAGATTTCCCCAATCACCATCCCTAAAGCATCAACATGTACATGGAATGGCTTATCCCAAAAATGAAAGTGTAATATGAGCACAAAGTGATAAGCTTATTCTTCATTGTATTTAATGCCATTTGTGGTGCCTCACCCTAGTGAAATATACTTTTATGTTTTAACAAATTTTCCAATGGTGCGGTGATCTTAGTATATCCCCTAATAAATTTCTAGTAATACCCGATATTCCCAAGGAATCATGCTCTACTCTCTCACTCTGGGTAGGTTCCTCTAATTCCATAATAATGAAAACTTTGGCAGGGTCTACCAACAATCCTTCCTTACATATGACAAGCCCCAAAAGGGTTCCAAATGGAGTAGTGAAAAAAATTCTTAATGTTGAGGGATATCCTCAACTACCGAATATTTCAAACATTAGCCTCAGATTGTCACAATGATCCCTCACTAATCCATATACCATCTAATCATCAAGGTATAATTGAATAAAAATTTAGATGAAATATTGAAATGCCTAAATCACAATGTGTGAAAAATATAGTAGACACATTATTCAATCCAAAAGGCATGACTGTGTAGGTAAAGCTTCCCCATTCGGTGGTGAAAGTTTTTTTTTATTTGTCCTCCTTTACAATTCTAACTTGATGAAATCCTAATAATTTGTCTATGAAAGAATAGATCTCGCACTTTTGCTACTCCTTCTAGGATCTCCTTAGTGAAGGGGATTGGAAAAGGGTCAATAAAACATACCACATCTAAATCCCTATAACCAACACAAATCCATATCAACCCATCCTTATTAATTTGGTTGACCATTAGAATTATCAATTTTTATTCCTCAATGACCTCAATGATTCCTAATGCGATCATCTTGTCAATCTCCTCCTTAAATTTGATGTGAAGATTTAGATTCATGCGATAAGGTCTCTTACGAATTAGACATGCACCTTCCTTTAACTTGATCTTCATTTCTCCCAAGAAGTGGTGAAATCATTTAAGCTCATGGTAACCACATGGAAATAAGTCCTGAAACTCATGCAATAGATCAATGATATTTGAAACCTCCTTTTTTGTCCAAGAATCTCTAATAGTAGGCTCCTTAGGTTTGACATACAAACCAATGTTAATCTTCTTGGTTTTCAAGGTTTCATGGTAGTTGCATGATTTCTCATCATCAATATCTATAACTTTTCACGTACCCATAGTATGGTTAACATCCAAATTTTCCACTTCTTCACCATTGATCACATAGACCAATTTTCCTTTCTCTTTTTCCATGCATGCACGTTCAAGTTGTATCTCCTCTAATTGTTCCTCATCAAATTGTGCTTCTAAGCCAGGTTCACCCAATAATTCTAGTATTCTATCCTCTAACATGACACTAACTCCCATAGTTAGGTGCTTAACAACATGCAACATCTCATCCACTGATGGCATAGTACTTCGATATTTGAAATCTTGAAGGAGGTCAGCCATCAACTCTTGCTAGTTTCCTATCTAATGTTGCATCTACGAGTGAATGTACCATATGTGTGTGCAACCTTGTAAGGTGGAATACAAATTATGCACCCATAAAGAAGGTGGAAAGGATTTCATTCCTTCCATCCAAGAATTGTCACATGCTTGGATGTGAAACAAGGTAGGTTCCTTTCCATGATAATTGCTTATGGTAGTAGGTGCATTTCAATGGAAAAACCTAACAAAGAACGTGATTCTCACTTCATGTCACTCTAGAAGGTTATCACAATGGGTTTCCTACCAACATGCTAAGGTCCTGAGAAAGGTATAACTAAGTATCCTTATCCTTTTGATCTCACATCTCCAATGGGTCTCCATTTTTAATAGGAAAACATTAGGTTGGCTCCTCTAGAATAAGTTGGCAATGTATTTCTTCTTAGGAAATTGACTGAGCACACCTTTTTACTCTCGTCACAAATCCTCTTAACCGTATTTTGAATAACTCATATGTTTCATGTGCCCAATTTTCACATGACACACTAGTTGTATCACTTATAGATTGAGCGTCTTCCCACCGAATAATTCCCTCCTTTGTTGGTTGTACAACTTTAGGGCCCTAGATAGTGCACATGTAAATTATGTCTAGGTCTTCTTCTCTTACATGATCAATACAAGGTGCTGACTTCCCATCCACGAAAGGAATGATAACACATTCCTCTTTATCTTAAAAACTTATATACCCCTTATTGACACGTAAACAAACATTGTTCTTATAGCACTAGGGCGCCCAAGTAGTGATGGAAATGTTTCCACCTTAGCAAGTGCTAAGAATTCAAAGTATCTAATGAACTTCACCCCTTTGATAGTGATAATCCTTTAAAACACCAATGGGCATTTCCTTTATCTTATTTTCCATATACAACACATTCGAAGATGGCTGTAATGGGGGCCTTCCCATTTGATTCCAGGAACCCAAGGTGAGAACATTGACTTCCACAACCACATTAATAAGAATATTACATAGGAGTTATCCATCAACAAGTGCATTCAAGGAAATATCCTTATCATAGTTAAGGTTGTGTGGAGGAAGGTTAACATGCAAAACTTGCTTCTCGCGCTCTTATCTAACACTTGGTATCTTATACCTCAATTATTCTCCTAATAGAGGAGTGATATTCTCTTGGTGTAATATCTTACACAACTTCTTGATATCATATATATCTAACTAATGGACCTTAGCACTTTTATTTTTCCCCAAATTCCTAGATTGCTCCTTTAACATTGAATTTTTCCTTGAAGACTTTTGATTATGTCCATGGTCTCTTGATAAACTTCCCTTTGATGGGTAGGGTTAAGATACTTCCCATGCACCACCTCTTCTCTTGTAACTGGTGGTGTAGTCATTTTAATCCCATCACAAAAGGAAGGAACCCCATGCATGCCAACCTATCACCCAAGTAAAGATGAGCGCTCACCCGGGTGCGTGCGGGTACCGAGTCTCTCTTTTATGTGATTTTAGTGGGAAACATCATCTATAATTATTGTAAGAGTTTCTAGGAGGGAAGTTAAGACATACAAGATAGATAGGGCTCAAACCGGCCTCTAGATCCTTGCAGGTCACTTCTGCATCGAGTGCTTTAACAAAATCCAGAACATGTATTATGGCAGAAAGAAATATACAAGCATTCATACTTAGCATGAAAGGAAAGAGAACTCATGAGAGATAAATATACATTAGAACCATTGATATTCATGTATATATTATATCATGTAACCTCATTACATTCATTGAACCATTACAGAGTGTCACAAAGAAGCAGATCGTAGTCATGCATTTCACTATTCTAATGTAACTAAGCTACCAAAAGAAAATTTACAACTTCATGACTAGTAAATTCTCTCCTTGATGCAACTATCCACTAATAGAGTCCTCACAATAATTATACAGAGCTCTGCCCATGTTTTCTCTCAAACTCACACTCTCTCTAACCCGCTATATCTCAAACTCGTATATCTTTTACTCCACAGGGAACTTGTATTTATCACTTTCCTACACTTCCAACTCACCATACAATGCCCTTATATCTAGTGCTAAGTGTGTCGAATGTGGTCCTTCATGCGAGCATGCTTCTCCAGGCCTGAGCTTTCCACTTTATCTCATGATGTTCTTCTAGAAGATTCCATCCAAGGCATGCCCCTATCTAGGCCAACCTATCACCAGGCTGACACCTTATCCACATGCAACCGTGGTCATGCTTTTCACGTGTTCTTCCTTGGGTGCTCAAATTGACTAAGTCCCAAACCTCCTTTCACACATCACATGTGCTATGTGCTTCCTTAAACCTTTCTCTTATGTGCTTTTTCCTTGCATGCCTTTCCATAACTGGGACCTTGCGTGCCTATGTGCCTTCATACTTGGCCAATATTCCAGGGGTCCAACATCACCCCACACTACGCTTGTTCTTCATCCTTGGAAACACTTTACTCAACCAAGATGCATGTTACCTTAGGGAACCAATGTATAATCTTACACTTTACAAAAGAATAAGGGAATGAAAGAATTGGGGAAAGAATGAAGAATGGGGGAGCATTAATTCAACAAGCTAGGAAAATCCTTCCGTAAGTCTGCCTCTAGCTTATTCCACACTTCACCTCACCCTATGCCTTCTAACAGAGGTCACCCACTAGGGTGCTCACTTCATCAAAACTCAGGCCAATTCCCTGGGTGCCCAAAGTGTCCACGATCTGCTCCATCTCTTTTCCTAGGTCTTTGAGCTTGTCCATCCTCCTGGTAATTTGAGGGTATAGTTCCTTTAGCTGGGCCTTGATCGAACTCCTTAAGGCTTTAATTACCTTTGATTTTCTCTCTACTTTAGCTAAACTTTTCCCTTTCTGCCTGTTCCCCTTGTTCTTTTCTTGGAACTCTTTTAGCTCCGCTTTGAGTGTGGCGACCAAGGAGCTTGCCACCTTATCTCTGTCTACGCATGTATCATACATGGCCTCCACAGATTGGGCAGTGACCTTAACCTCTGTGAGCACTTGGCTATACTCAACAACAAGTGCTACCACCTTCAATCTATCCTCCTCCTTCAAGCATGCAACCACTTCTTCTGCAGAATCTAGGGCCAAAGGTCGTCTCTCCATAGTGAGGATGCGTGTTAGATATTCTATACATTCCAGAAGGGATGAGTACTTCTATGCGGGCGGTGCTAAGTTTGGGTGCTTTAAAAGGATGGTGCCCTTAATAGACTCCATTTTCTTATATACTTCCTACACCTTTATCTTCTCTTCCTTTAACTTGCACCTTAGTTGTGTGCTTTGATTAGCTCTTCCTGCTTTAAGCTCTGGGTCTTCTCTACCAGCTCCTCTTCCTTCTTCCCTAGTTTTTCCTCCAGTACTCTTATCCTATCATTGCGCATGAAGAGTCTAGCCTCGGTCTTGATCACAACCTTGTTGAGTGCATTACAAAATTGCTCATCCGAGAGATCCTGAGCATTCACTAAGGGATTAGCCCCCTTAGATTCTGAATGTTATGAGCACTCCCTGATAGACTTCAAAGTCTGGCTCATCAATGTGGGACTCAAACACCCAAGAGAGCATCTTCTTTGTTCTGGGGTATGTGCCCTCCTTTTCAAAAGACCCCATGGCTAAAATCCTTTCTATGGGTACAATGCTTTGGAATCGTGTGTGTAGCACCTTCTTCGTGTCATCAATGTAGCCCATTACTTTCCTCTTCTCCATATCAAGAGTCCTCCCTTTCCAAGAGCAGCACCTTTAGGGAAACTTACTTTGTTAGAGCGGGACCTCCTCCCAGGTTATCATGCTCTTTTTCAATATTCTCCTCCTTCCCTTCCTTCAACACTATGTCTGCGTTGCACTCCAACTCTTGGTCTACCAGGGCTTCAGCATTTTCTTTGCTTCTCTTTCCACCACCTCAGTGATCTGCTCCTTCGTAAAACTTATTGCTCCCTACTTTTCCCCACCAACCTCTTCATTCCTTTCCATGTCTCTCAGTGTCTTCCTCATCTTATGTGCCCTTGCACCGCACATGTGAATACGAACTCCTACTTCTCATCTCCACTCTCCTCTTTCGAGTCGTAGACATTGAAGACCTGTGGCTCCTAGTCTTTTTCAGGCTCATCTTCCTCATTGTCATCTTCTTCACTCTCATCCCCTCTTCCACCCATGTACTTCTCCATGTTGTCGGTCACCTCTGAGTCAGCTTCCTCATCTACCCTCTACTTTTTCCTGAGAGGTGGCTCTTAAACAGGGGATTCAACCTTATCTTCTCCCTCAGGTGACTCTTCCTTGGTGAGGGTTTCCTAGGTGCCTCTACTTCTGGTGTCTTTTCCTTCACTGGGGACTTCTTTCTCCATATATAAGTGCTTAGCTTGGCACTTGTTGTTGGCATGCTCACTGTTTAAGCAGTCTGCACACACTTGGTGCTTCTTCTTCTCCTCTCCCTCTCTTCTTTGGCATGGGCTTCTTCCTACCTATGGGATCCTCAGGTATGGGGACATCATTTTCCAGATATGTACCCTTCTTGAACTTCGGCCTTATACGAGAGGTAAACACATGCCATGGATCCTCCAGCGATGGTTATGTCATCGGCCTTATCATCTAGATCTCGTGTGACATGTACCTCTCCACGTACACGTGCTTGCTTTAGGGTAATTCAGATTCTTTCTCATCTCCCTATGCTCCCGGTCTAGACTACCTAGTTCCAGCCTTAACTTCTTTGATTCCTTAAATCTATTCACTCCCACTTGGAAGTATTGAGCAATGAATGCGAAGGGAAGCTTGCACCAAGGGCTCTATGATTCATCTATTAGCTTGAATCTACCTAGGTAGAAATGTTGATAAATAGTGAATTCGGCTTCCCCCTTAGTGGCTACTAGGAGTTGTTCAGGGATTCTCCACTCTACCCCGAACACATTCCTTAGGCGTGTATACCATTTCTCTAGCCGCGCCTTGTGGGGTGTTGTCATTGTATCATAGGCATACTTCTCAAACCTCTTCGTAGGTGAAGGATCCTTAGTGGGGTAATCTTATACAAACTTGTCCGGTGCAACAGGAATTCTAATCTCTAAAAATACAATGGTGAGAAAGATGTTTTTGAAGAGGATTTTCACCTTCCTTCACAAACTTAACGATTTCTTCTGTGATGTATGTGGATAAGTTATATATGGTGCCTTATGCAATTTTCCTACAGACATGTAACCAAGGTTTTTTGACCTGGGTCCACCTCTCCTGGCCATTCAACTTAGTCACCAAATGCGCAACCATTTTCATCACGGGGTCCTTGATGTCTGAAATGTTGTAATACCTCGACCCCTTCTTGCAAGAATATTTGGTGATGGTCTCCTAAATAGCCTCCTTGTCACCTAGGTCATCTTCCAAGATATCTCCTTCACATATGAGGCCTGTAAATTATGAGATAAGTTGGGGAGTAACACACATCTTGCACCCTGCAAAGTGGAAGTAATCTTCATGTACCCGTGACATTAACCATTGGTACAAGCGCTCTAGTTTTCCAAAATAGGGCAACTCATAGAGTTGCAACAACCCTGCCTTCTCTATTTTGACCTTAACGTCATCATTGTATATCGGAAAGCCCTCTGGTGTTCATTTACTAGTGGGGCACACTAATTCCAGTGTCATTTCCTTCTCTATCATGTTTTTTCGGTGATTATAATCACTTACAGGTACATTTCTTAGGTGGGATTCCCACTCCTTCCCCATCATCACCCCATCTAGGTATTGCATCTCTGCATACCATTCTTTGTTTGTGTTTACGTCGGGTTCTTGTTGTTTTTCCTTTCCCTTGCCCTTTCCTTTCTTGGGTGCCATTGTTCGAGGTATTTTTATTACTCTGTTCTTCCAATTCTTCTAGCCTCCGATCTCAAATCCATGATATAACTCTCTTGAACCCATGCCCTAGTTTGTTGAACCCTAACTGGGATCAAATTAACTCCACAAGATGACACCTCCTTACAACCCTTTTCACACCCATGTAACCCCTTCCTTCTAGTTTGCAAACTCAAACTGGCTACTCACGCTTTGATCTCACAGGTCTTTCTTCACACGATCGAATCTGAAACCCTAGTTTATAAAACTCACTCCTTTCTCTATTTCGTAAAGTGAAAATGAAAGAGCCTCAACCCTTTACTTATAGTTTTTCTCTTTTTGAACATTAAATGCTACTTCACATACCATCATACTTTATTCATTTATGTGTCTTTTTCAAACAAAGCCCATCTTCAGTACTTTCACTCACGTGCCCAACCTTGCGTGAAAACTCCTCCAACCTTCTGGCGCACAACCAATCTAACATGACAGGAGACTCTTGCACGCATGTAACCCACACCGAAGGCACTTCTTCTATCCTGATTCTTGCTTTTTCCTACCTCATGTTGCTTAAATGTGCTTTCTCCTTCTTAGTACATGGGATCTATAAGTAGCTTTACCCTGGCACCAACCATTCATCTTCCATCTTTCTTCATATACCTCTTTCAATTGGGCCATTCAACAAGGCTTTTCAACATAACTTCCTTGGTACCTTAATCATGCACTCCTTCACATTTCTCCACCCCACACTTAAAATGATGTGTGGTCCTCTACGCACTCACAAATTCTCAAAAATAGCAATAAGGTTACCTACACCCAAGGCACAAAACAAAACAACAAACGCGAAAGGGAAACACAAGAAAGAGAAAGAATAAAGGAAAAATCTAAACTAACTGGCAAAATTACCTTATTTACAAACACCAAGAAGACTTATTTATAGTAGGGATTCAACCTACTCCCATTGAAGTGTCCAAGAAAATTTGTCCCATCCAACACTTGTAATTGGCACACACTCGAATCAAGGATGTACGAGATTGTGTAAGGACCCAACCAATGGACTTTCAACTTCCCAGGATGGCACAGAAACTTAGAATCATATAGTAACACCATCTAGCCCAACCTCAAACTTCTTGTTCTGATGTGGCGATCATGCCAAGCCTTTTTATTTTCTTTTTTTTTTTGTTTGGCTCCACCTGGTGAGTGACCGTCTCTCATCCAGCTTCATTAACTCATCAATCCTTTCTTCCAATGCTTTTTCATCATCTAATCCTCTTGTGCACGCTATTCATAGAGAAGGTAACATAAATTCAACTGGTAAAACAACTTCCATGCTAAACACCAATTGAAATGGTGTGGCTTTGTTTAGCCTTTTATATGTTGTCCTATAAGCCCATAATACTTGCCGATACTTTGTCATCCCAATCTTGTCTTCTCGACATCACAAATTTTGGTCAAGGTATGACTTAGTATCTTGTTGAATGCTTCCGTGGTTCCATTTGCTTGTGGGTGATAGGGCGTAGTCTTGTGATGAGCCACCATGAACTCTGATAATAGGATCCTCATGGTCTCATTCAAGAAATGTGTACCCCTATCGCTGGTCAAACTCAATGGGCATCCATATCTTGTGATAATGTTCTCCCACAAGAACCTTTCCATTGTTGCTTGCCATGTAGTCTTTAGTTGGGGCTGCCTCTACCCACCTTGTGAGATAATCTGTGTAAGTGATGACATAATGTGACCCAGTCCTACGTGTTGCTGGTGCAATAGGTCCCACAAAGTCTATCACCCACTTTTCAAAAGGCTCCGCGCTAGGAATAGGGTGCAAAGGCATTTCATCTCTCCTTCTTGGTTTGCCAATGCACTGAAAATGGTCACACACTTTATAATAATCTCTACAATATTTTTACAAGGTTTCCCACCACAAATGTGCCATTAATATCTTTCGCACGGTAGCATCACCTGTATAATGCCCACCCGCACTTACTCTGTGTGCTTCCTTCGTGATGGCCAAGCACTCATGCTCTAAGCCATACCTACACAATACTTCATCACATCCTAACTTGTATAAGTCTCCACTGATTAACATGTAGGGCATAGCACGTATGGCCAACTACTTCTTTTCCAATGTCTTCATTCCATCCAGTGCCACACCTTCCTTTAAAAATATTGCAATCTCTTCCAAATCTTCTAGGGGTGCTGCAACCTAAATAGCATACGCATATGACATTGTTTCCTCAATACTCTACGTGTCCTCCTTGAATCAATTCTTGAAAGATGATCAGGCCCACAATTGCTTTTTCCAAGCTTTACTACAATGGTGAATTTAAACTCTTGGAACAATAATACCCATCGACATATATGTCCTTTTAGAATAGGATTTTCACTAAATAATTTAATGTCATGTGGTCGGTGTAAAACACAAATGGTGTTACCAACAGATACTATCTAAACTTGAAGAGTGCATAGATCATTTACAATGCCTCGCACTCTCGGTTGTGGTATAGTTTTTCTCTACTGGTGTTAGCTTCTTGCTTGCAAAACATAGAGGATGATCAACAATCCCTTCACCTGGCTATATAAGCACTGCTCCAATGGCGGTCCCTGAGGCTTCGATATGGACATGGAAGGTCTTGTCCGAAGAGGGAAAATGTAAAATAGGCATGGTGATAAGCCTATATTTTAATGTATCAAATGCCCTCTGTTGCGCCTCTCCCCAATGGAAGGAACTTTTATGTCTAAGAAGCTCCTCTAAAGGTGCGGTGATCTTGGCATATCCCTTAATGAATTTTCTGTAATAGCTCATATGCCCAAGGAATCCACACACTGTGCTCTAGCTAGTAGGCTCCCTTAACCCCACAATAACTGCAACCTTAGTAGGATCTACTAGCAAGCCCTCCTTACATATGATATGTCCTAATAAAGTCCCAAAGGGTGTAGAAAACACACATTTCTTAATGTTGAGGGATATCCTCAACTACCTACACCTCTCAAACATTAACCTCAAATTATCACAATGGTCCTTAACTAGACCATATATTGTCCAATCATCCAAATAGACCTAAAGAAACTTATGGATGAAGTCCTGGAATGCTTGCACCACTATGCGTGAAAAGACAGTTGGCACATTCTTCAATCCAAAGGGCATGACCATATATGTAAAAATTCCCCACTCGGTGGAAAAAGTTGTCTTCTCCTAGTCCTCCTTTGCAATTTAGACTTAGTGGTACCCTAAAAATCCATCCGTAAAGGAATAGATCTTGCACCCAGCGAATCCTTCCAAATTTTCTTCAGTGAAGGGGGTCGAAAAGGGATCAATGAAACAAACTACTTTCAATTCCCTATAGTCCACACAAATCCTAATCCGCCCATCCTTCTTGATGTTAATTACCATTGGACTTATCCATTCCGATTCTTCCACTACCTCAATGATCCTAGAAGCTATCATCTTGTCTATCTCCTCCTTAACCCTCATGCGTAAATTGGGATTCATCCAGGTAGGGCATTTTTCTAACCAAGCATGCACCATCCTTCAGTTTTATCTTCATCTCCCCCAAGGAATGGTGAACGCCTTTGAGCTCATGGTACCAAATCCTCAAATTCACGCAGCAGATCAATGATCTTAGATACTTCCCTCTCCATCCAATAATCTCCAATAATAGCTTCCTTGGGTTCTTCTCCTGAACCGATGTTAACTTTCTTTGTTTTTAAAGGCTCATGGTAGGCACGCATGTGAGTATCTACACTGTCCACTACCTCGTGCATCCCTAAAGAATGGATAACATCTAATATTTTTGATTTCTTTCCATTAATCACATATACCAAATCTCCCTTCTCCTTTTCCAAACACGTGCGCTCAAGTTGTAACTCTTCTGTCTCCTCTACTTCTTCAAAGTGCACCTCGATCCTAGTTCACCTAGTAATTCCAATAGCCTATCTTCCATCCTAGCACTATCCCCCATGGTAAGGTGATTGATAACCTATAAGTCCTTATCAACTGATGGTTTGGTGCTTTGATACTCAAAGGTTTGAATAAGGTCAGCCTGAGCTCTTACTAATTCCTTGTCTAGCGGCGTGTCTCCGAATGAATTTACCATGTGCGTGTATAACCTGTAGTGTAGAATACAACTTGTGCACCCAGAGGGATGGTGGAAAATCTTTCGCACCTTCTCTCTAGACCCGTTCACACTCCTGGATATGGAAAGAGGTAGGCTCCTTCCCATGGTAGTATTTGATGATGGTGGGTACATTTCTCCTAAAAATTTGATAGAGAGAGCAATTCTTACCTTGCGCCACTCCAAAAGGCTCTCTTGATGTGTGGCCCACCACCGAGCTGCTATGTTGAGTAAGACATAACTTAACATCCCCCTCCATTCCTTTCCATCCTTCCACTGAGCTTCCACCTCCTGTAGAAAGATCTCAGGGAAGGCTCCTCCTAAATACTTGGGTAGTTCTTTTCCTCCAAGGTGCCTAACCATGCACGCCTTTGTTACCTTGGTCACGATCCTCTCAACTATTGTCCCATCAATTCATAAGTTCCATGCACCCAATTGTCACATGCTAGGCTAGTGGTATCACTCATTGACTGAGCATCTTCAAACTGGATAACCTCATTAGTAGGGTGTACCATCTCAGGATCTCTGATTGAGCACACATAAATCCTATCCAAAACTTCCTCCCCTAATGGTTCAATATAGGGTGTTGAATTCCCATCAACCAGGGGTATAATGACCCATTCCTCCTTGTTCTTGAAGCTGATGTACCATTTGTTGAACTGAAGGTCCGCATTGTTCTTATAACACCAAGGGCACCCAAGTAGTCTTTGGAAATTGTCCACCTCGGTGAGTGCCAAGACTTGAGTCCCCAAGTAAACTTGACTCCTAGATAGTAATAGTTGATCCTTCAAGAAATCGATGGGAATTTCCTTAGTCTTATTTTCCATATACAACACATTTAAAGATGGTTATAATGTAGGTCTTCCCATCTGATGCCATGCATCCAAAGTTAGAACATCGTGCATGTGTCAATGAGGATATTGTTAAGAGCCATCCATATACAACTACATTCAATGTAATCTACTTATCATAGTCAAGGCCGTGTGAGGGGGAAGGTTCACGTGTAATAATTTTCTCTACTCTTCTCCAACGCATGGTACCTTCTCTCTCAACTAGGATCCTAGCAAGGGAATGATATTCTCCTACCTTAGCATTTTACACACCTTATTGACATCATCTAGGTCATCCATTTTCTCCTCAACTCTCCTTCCTTGTTCCTCCCTCTTGGAATTATCCTTTAGACACCGGATCTCCCGCTTGTAAGCTCTGAATAACATCCATGGTGTCTGATATATCTCCTTTTAATGCACGGGATCTGGGTACCTTCCATAAATGACCTCCTCCCTTGAAACCGGATTTTCTGTCTTGGTACCTCTCTTTTGTGCATGGCTTCTACCCTTGTTGTTACCAGACAAGTTCCAAACATGCATCTCGTGTTACCCAAGGAATCCATTGTATGTCTTCCTTCTTGATGCTAACCATTGTAGCCCCCTTGTCCTTCCGGTGATACTAATTCATATGCCCGAATAATTCTGGCACTCCTCATACTTATGCTTCTTCCCACACCGCGGCACCGCAACAGGTCTAGGAACTCACGTTTGTAATGTTCTGTAGATCCATAGTTGAAACATGTTCCAAGTGGGAACTCACTCCTTCCTCCTCCGCGGTTACCTCGACGATAAAATCCTACTTGAAAACACCTTCCGCATGCACCTCCATCTCGCATACTCCTCATAATGGTGATCATCACCTTTAGATCTATTGATAATGCTAGTTTAGTGCACCCCATGATCAATGGCATCATAGATCTGATCAATGAGCCTATAGTCCTTAGTATCATGGGTTGTAGAGGTGAAAATTTTGCAATAACAAGATACATTCTTCCTGATTGTGTGCTACAACAAGGGACATCTACTTGCATCATGGTCCTCATGACAAATTTCACAATCTATTGTCATAGTGTGCACCATCCTCCGGGGAAATTATCCTTAACGTGCCCCTCTACTTCACAATCTATGCACCACAAACCACTGCGAGTCTCATGGGCTGAGTTTGTAGATAATTTTTCTAATTGCTTGGCCATAGCAATAATCTGAGCCTCTAAGAACGGGCTAATGCAATGCCGAGATCGCACTACCAACACCTCACCCATAAGGTAGCCTCCAATGCCTCGCGTGGGTCTATAAAATTTTTATGAGATAAGTCCTTCGAAAAGGGGTAATCAGCCCTCCAAAAAACCACTGAGCCTGCTATGAAGGGTGAATATCATATGATAATTTAGACAAGAGAGTTTTAAAATGCGCATCATACTCCCACACACTCTTTGTCATTCCTTGTTGAATCTCCTTCAAAGCGTTGATGCTCTTCTGCTCAAACTCAGGAATGTGGAGCTCTACCAAGAATGCATTAAAGTAGTGTAGTCCACCACCATTTGATGAGGGTCATACTTACTATACCAGCTATGTGTGCACCCTTATATGTGGTTACAAACTAACTAGCCTTCCATTTTGGGGTTGTGATACCCTTCGCGTGCCATAGCAGTTCACACTTGTGAACATGTTCCGTAGCATCCTCAATGCCCCTGTAATATGGAAAATGTAGATAAATTTCAAAGAATACCTGAGGTGGTGGCTGGGGTCCCCATCCTCTTGATCCAGAGCCTTGGTTCCCTTCAATGTTTCCTCCGCCGCCTAATCCACTAGGTCCACTGGGTCCTGTGCCTCCAAAACCACCAAATCCACTAGAACCACTGGGTCCAATAGGGCTTGTAGGAGCTGTGCCAAGTGCCCCCATAGTCCCACTGAATAGTGCGCCAATGGTCTATGATAGCACCCTGCTACCACTACTATGTCCCGTGCCACTCCTTGATGCGAGACCGAAAGCTTGTACACTTGCTCCTTGTCTAAAGACTCCTTTGAATACTAGAATATGTGTAGCCATAGAAGAATTGAAAAATTATATCTCCTAGGTGCAGATTTGTCTCTTCTACTGATATCAACTAGGTCAATAACACTTCTTCATGGTTTGGGAAGACCAAGCACCATGGCTCAATCATTGGGTGGGTTCAGATATGCACCAACAAATATCCTTTCTCCATGTGACGAACTCTCACTAGAAGTGAAGGGGTCTCCCTCATGCACTTGTAGACATCAAATTTGTGTCTTACGACACCCCGTACTCCCGCATCCCATTTCGCAACCTAACCTCATCACCTAAACCTTACACAATTATTTATTAATTACCTTATAATTAATAAATCCACATCGCCATACCCGCCACCTCATGTCGCCACCTCATCATGACCTAGTCTTAACCCTAAACTAACCTAATTAAGACCTATAACTTGGTCCAATTCTACACCTATGACTAATTACTCCTCATCCACACCTAAAACCAACTTCATAATGACTTGATCAAGCCCGCAACCAATCCCTCGGAAGAAAGGAGGGAAAGTGGCTATTTCACCAAAAATATCCTGCGCTTTGACTGACTGATACCGGTTCTACTCATTGCTGCTTGGCGGTTGCTTAACCGCCATCGGTTCCCCGTAAATGACCACTTCCAACCAAAAACAAAGGATTGGATTTTCATTTGATGGGAAGAAAGAGAAATCATCGGGAGAATCTGGATTTGCTTGGCCGAGCAGAGACAAGTGAAGAAACAAGAAGAGTTTGCAGAGAAGGACATCAAGCCCAAGACTGCAACTGAATAACCAGAGCCCAGTAACACTCATCCGAGCATCAGAAGAGGAGATAACTCATCTTGGATTTTCAGATCATCCAACTTGGGTCCTGTCTTCATCATCACAGTCCTGAAACCTGCATCTGCATCAGGGATGAGTAAGTAGTGTTTTGTATGTTTCTAAGCACCATTTTCTTGAGCCTCGTTGATTAATAGTAATCATAAGTTTATGCCCGATCTACTACCAACAACATACTTACTTAACCTTCACCCATACATCCTGATATTGCCCAGAAGGCCATTTTACCACACTCTGAGTCTTCCCTATCCTCCCATCATTCCCCTCAGCCATCCCCCAATCTTAATAACCCCATAATCACCTTGCAACCAACCTCTATCCAGAAGCACTTAGATTGCTGACCCTACCGGTATCGTTTATCCCCTACCGGCAGCGGTTCTCTAACCACGGTCGGTTACCCAGTGACCGGCGTCGGTCACTATGACTTATACCCCAAAACCTTTTTCTCACCTATTTTCCACCTAACAACCTCAGATCCAGTCTGGTTTATCCCTATAACTCAACCTGAACGTATCAATGACCAGTAACCAAACAAACAACGTGACGCTTTATTATTGATAATTTAGCTTCTATTGCTTTGTAACGAGATACCTAAATCGTGATTTTGCAATAGCTTTCTTTGTTATCATTTGTGTTAATTCATATTAAAAGGGGAACTGACCACCTTCGAAAGGAATTTTTATATTTCCTGGGCCTAAGGCAGCTCCCTCATTTATTGTCTAATTAAAATCTGGTGGTCCTGTATTCTTACTTGCAGGTAGTCCTTCCAAGACAAAAAGGAGTTCTTCGCAGTCGATCTGATCTCTCTACGGTACGCGCACACCATCTCAACATTCAACAGGTATTCCTCCTAGCCCTAACCCTTATCTATTTCTCAAAGGAATGATAGGATAGAAGCAAGTCTATTCTCAGCAGAGCCAAACATTCCGTGCATTTAAACATTTTTACACTGGTGGGACCCATTTCGGGTTCTCGCTTTCTCTTGCTTGCTTTCGTTTCAGGAAGCATACTTGCTGTTACTATTTTTGTTATATTTAGTAAAGAATTTGTCTTGCTTTCCTAGTTTCGCATTAGTGAAAGTCATCTTATTTGCTTCATCGAATATCATTTTCGATTTGGGTTTAAAACACGTGCATTACATTCTTGCTTGTTGTTTTCAATTCTAGTGAACATAGACTAAGTAACAGGTCGTACACGTGGGGGTGATTTCCATGGTATTGATAGGAAATTAATCTTACTTTCACTGCACAACACATACCGAATCACTTCATAATTAACACAACAGCTCAAAACATCCCCCCTTTTCCGCGGTATTCCTCCGCCCGATTGAGGTAGCCTTATAAGCCAAAACAAACTTGACATTTCCCCTAAGTCTTTTGTTTAGGATTGACAGCATTCCACGTATAAAGGCATAAGCCCACAATAATTAAAATTAACCCTAGGGTTAGTCTCTGGATTTGCGTGTGCATCTTGCTTGTTTTCAGTTCTGTTTTCTCTGTTATACACTATCTTCTGTGATCACCTTAGAACAATTTGATAAATGTACTGAGCGTTGTTAACAATCAAATCAGCAGCTTCTTATATTTTCTTATACTAGTCTTATTACACCGACATCGGTTAACTGACCGATGTCGGCTATAGTCTAACCAACATCGGTTATCAGACCGATATCGGTTACTGTCTTTTATAGTTTCTGACAAACCAGCAACCTACCAATTTCACCATTTTGAGTCAAGCTTTCGCTTCTCGATAGATTGAAACCCTACTGTGTACTCCTGTCCATGGTTGTTATCACTCGAAAGCAAGCCACCGCCATGGTTTCACATGCTTGCTCTGTGCCTTTTCCTGAATCACCCCCTTCACATTCTATAGGGAACCCTACGGACACCAGTGAGATCCCCAAAATTCCTGTAGGAGATAAGGAATTTGCCAAATTTCTGGATGCTAATCCTAGCACTGTACAATACTATTTGTCTCATGCCCTTGACCGTATGCTCGATGGTCAACTCCTTGTTGGCATGCCTATTAGTATAGCTGCTCATTTAGCTCCCTTTCGCCCTCGATAACACCGCTTTGCTTCCTGCATCTTTAGCCCCGCCTCCCAATCCGACGGCTTTAGAGGGTTCATACGGCATGACATTGGCTTTCCTTTGGTTAATCTTGGGCCCAACATGTCATTACCGCTAACCGATCCTACCTCGCTCTCTCTTGTAGATCTGCTTTCGCTTCATGACTTGCTCTCTCGCCACCTATCCACACGAGCTTTCCTTCTCAAGCTCCGCCCACCTTTTCATTTCCACACACATATCCTGAAACCTCAACAAATTATATAGGACATCCCTATTCGGTTGCCTCAACACATTCGTCCTCCATACCTTATCAACATTTAACCCCACCATTGTCTAGCGGTGGCCCTTGGCCCAATTTTCCTCCGTTTACCACAACCACACCATCATCTCATCCAACTACTGATTTAATTAAACAAATGATGGACAAAATGAAAAATCTGGAGGCTTCTGTTTCAGGAAGTCGTAGCGCCTTGACATACGAGCAAGTTTGTCGGGAGCCTATCCACCCTTCAGTCCCCCTTCATTCATATCCTCCTCAATGGGAATTGCCAAAATTTACTCGTTTTAATAGTAAAGAGGATCCTCAACAACACTTGCGATCATTTAGACATGCTTGTTATTTGATTGCTCATGATGATGCTTTGTTACTCCGCACCTTTCCCATGTCCCTATCAGACTCGCCTTGAGTGGTACAAAGCTTTAACCCAAAGACTCAATCTTCTCTTTTAACCAACTAGCCCAATCTTTCTTGGATCATTTCTCCATTAACATTGCCAAGAAATTATCTATCACCGACCTCTATGCCATCCGACAATTTGAAGACGAATCTATCGTAGATTTTGTTAGACGATGGCGGGGCCTTATCAACCAACTTACGTATGCCTTGCCTCAGGCCGAACTTATCGAACTGTTTACGCGGGCCTGTGCTAAGCACATCTCTCCTACCCTCCAAATTCAAACTTTCCATACATTTGACGAGGCCTTTACTATGGCTTGAAAACTAGAGATTCGAGCCTTAGAGGAAGAGAAATTGCGGTTGCGCAACAAAAACCCCAATTTCCGAACCCAAGATTCTACCAACAAACCTAACACCACCAATCCTCACCCATCGAATGCTTCGAAATCAAAAGGGGCCGTGCACGCGGTGATGGTCAAATCCCAACCACCGTCTAATACCCCGCCAAAAACCACCTATAAGTATAAAGCAGAGCCCATCAACTACACTCCCTTGGGAGAAACATATGGTGTGATATTGGAAAATTGCTCAAAGCAGAGCCATTACCTTACCTCCTGTTAAACTTCATTCCGGGTTTGATTCCACTCGCGCCATACCTTCTTGGTACAAAGAAAATGACTTTTGTAACTTCCACCGCGTGAAGGGACACAATCATGAGAACTGCAAGATGTTGAAAAACATAGTGCAGGAAATGGTTGATGTGGGGGATATAGCCCTCAATAATCCTAATGCCCCTGCTAACCGAAATTTGAAAATATTCAACAAACCATTCCCGAATCATTCTTCTAACAAGAATCTAAACCAAGATATCTTAGCCGAGGAGAGTGTTCATGAGATCCATGCAGCTTTCAATTCCCAAACAAAGACCTCTATCGAACAAATTCTGAATCAAACCTCTTCACTAACGCAGAAACCGAACCCCCTTCCTCGCTCATCAAGACAAATCAAATCCTTGCCGTTCCTTTACCCATCAAGGAATTAACCGCCTGCAGTTCCCTTCTCACAAATGAGCCTTCTTACACCACATCCTTGCAAGATTGTGAGCGGATGTTATCTAATTTATCTATTTCCCAAGCGTCTCCTTCTACCATTCTTTGTCATGACAAGAGGAAGGCTCACCACTTCTTTTGTCATCCTTAGAGAAACCTCTTGAACCGACATCACCACATTCTTTAAACATGACAGATCCTCTCAAACACGCCATCCTACCTATTAGTCCTTCATCACCTAAATCTTTTCAAAGAACCGGTTGACCTCTTAACGCCCATTGATACAAAGTGTCTCATATACCCTCAGTATCACACCCACAAAGGGACCGGAATCACAACCCACCTTTCTTCCATACAAAATTTCCTATTCACACGTGAGGACTGTCATTCCCGTAAGATAGATAGGTCCTATGGGAACGTTTGAGTACGCCATATTCTACTCAAATGTAAATGACCGATCCCGATGCCTCTACCATATACCCAAAGTGTTTACGTGTTTAAAATGCCTATGTCCTCATCTTCACCCCCTCATCTCTACCAAATACCTCATCCACTTCTATTAACCTAACCAAATCTTCCCCTACGCTTGGGACCTCACCCATACCTAGTCTAACACATCCACCTAAGCGGCTTGATTTATCTAAAAATAAAGCCGCCCATCCCATTAGGAGACAGACTCAATCTCCTCAATCTATGCCGTTAACACAACTAAAACCCTCCTCATCACACCTACCTTCCATATTGGGACCCCATCCTCTACCTTACATCAATATATCATACCTCCTACGTTTTCTTTTAAGCGACCTACGCCTTCGTACCCATACAAAAATCCAAGGGTATAAAGAACACCGTACCCCCGCGTATCTCCGTCCCACCTATCAACCATAAACAAATTCCATCATCAAAAGATTTGTTTTCTATCACTCCTATTTCTCCGTGGTTGTTTTCTGATATCACATCATCTATGGCCTCATCATCCAACCTAGCTTCTGCGTCAAAGAAGCCACGTTTAGTTAAAACCCATTATCAAAACCCTCGCTAAACTACCACCCATACAAACCAACCATACCCCATCATTACCACAAACTACCCAGTCAATAGCCTCATTTTCCTCTGACTTTGACCCACTCAAAGGGTCTTACGCCAAAATCCTTGCTATGTTGGTAGAGAATGCGACCATTTCCCTACCCCCACTTAGACCTTATGATCCATCTAAACCTCGACCTATAGGTTACGATGAGTCTAAAATCTATGCTTACCACCGCACACCAGGACATGACGTAGAGGGATGCAAAGCGTTGAAAGCCATACTTCGTCGGGCCACCTCTCTCGGGAGATAGAAAAGTTAAGAAAGACAACTTACGAAGAGAGAGACCTTTAGCTTCACCTTCCTCTCTATACCACCCGTGTCCCCGCCTCACCAAGATCTATCATTATTACAGCCCCACCTCTCGAAAACCATGACCTATCCTTACCATCTTCCTCCTCTCGTATTCACGAGATCAATATGATTAGTGTTGCTACTCGAGGGCAGAAAAACAATGGGAAAGCGAAAGAAAACACACCTATGGCATCTCTTTCTCCGTCCACCATCCCGATTACACCACCACCTAAAGTGGTTATTCGCGGACCCGCCTATCCCGTCTCTAATGGCATTGCCCACCGAACTATGATCAAACAGCTTCACCAATCACCTGTAAAAATGACATTGTATGATCTCATTCAGACTTCTGAATCTCATCGACAAGCTCTCGTTGAAATCCTTCAAGGGATAGAGGTTTTACCTA
Source organism: Taxus wallichiana var. yunnanensis (assembly GCA_018340775.1). Classification (NCBI taxonomy): domain Eukaryota; kingdom Viridiplantae; phylum Streptophyta; class Pinopsida; order Cupressales; family Taxaceae; genus Taxus; species Taxus wallichiana. The sequence goes on from CM031239.1 coordinate 821,237,999, forward strand.
ATGAAACCTTGCCTATTACCTCTATTCTAACACCCAATCACGTTGCTTCGCTCACCAAACAATCTATCTCCCCAACCACTTCGCTCTCGTACAAACAATCCGCTATCGCTTCTCAAGATGAAATTATTGACTTTGGTGCCAAGATCCCGACTCGCTTTTTTCATCTCAAAGATACGCTCGGGATATTCGGGTACGTTGTGTTATGATTGACATGGGCGCTAGCCTAAACATCATCTCTTCAAAAGCCTTCCAACAAATGAATATCCCTTCTAGTTGCATGTGTGCCAACCCCATCATGTTGCGATCATTCAATGATGCTATTACTTCTACTTTAGGCACCGTGATCCTTAACATTTGTGTAGGACCACGTACTCTACCCGAACTCTTCTATGTCCTTGAGGGAGAGTTCTAATACAATATGTTGTTAGGCCACCCTCGATCCGGCTATGGGATGCGTTCCCTCCACTTTACATAGATGCATAAAATTTGAGTACGAGGGGAAGTCCTACACCGTAAAAGCTGATCCTCCCCCCTTCAAAACTTGCAATATGTTGTATCACCCTAATGATGTGCTTGTACCACTCAAGACACCCGTTCATCCAACCCAGCCATCCACTTCCAACGCACCTACACCTTCAACCAATGAAACCATCATTACAAATATTACTTCCTTTCCCCGCAGATAACATCCCAACCTCCAACCCCTTAGTAGATGTTTTTCAACGCCTTACGCTGGGGAGTACCGCCTATATAACATTATCTCTTTCCATACCCCGCAGAGTACTGACAGCTTACATGCACATCCCATCTACGACCATCGCGTGGGGAGGTAATCTCTTACTGACCACCCCATCGCCGCACCAACCTAACATATGGGGTGTTGACGCATCCTCCGTTACCCCTGAACCTCCTCTTGGTGTGGTTCCCTTCCAATCCGATTTTCAATACTTGACAAATCGTCGTTTCGCCCTCACCTTCTTGACTCACTGTGCTTGGAAAGGCTTTGGTTTTGGTCTTTATGAACAAGGCCGACATACACTCATTCCCGTGACTACACGCAAACACAATGATCGCAGTGGTCTCAGTTTTCTTGAAACACCTACACCGGAGAAACCTCATGTCAGTTGTATCCTGGAAGATGACGACATCACCCCTACCAAACCATCATCACCCACTTTGCCATCATCACCCACAGAGTCGATAGACCCTGAATCTATCCCTCCTAACTTTTTTTTTTCATAAATGCTATCTTCATAGGTCCTCTCACTTATCAACATGATAATGAGGACCCATCTTCTCTTCCCCTTCTATATCTAGACATGATCGAAGAGGATTCGCCTTCGATTAATGTTGTTGAGTGCCAGGATGACGACTCCATCCTCACTTACTTCAGGCGGATGACTCCTATATTCAACGCGCCTTACCGTCTGAAACTCAAACCATGTTGAATGAGTCGACTATAGAAATCAACAACCACACATAGGAGGATCCTCACATTGTGAAGATCTGACAATCCCTTAACACATCGTAACAAACCGCCTTTACTACCTTTCTCCATACCCGCAACTAAGCTTTCACTTGGTCCTACGCTAACATGCCAGAATTGATCCTACCATTGCCATCCATAACATCACCCTAAACCCCGATTCCAAACCAGTCCAAACAAAATTGAGAAAATGCATCCACGCATTGCCCTCTTGGTCAAAGAAGAGCTTCAACGACTTCTTTCTGTTTCCTTCATCTTGCCTATTGACTATCCTCAATGGATTTCTAACATCGTACTGCTACTAAAGTGATGGGGGACTTCGATATGCATGGATTTCGAGACCTTAACCTCACTTGCCCCAAGGATGACTTCCCCCTCCCAAGTATTGATCAACTTGTTGATCTCACTGCGGGCCATGAAATGCTTTCTCTCATGGATGGCTTTTCGGGATACAATCAAATTTTGGTAGCCCCGGCCGATCAACATAAAACTACCTTCATAACTCCTTGGGGAACCTTCTATTATCATGTCATGCCATTTGGCCTTAAGAATGCTGGTGTGACCTATCACTGGCTATGACTTACATTTTTCATGACATTATGCACACTATCCTTGAGGATTATGTCGATGATCTTCTTGGAAAATCTAAACATCGCAGTGAACATCTCGATGTTTTAACCATTATTTTCGATCACCTGTTACAATATTCAGTCCGGCTTCAACCAAAGAAATGTGTCTTTGGTGTTCTTTCGGGAAAACTTCTTGGCTTTATCGTCTCTTTGCGTGGCATTGAGGTCAATCCATCTAAAGTAAAAGCTATCCTAGAAATGCCCCCACCCAAAAACCTCAAACAATTGCGTAGTTTGCAGGGTAAACTTCAATCCATCCGGCGTTTCATCTCCCAACTCTCGGATCGATGTCAACCTTTCCATCACCTTCTTAAAAAGGACATTGCCTTTCAATGGAGTGATGAGTGTCACCAAGCCTTTGAAGCTCTCAAATCCTATCTCTGACCACCCGTGCTTATTCCACCTCGATGATCGCCCTTTCTACCTTTACCTTTCGCCACCGACCATGCTATAGGAGCCATGCTCGCACATCGGGACTCGACACGTCGAGAACAAGCCGTTTATTATATAAGTCGTACTCTCGTGGATTATGAGACTAGGTATACACATGTAGAAAAATTGTGCCTAGCCCTATCATTCATAGCCACCAAACTCCGACATTACCTCCTGAATCACAAAATTTTTGTCATCACCAACACGGACCCCATTCATTATATGTATGCCAAACCACATCTAAACCAATGCATCACCCGATGGCTTATGCTCCTCGCTGACCTCGACCTTGAGTTTGTACAATAGAAGTCAATCAAAGGACAAACTATTGCGGACCAACTTGTGGAGGCCCCTTTACCTGGGGAACAATTCACCAATTTTAATTTCCCCGACGAACTCATCGCCACTCTTTCACTCAGGGAAGAGTCATATCAAATGACCCTCTTCTTCGATGGATCCAAATGCCAGCGCGGTGGAGGAGCCGGCATTGTTCTCATCCCTCTTGACGCTGAACCTATGCCTCTTTCATTCCGGCTTGATTTCCCCTGCACTAATAATAATATGCGAATACGAGGCCCTCGCTTTGGGTCTCCGTGTCAGCACACTTAGGTGTCAAATCCATTAATATTTTTGGCGAATCTCAATTGGTAGTCAATCAAGTTATGGGCATCTACCAATGTAAGAATGATGAACTTCAAAAGTACAAACATTACGTGGATTCACTTTTGACCTCATTTACTCGTTATTCTATCCGCACCATTCCCGCTCCACTAACAAATTTGTGGATACTATGGATTGCTTAGCCTCGCAAATTCCTACCTCACCAACTCGACTCGACATATTCGCTTGGTCCAACAACTTTTTGCCCCATCCTACTCAGACTTCCGGTTGTTTGCATGATAAATAATGTGTCTGCTAATTCTCAGGATACCTGGTACCACCAATTTCACGACTACCTTACAACCTCTGTTCTCCCACCTGACCTTACTAGTAATGGAAAACGTGCTTTTCTTAAAAGTGTTTCTCATTATGTTGTCATGGGGGGACTCCTCTATAAACGTGGCTTTGATGGCATCCTCCTTCGATGTCTAACCGGCGCGGAGGTCACCTATACCATCCAACAAATCCACGACGGTATTTGTGGTGGACATTTTAGTGGCCTTGCTGTGGCTAAACGAATCCTTCACCTAGGTTATTATTGGCCTACTCTTAATAACGACTGCTACGAATATGTTAAGCGTTGTGTTATGTGTCAACAACATGCCAACCTTCAACATACTCCTAGCCATCCGCTACAGGTCGCACGAGATCTTTGGCCTTTCTCACAATGGGGTTTAGACCTTATTGGTGAGATCCACCCACCCTCTTCACAACGTCACCGTTGGATAATCACAGCAACCGAATATTACACAAAATGGGTGGAGGCCATTCCACTCATTTCAATCAAAAAAGAAAAAATTGTCGAATTCGTTAACCATCACATTATCTGTCGTTTTGGTATTCCTCATCGCTAATAATGATAATGGTAAATCTTTTAAAAATAAGTTGTTATAAGACCTTTTGTGACAAATTTGGTATCAAACTTAGTTTCTCATCACCTTACTATCCGTAGGCCAATGGTCAAGTCAATCTTCTAATAAAACCCTAACCAAAATCCTCATGAAAGTTGTCAATGAGTCCGAAGAAATTGCACGATCACATTCCCTTTGCCCTTTGGGCTTATCGTACTAGCATTCATACCTCCACTAATGCCACACCATTTTCTTTGGTATATGGTACCGAGGCTGTCTTGCCTCTCGAAGTACAAATACCCTCCCTCAGAATATCTCTTCAGGATATTCTCACCAATGATGATTTCCGCCAAGAGCGGTTAGCCCAATTAGAGCTTCTTGACGAGCGCGCATCTTTACGGCTCTTGATCACCTTCAAATCTACCAAAAACGCATCAAGCGTTCTTATGATAAAATACTTCATGAGCGTACCTTTAAGGTTGGTGATCTTGTCCTCAAAGAGAATCAACATGTAACCAAACTAGAAAAGAGCAAACGTGGAAAATTTGCTCCTAATTGGATTGGGCCTTACATTATCACTCACACTTATGGATCAGGCACTTATCGTTTAGCTTCGCTTAATGGTAAACCTGAGCCTGAGCCCCTTAATGCCTCGCATCTTCGACCATTCTACTATTGAAATTAGTGTTATATCACTTCTTATCTCCCTTACGCTCATCCCTTGAGCTCATTTACCACCGCATACACTTTGTTTCTTACATCTCAAAATCCAATCAAGCTCACATGGTTTGATTATCACCTCCCCTTAAAAGATGCCTTCCCCTTTTTAGTCTAGTCCATGACTTCAAAGTATCAAAATGACACATTCTTAATTAAAACACTTATGGGATTTTCTTGAGTCAAACTTCCTACAAAACTAGATGCTTTATGCCCAACGGACATCTAGACCTCTAAATTATACAATAGACTGCTCCCTTGAAGGACAGCTATATGCCAAACTATTGCTACTATTATATATAGATCGCTCCCCAAAGGACAAATATACACTAAAATCACATTCGCTACTATAAATAGATCGCTCCTCAAGGACAACTATACATACACCTTTATCAGAAGCTTCTCGCATTGATCAGCTTCGTGAAGACCTCAAGAACAACAAAATACATATCCCATGTAGACTTCCCACATCGATCAGTCTATATCTAGCAAAATAAAATAAAAATAAAAGCAGTATTTCAAAACACTTTTGAGTCATGGACTTGTCTATTTAGGTTTGGTTCTCTTTTATCAGAATAATCATCTTATAATAAGTTCTCTGCACCCTCGCCCACATCAACCACCTCACCTCACCATTTGTTAAAGCAAAAAAACTCAAGGGACGTGACGTATATCCGATATATTGTGATTATACCACTCTTTTCACCTATCGACTTCTCGCCTATGCAAGGTACCTAGGGATTCAAGCTCATCCTACATTAATATGTGGTTTGTTTAGCTCTCCTCAACTATGGGACACTCTTACCTCTTTTTCTTGGCTCTAGGATTGTGTGTTGACCTTAATCAGGACACGATTCCCCGCTACTTGGGTATGCTAACTTTTTCTTTACCCTACCAACGCCAACAACATTACCCTACCACCATCAAATTTTTACCAACCAACAAATTTCCGACCACCAAATTGCTCGAATTCACCTCTCCCTGATCCTAGGGAGAACTACATCGGTCTGAGGCCCTTCCTTGCTTTGTGCAATGGGCTATGTAGGCAGCACTTAGGAGACATGGAGTCTCCCAAGGTTAGCTCGACCATCCCCTACCATACCTTATCATGTGTTGTCAATATAAATGTTTTTCGTGTATTTCTATTCGCCAACGTTCATCTTTATCCTTTTTCAAAACAAACAAAAACAACATTTAAAACACAACCATTCTTATTCTTATCATCACTCAAAAGAACATACATATTTAGTTTTATTTTAGATGTTAAACAAATACATCTTCTCTATCATCGACTCAGCAGTCGGCATCCTTATTTATTCTTATATTCCTATAAAGTTCACTCGGACCCTTGCACCTCCTCCCGAATCAAGTGGTGATCGTGATCATCGATGCCCCTCAGCTGGCCTCTCCATCCTCAAAGGTGCCACTGCCATTGGTTCCTCCCATTGATCCACCAACATCTCCTGTAACATACGAATACATCCTCTCGTGTGGAGGAATCTTGCCTCCCAGCTCTCCACTCAGAATCGTGAAGCCTCTAACAATCCCATTGTCTCATTCACTGTGTTTGAATCACGAGCCAAATCCTCGTGATTTGATCTCTCTCCGCTGTAATCACAACTATGTCGGGCACTCACGTGCACCTCGCATATCTCTCTCGCTACCCACCATACCTATAGGCCTCTCGCTGTTCCCGCATCCATAACCCTACGATCGGCTGCTATCTCTTCTTGCCCTTCTGGAGGTGTAGGCCGGGGAGGTGAGAATGTTGCCTCGGCGTTGATCCTCATGTATGGTCTATATGTCATAGGTATATCCTGAACGAACCCAAATTGTTGCTGCACGTGATCTAGAGGAATCCTCTCGTACTCACCCGGCCTATGCCCTGCAATCCACCTCAATCGCTCTACACCCCTCAACTCCTCAGCTATGTGCTCTGTCACCATATAGTTACCGTACGGCCTCCAACAAATATCCGCAATCGTCACCATCTCCCATACCTGTCTATAATACTCGATGTCATCTATCACGGCCTGGGATCTCGCTTCTTGTTCTGTCTGACCCATCGTCTGAATCCCAACCTTTGCACTCCTGCCTCTCCCGACTCAATGGGTCGGCCTATTGGACGCACACAAACAATATGCTCATAGGACCAACAATGTAATAAGTACGAACAATCCAGTGTCGTCCTGTGTTTTCACTTGCAGGCCCATAAACCCCTATATAACTCTGCCAGATATGCGGGTGCCCATGCGAATGTCACGCTCATTTCTATCATTTCCCAAATAACACTCATCAATGCTTTGGGAAATCTTCCACCTTCCACCCTCGGCAATGCATAATACCCCACCGCTATCATTAATAGCACGGCCAACCTTGTTTCCTCAGGGTGTGTTGCATACATTGTACCATACGTAAATGATAAACCTCGCTGTGTCAAATCTCGTGCAGCTGACCCAAATACTGCTGTTATCACTATGCTCCGCCCACTGGGCAACGCCTGATACACTATTTTTCCTATCATTGGGAGTCTCAAAATACGGAAAACATCTTCCAAAGTCACTGTCATCTCCCCTGTTGGTAGATAGAAGGTATTCTTTTCTGGATTCCATCTCTCAATCAACGCCTGCAACATAGCATGGTTACGCGCGATTCTTGAATAATAGCGGATTCCACTTAACCCCAACCAATTTATCAATGCCCATTCAAATTGGTGTTACATCCGCTCGGATTCGTGACAACAATAACGCTCAGCACAAGATCATTCATCCTTAACCCTGCTTCTGCCTGCATACATCAAAACGACACGTAATTATTCAAAAGAACAAATCTCCACGGGTTTTTTCTCAAATTCTGGAAACTCATACAGTGACCGATATCGGTTATAAATAACCGATACTGGTTTGTAAACCGATACCGGTTACTTCCAAATGATACCGGTCACTTCCAAACGATACCGGTCACTGTCAAAGTATACCTACCCTGCTTAAAGCATACACCTACGATAATTATTTTTCCCGTTTACTCCTATTTATACCTAAAAACATACATGCCCACCCTGTTTACCTACCCCGTAGCACTCATACCATCCCCAACCCTTGCCTATCACCTTTTTTCTCATCTTTACCCACTTACACTTCTTTCATCCTATTTACAACACATGCAAGAATCAAATTACAACCAAACAGTTTACCTCTCGGGATGCAGCAGCTTGGGGCGGAACATGTCTTCCCCCTCGTCCCTGCCTGCTGGATGCTTCTCCTCATTCAGCCATGTTCACCACCCTCTTCAAATATAACTTGTCTTTCTGCCTTCTGAATCTCAGCCCACGCTCACTTCACCTGTCTCTTTCCTCCTTATCACTCAAATTCTTTCATGCAATTACCTGTAGCAGTTGTCAAATAGCGTCGCATTCGCATATTTAACTTGTTGCATGACTCTAAAAATAAGAATGCTAAAAATAAGAACTTAAGTTGCCAACCCAGCAGTTCTATTTTTAGGAAAATAATTCTTTCATAACCGATATCGGTTACATGACCGATATCGGTCATATAGCTACCGACATCGGTTACATAACCGATATCGGTCATGTCCCCCTGTTGCTTAAACCTAAGCCTTTTTTTTCCATTTTTGCAAATTTTTGTGGCGCCCGCCCCTTTTTCCTGCATGAACAACACCATTATCCATATTTTTCATTAAATCCATATCTCATCACAATTTCATCAACATCATCTATCTATCTTACAAAAACAACCAAGCCATCAACAAACGATATCAAAAACCATCAATCTATACACCATTTGAATCCAAATCAACAGCTACAAACATTCAATATTCACAAACCAGCGACAAAACATACAACATTTCATAACACAACATGTCAATTAAACTCATCATCTATATACATACATACATCCCATCAACAAAAGACATCAACATCATAATATATAACACCATGTAAATCAAACTCATCATACATTAAATATCACAAACCATTTTCAAAACACTTAACACATTTTTATGCACAACATGTGGGTCAAATCATCATATCTATATATATACAAAGTTTCAAATATACAATGTGCCCTGCATCGGGGCCTCTGTGATCTCATAATACAACAAAGCCGGCACGCAGGCCGCAATAACTGTCAATAATCTCGACTCGGCTCATAGGCCGGTCTCTCATATCAAAAACATACTCGGCTCGTAGGCCGGTATCAACTGTACAACCCGTACTCGGCTCGCAGGCCGGTATATACAATAAATGAATGAATGAATAAATGAATACATAATATCTAGGCACACAGTCTCTATAAACATAGCGGTTCATAGGCCGCCCATATCCAATGAACCAATACAAAAATATGCAGGGAACCTCGCCTCTCTCCACCACCCTCTCGCCTATTCGCTCGCTGGTCCTGTGCCGCCTCTCACCTCCTCGCTCACGGACCCACCGGTGTGGCTGCACTCTCCCGAGATCTCTCGGCTCGAGAGGTCTCTACTCTATGTGCCGCATGAGGTGAGAATCAGCCCTGCCATCAAGAATATCTCGATAGTCTGGCCTCCGCTCTAGCCTCCATATAACGATCTCGAGCCACCGTAGGTGCTGGGGCTGGTCCCCTGACACCTAATACCAGTGCCCCCTATGCTGTCTTTGGTGCATTTGGTGGTGCTGTGGTCTGCTGTACTGTGTCACTGTGCTGGCTTTGGTGCTGCATTTGGTGGTGCTGTCTTGGCCGTACTGTCTGCCGGTGGGTACTGTCTTCCGCTGTCTTACTCTAAGCTCAGGCAAGCAGCTTTAGCCCGTAAGACACCTATCTGTGCCTGTGCAGCAGCAAGCTGCCCCTGTAATAACTGTACCTGGCCCCTGAGCTGATCCCTCTCTGCTCTAACAGCCGCCAAGTCTGGCTGTGTGGGCTGTGCTCTCCTCGCAGCTCTCTCTCCGGCCCACCAAACCAAAAATGCTCCTGTGCAGCCGGCATCATCTACGGTATCATCTGCCGGCCTCTCAGCAACCCAATCTGGGTCCATAGGATGTGGTGCAGGTAATGGAGCCTCTACATCATCCCTCCGATACTGAGGGAAGGGAGGTGGCTCATCCTGTCGTAGCCCAAGCTGTCGTCGTACCCTCTCCAGGGGTATCCGCTCGTACTCTCCCGGCCTCCGTCCCGCTATCCAGAATGTATACTAGATCCACTGCAACTGTGCTCGGCTCCTCCATGCGGGTGATGACCTCTATAAGGTCTCCATACAATATCTAACGCTGTCAAGCCCTCTAACATATGTCTGTAATAAGTGACGTCCCGCCCTGCAAGCACTGCTCGTGGCTGGCCCACGACCCCCAACCACCTCTCGAAAGTTGTATCTATAGATGACTGTGGCAGGCCCTCTGGCCGGGGCAGCCCTACTGGTCTAATGCATATGATATGCTCATATGCCCAACAGTGTAGTAAAAACGTCGAGCAAATCCCGAATCGCCTCATCCGGCGATAGCCCCACAGCTCTCGGTATAACTGCACCAGGTATACTGGTGCCCAAGCATAACATGTGTGCTCCTCCACCATCTCATGTAGCACCCCCATAAGCGCCCGTGGAAAGCGGCCTCCCTCTGAGTCTGGGAGGGCAAAGCAGGTGATCCCGATCATCATCAGCACGGCAAGCCGTGTCTCATGGCGGTGGGCTCGGTACATATCCCCATACGCGATACTCACGCTGTGATATGTCAGTAGCGCAGCTGCATCCCCGAATACGTGTAGGATGCTATCCATGGCTGTCTCAGCGTCAACCTGAAAGACTGCCTCTCCATCAATCGGTAATCGAAGGATGTGATACACATCCTCCAATGTGATGGTCATCTCTCCAGTCGGGAGATGGAACACATTGGTCACCGGATCCCATCTCTCGATGAGGGCGACCATCAAACTGTGATCCCTGTCAATCACTCTATATCGCTGGACTCCGCCGAGTCCCACCTCGCGCATGATACCCCAGCATCTGCTTGCGACACGTGTGGCCGCATCCGTCTCAACCACGGGGCATCTCGTCCCGCATCGTTAGCACCGCCGACATGCCTACAAAACCAACTCACTACATTAGCCCTACTCTTTATCACAACATCTACTTATACCCTCTACACCCACCTATCTTACCCTAAAAACCTCTACGATATCCCCCTCCCTCTTCACACCCAAACAACAACCTAAACCATACCAAAACACTCAAACAATACCAAAACACCTCCACCACAACCCAAACCATATCAACACACCCAAACAATACCAAAACACCTAAACAATACCAAAACACTCAAACAATACCAAAACACCCCCACCACAACCCAAACCATACCAACACACCCAAACAATACCACACAACCCAAACAAACAACCTAAATAATACCAAAACACCCAAAATTCAAACCAACAACAAAACCCCAAACAACAAAAAAAAAAACCAACTAAGGACCGGTACTGGTCACTTATGATCGACACCGGTCCTCTTCACCACGCTTGGCAAGCTATATTATCATCGGCCACTACACAATCACTTACAAAACACCATCCACCAAAAAATTCATGACCGATGCCGGTCGCGATGCTTAGCGACCGACACGCATCGGTCATTATAAATTCCAGCCGAACCAACCCCGCGCGGCCCCCAAATCCATTTTTTCCTATTTCTCCCTCTATACCCACCCAAACACCCTAAAAACCTACCCACCCAGCCGCCTTGGCCTATTTAACCTATCTACCCTCTCCTTTTTTCAAATCATTTCCATTTATTAATTATTTTATCAAAATCTAACATTCCTACCCAAAACCCAAATACAACATAATATACTCAAATCCACACAATGAGGGGTTTCGAACCTACCGGTACGACGACACGTCGTCGTGGTGGGATGGGTGGTGGTGGTCCAGCTGGTCCAGCACCTCCTGCTCCTCCTGGCTGTGCCATGGCTATAAACTCTCCTCTGCTGGGTCCTCCACCAATCAACTGCTGCCTCCTACTCACTAGGGTCCACTAAACACTCAATTCTCCACTCAAATAGTGCCACCTCAACCAAAAATGCTCCAATCTCAACAATCCACCTCAGACAACTCCAATTGGTTTTCAAATTGACAATGTGACAATGACCGGCCGTATTTTTCTTTTTATAGGTTTTTGACCTATAACCGATATCGGTTTTATTGTGCCCTAAGGAACCGGTATCGGTCATCTAACCGATATCGGTCATACACAATTGATATCGGTTTAATCTCACCTCTACCCCAATTTCGGCCCTTATTTACTAATAGCCCTTTCTACCAACATCGCCTATATCCACCTTCGTTGTGACAACCTTTGTTAACTTCATTGCCCGACCAAGGCCATCACCTACCATTTGGCCCGACCCCGAGGCCGCAACCAACCCATTTGTCCTAACCCAAGGCCGTAACCTACCATTTGGCCCGACCCACGGCCGCAACTAACCTATTTGGCCCGACCCAAGGCCGTAACCTACCATTTGGCCCGACCCACGGCCGCAACCTACCATTTGGCCCGACCCACGGCCGCAACCAACCTATTTGGCTCGACCCAAGGCCGCAACCAACCCATTTGGCCCGACCCAAACCGCAACCAACCCATTTGGCCCGACCCAAGGCCGTAACCTACCATTTGGCTCGACCCACGGCCGCAACCAACCCATTTGGCCCGACCCAAGGCCGTACCTAACCATTTGGCCCGACCTAAGGCCGCACCAATTAAATACCATACCCACAATCAACGTTTTATTTTATCCATCCATCATGTACCTTTTTGTTCAATCGAGCTCACCTGTTCGTGTTTTAGCATGATCAGGGTCCTTGACTTGATCAGTCGACCAACTTTGCCTAGACTTAGACCGTGACGCTGTTTATCTCAACCAAACCAACCATTTGTACTTTGCGCAAACATGCCCAAACGTTCTGTACCTTACCCATTATATACCCCGGAGCTACTTCCTATGCCTTTGATACTGTGATTATATCACCCTTGTTTGGATAAACTATCGACCTTTGCCTATGAATTGCTTGTTTGCTCTTCAAATCATATACCCCGTCGCACTACGCATTTCAACGTGTGTCCTCGCTTCCTCGACCTACCCCACCCTCTTACCGTTATCTCAACACCATTTACCCTTTATCAACCCTATCCCTACTTTCACGCTACCTCAATCTGTGATAGATTTGAAAGGGATTACCTATACCCTTAACAGGGGTAACCACTTCTTATTATTATCCGTGCGCACTTTACAAAACAAACTACACGACAATAAGGGGCTAATGTAGACACCAAATTTGTGTCTTACGACACCCTGTACCCCGCATCCCATTTCGCAACCTAACCTCATCACCTAAACCTTACACAATTATTTATTAATTACCTTATAATTAATAAATCCACATCGCCATACCTGCCACCTCATGTCGCCACCTCATCATGACCTAGTCTTAACCCTAAACTAACCTAATTAAGACCTATAACTTGGTCCAATTCTACACCTATGACTAATTACTCCTCATCCGCACCTAAAACCAACTTCATAATGACTTGACCAAGCCCGCAACCAATCCCTCGGAAGAAAAGGAGGGAAAGCTAGCTATTTCACCAAAAATAGCCCGCTTTGACTTGACTGATACTGGTTCCTACTCGACCGCCATCGGTTGCTTAACCGCCATCGGTTCCCCGTAAATGACCACTTCCAACCAAAAACAAAGGATCAGATTTTCATTTGATCGGAAGAAAGAGAAATCATTGGGAGAATCCGGATTTGCTTGGCCGAGCAGAGACAAGTGAAGAAACAAGAAGAGTTTACAGAGAAGGACATCAAGCCCAAGACTACAAATCAATAACCAAGCCCAAGAATACACTCATCCGAGCATCGAGAAGAGGAGATAACTCATCTTGGATTGTCAGATCATCCAACTTGGGTCCTGTCTTCATCATCATAGTCCTGAAACCTCGTACGCATCGTATCGTGGGACAAGTAAGTAGTGTTTTATATGTTTCTAAGCACCATTTTCTTGAGCTCGTTGATTAATAGTAATCATAAGTTTATGCCCGGATCTACTACCAAAGAACATACCGCACTTAACATTCACCCATACATCCCGATATTTCCCGTAAGGCCATTTTACCACACTCTGAGTCTTCCCTATCCTCCCATCATTCCCCTCAGCCATCCCCCAATCTTAATAACCCCATAATCACCTTGCAACCAACCTCTATCTAGAAGCACTTAGATTGTTGACCCTACCAAGATCGTTTATCCCCTATCGGCAGTGGTTATCTAACCGTGGTCGGTTACCCAGTGACCGGCGTCGGTCACTGTGACTTATACCCCGAAACCTTTTTCTCGCCTATTTGCCACCTAACAACCTCAGATCTAGTCTGGTTTATCCCTATAACTCAACTCAACGCAATCGACGACAAGAATCAAACAAACAACGTGACGCTTCATTATTGATAATTTAGCTTCTATTGCTTTGTAACGAGATACCTAAATCGTGATTTTGCAATAGCTTTCTTTGTTATCATTTGTGTTAATTCGTATTAAAAGGGGAACTGACCACCTTCGAAAGGAAGTTTTATATTTCCTGGGCCTAAGGCAGCTCCCTCATTTATTGTCTAATTAAAATCTGGTGGTCCTGTATTCTTACTTGCAGGTAGTCCTTCCAAGACAAAAAGGAGTTCTTCGCAGTCGATCTGATCTCTCTCTACGGTACGCGCACACCATCTCAACATTCAACAGGTATTCCTCCTAGCCCTAACCCTTATCTGTTTCTCAAAGGAATGATAGGATAGAAGCAAGTCTATTCTGCAGAGCCGAAACATTCCGTGTGAAACAACACTTGCCAAGATGGGGTAGCACAAACTTCACAGGTTCCACATCCTTTGCGTGAACCTCAACTCCTTCCGTAACGTCTATCTCCAAAGATCCATCACACTAACATCCTCGCATCATCTAATAATCTCCCTTTCACGCACTTCACTATAATTGAGCCATCTCTCTTCCCTCTCCTTCTCTGTCATGATATCTACCATCTTCCTCCACCCAAGCTCCCTTACCCAATGCTCAGAATGGTTTATCCAGCCATTGGGAACACCTCTAAACTCATGGTAACCATCAATATCTTCATAGCTAGAGGAATAACACGTAGAAACGTTCCTCTAGGTTCTCATAGAAATTCAAACTCAGTAACCTCCAGACAAGAATACGTAGAAATGGCATACTCCAGTGTAGCTAGCTAGTACTCCTCTCCACTAATGATCTTCGATAGGATTCCACATTAGATCTACATCCTGCGCAGCCTTTGGTAGTCTTCTTTGGTCCATATATATGATCTATAACGCTAACTTGATCTAGATGCATAGGATGAAAGCCATTCATATAGTTCTATTATCTGTAAAATTGACAAGGGAAATTTTGTAGGTAACCATACCAAAATTTCCATTTTGGTCCCCTGTTGAGGTCCCTTAACGTTCGGAATGGCATAAAATCCCTTTCCGAAAAATCTAGTTTTTAGAACTTGGTCATTTTCAACCTTTTTGGGTTGGGCGTAGTTTTCATTCACGTTACATCAACCAAAACTGCACCCCTCTATTCCTTTGGCGCATTCTAGGGAGTGTCAACATCCCAAATGTTGCGCCTCTCAAAGGTGCACCAAGGCACAAGCGCCATCTTGTTATCACTCTCTAAAGTGTGTTGTGGGTGCTAAAAATGTAGTGTTGACACTCTCAAAGTCTGTGCCATGGTGCAAATCCCTTCGTGTCGACATCCACTTAGGTGCGCCATAGAAAAAAATTTGGTGGTGCATTTATTGCACCTTTTGCTATATATAGGTGCATCTCGACCTGTCATTTTCACAATTGAAAAAACATGAAAAGTTATTCCTCTGTGCTTGTCAGCATCCTGTCAGCCCCGCATGTTGCCATTTTTCACGTTCGTGGACCCCACATCATCTCCTTCATCATTATATATTCCTGGTAAGTGGCCCTTGCCCTTCTTGTGGATTTGTTGTGGTTTTTATGTTGGGTTAGGTGATTAGGATTGTTGATAATAAACAATGAACCTAAGAAGATAACACAATCCCAACCCATTTTGCAAAACCCACTGCAAGTTGTTTTTCACTCTCCTTCTAGATCTACAAATCTGGAAGGCTCTACCTCAGAATGGACCCCTACCCCTTTTCTCCTCTAGTCCCCTGCTTTGCCAAGGTTAACCCCTTGCTATCAAAATCTAAGCTGAGAGAGTAAAAACCATAAAATAAAGAGAATCGACTTGCTGTATCTTCCACGGCACAATTTTCATACGTGTTGCACTAAACACATCCGTGCCCCTTTAGCACACCATTTAGTCATGTTGCATCAAAATATTCATGCCAAGGTGCACTGTGAACTCACGCAAAAATCCCTTTCCCACACCTTGTAAAAAACTACAAAATCCTAAGGTGCCAAAGACGAGCACACCTATAGTAAGCAACAACACTTCATGCTATGTAAACCCTTCCCACATTGCGCAAAGCTTAACCCCTTGGCACACCTCACCTTGATGTTACATCTTTTACATCTGCACCTTGGCACACCATAATACTCTGTTACACCAATCCTATCTGCACCCCACTAAAGACTTCCAATGGCGCAAGCGCACATCCCTTGACACCAACATTTGAATGTTGCGTGTGATCTATCTCGCGCCAGTGCCCATGCGCAGTGATACTTTTTCCATGCAACACTTTCCCAAAGTGTGCCTTGCTTTTCTAAGTCCTTGCAGCCTATAGTAAAGCTGCGCCTTGCACCCAGAGGCTCATAAATTGCTAACTTTTCATTCTATAATCTTTTATGGATGACTTAACTGGCTAACATGGCCCTTCTGCGATGGACTTCCCTGATTCTTATTGCAGATCAACAAAAAAACTTATATCCACACATGTCTTCATCGAGTAAGAAGCCAACCAAGTCCAAGGGTAAAGCCAAGCTAATAGAGAAAGAAATGAAATATAAATACCAAAGGGTCAGGATGCTTGACTCACTTGCAGAATGTGATCTTGATATCAAAGATTGAACTCGGGAACATTAACGTGGAGGACTTATGGGCCAGAACCAAGAAGGCCACAAGCAGCCCATGGATGGATAAACTTGTTGGTAGTGGTGCGCTTTCTTTGCGGGGCTCCCAGTGAGTGCAATCAACAATGAGTTTATGATGTTGGTGGGCCATTGTTATAATAAGGACACAAGATGTGTCGAAAATGAGAAGGGCAAGGTGATAATCAACCTCACGGCTCAAAAATTTGAGATCATGTTGGGTATCCCTCACCACCAAGATTTTGTAGCGGTGATCCGGGAGGACTGCGTGAAGACATCTACTTTCACCTATCTCAGAGCCGCTAAATTCTTGGGAGAGCCCACCAAATTGCCAAGGTATGTGAGACCCAAACTGATCCTATTAGAGTTGTCTAGACAACTCATCACATACCATGAGAAGTGTTTGAAAAGGAAGAAGGGTGGAACTCCATTCCCCCTCACAGTGGGTAGGTACACCTACACTTCATAGAGCAAAGCCTAGGAGATGTTTGTAGAGCTTGAATTGCTCAATTTGAAGCATAATTTCCCAGCAAGGCCAACCTTTGATCCTCATGATTTCCTTCCAAGGGAAAAGATCGATCCAATTCACGTCCCTTAGATCGAAGATATCTACATCGATCTATATCATGAAGTGAGCTCAAATGAAAAGATCACTCCTAACTGGCCCTGGACAGCAGATCATTCAATATGGTGTGGCTATCATCCCAAAGGATTTCCAAGTAACTGATCAAGAAGTTGATCAAGTTTATCTAGACATGGATGGGGACAATTGGCTATTTGCTGAAATTGATAGAAATAAGGCCCCTCAGACTATTGAGGAAAGGTTCAAGGGCACTCAGAGTAGCACACCGAGCATTGGTGTAAGAAACATGGTATCATCTACCTTGGGGTATACTGCAACGTATCCCTAGGGAATGCACCGACCAAGGTGAAACACTTGCCTAAAGGAAAAGGAAAAGATAAAGAAGGAGAGGCAAGCACTACTCAGAAAGAAGTTCCTGAGAGCCCTCCTTCCACCACCAAGGAACAAGTTGTGGACTTAGTGTCCCCAGGAAGAGAAGAAGTGGCCAGTGCTCCAATGAGACACATCCACTCAGGATGTTGTCACATCTATAACTGGCGAAGTATCAACCGTTCCCTCTCTCGCTCCTCCTTCCCCTCCTCATGTCACTCAACCAACCACTCCTTTGGTTGTGTCTTCTCCCCATCTTCTACCATTCCCCCTCCCTCTTCCTCCATCTTCTCTTCCCTCACATTTGTCCCCCAGCATTTCTTCCCTCATCTCATAGATCCCTTCCACCCCACAGCCCTCTCTTATAGTGAATTCTAACCCCGTGAGTGTTGGAGTGTTGGCTTATTTCTCAATTCCTCCACCAAGTGTCTCGACACATTTCCACTGTGTCCACTTGTAGTTACTCCTTCTTCCACCCCTTTTTCCTCCTCTTCCTCTTGTCCCACTCCCTAAGTCCAAAATGGATCTCGAACATCTAAGACAACACAAGAGGAAAGTCACTATTGCACCCATGGACTCCTCCATTAATCGGCTAAAGGGCCTAAGAAGCAAAAGGATATAACCTACTTCTCTCAAAGCACTTCGGTGAAAGGGTTATGTATATCGCGTGCTTACTGATCCCACAAAGAAGAAATAAGATATGTCTCCTATAGATTTTATAGTGACTTAGGTCACAATGGGAAGATCATCAAAGAGCCCGCAAGGAGAGGCCTTATCCGCAAAGTGGATTCACTTTGCAAGAAGCTTCAAAGCAAAGGAAGAGAAGAGAATATTGAAAGAGAAAAACAAGCCTCTTCCCCAAGCTTTACAAAAGATGGGCAATGCCCCTCCTATGACTGTTGCCAACCCTCTTGAAGTTCTTAGTTAGGAGAAGATAAATGAGTATGCCAAGATTAGAGAGCAAGGTGTAGCGAGTTAATGCACTTTGGAGAGATTAGCTCCTTAAAGATAGTGAGGAAGTGATTACAAAGTTCACAGAGCTCTATCAAAATATAGATCAAGAGAATAAGGAACTCTAGGCAATAGCAGGGCCTATCTCTGAAGAGTTGGACCATGCTAGGTTGTAACATGAGACATTCTAGAAGATGCTCGACTGCCCAGTTGGTGTCTTAGTGAAATTTGGTGTCTTTGATCACCCGCGAGCACCCAACAAAGTCCTTGCTACTTTAGACTATCAGATTGACCAAATGGAGTTTTTATTGGAAAAGATAGACAAAATCAAGGAGGAAGCCTTAGATGCCATGCATCAAATGGAGCAGATCATCTTAAGAATGTCTCCCGGGGTTGCTCGGTGCAGAGTGTATGCCTTGAGGAAGGCAGATGATACTATTGATATTTTCAAGGGAATCGCGTCACATGGTTTCACATCAGAAGCCACTTTTGATGTAGAATATATCAACAACCTTCTAGCACTGCGCAACTTTGCCGGGTACCTAAAGGAGGCAGGCAACAAATACTTCAAACTCCCTAAAAGAATCAGAGATGAACGAGAAACTTGTGAAGTCATCGGGGATCACACCAAGGGTCTTTCTCAGGATCAACTTCAGGTGATGGTCAGCAAGTTCATGGAGTATCAAGCTTAGTTTCACATTACCTCTCCTGAGCAAAAGCAAGACACTCCTTTCAAGCCAAGGGATGATGATTAATAGGCTCCTTCCTCCTGGGATAAATCCCATTTTTGTAAAATTATTTAAAAGTATGTTGGCACAAATGATGACATCATCCATGTTACATAATGGGATGTTGTCATCCACCAAATTTCCCTAAAGTCAACATTTGACTTTTAAATATTTTGTAAATAGTGGTTGGCTCATTTTTTTCTTCTTTTTCCTTCTCCTTCTATAAATACTTGGACACTTGTAGTATTTAGTGTGAGAAAATTTGTATGAAAAATAGAACTGAGGAGAGAAATACATTGAGCTTTCTTGTAATAAAACAAATATTAATACAAAAATTGAGACTTTGTGTTGAATTCTGTGTTATGTGTTAGATCTTTCTTAAGTTAGATCTACATGCTTATTCTGTTGGATTCACCTATGTTTTTGTCATTTGTTTATTAGTATTGCTTTATTTGTTTATGTGAGTAAGTTTGGCTCTGTTTACTACCAGCCCAAAACATAAACCCTCTGACCTTTCTACTTTGAAATTCATTTCTTTTCTCCCTTCAGATCCATCTTTCTTCTATTCCTTCCTTCATTCCTTTATGTTCTTCATTGGAACTAACTCTCTAGGGATGAGATCCTAAAACCCCAAGGCGAGAATCTTTGTAAGACTT
This sequence comes from Taxus wallichiana var. yunnanensis, assembly GCA_018340775.1. Lineage (NCBI taxonomy): Eukaryota > Viridiplantae > Streptophyta > Pinopsida > Cupressales > Taxaceae > Taxus > Taxus wallichiana. The sequence continues at coordinate 821,258,169 of CM031239.1, forward strand.
GCACAAATTCCTGTTGGTAGAATAGCAATAAACCGGTTTAGCTTTCTTTGTCTCAAAGAGGGCTATGCATAGATCTGCCCACCCGATAGATTTTTAGACCAGCAAGTTCTCTTTGGGAAGAAGCGAAGGAGGTATCATAAAAATCGTGGTAGAGGTTCTCTTCTACCCATCTACATGCATTAAACTCAGGTCTAGTGCTAAATATCTGAGCAAATTCATCCTCCGTGCTCTTGAACCATGATTCAACATTTTCCAATGTTAACCACTCTGTCATTACTCATTACATAGATCATGATGTATGCTATATCCCACTACAACTTCAAAAAGAGGTCCCGGAAATGGAACCAAGATGTATTCATTTTTACTCCCATCACAAAAGGAAGGAACCCCATGCACGCTCGGCCTATCACCCAACAAAATTTGAGCACTCACCGAGGGACGCATAGGTACCGAGTCTCTCTTTTATTCGAGTTTAGTGGGAAACATCATCTATGATTAGTGTAAGAGTTTCTAGGAGGGAAGTTAAGACATACAAGAACCATAGGGCTCAGAAAAACCTCTAGATCCTTGCAATCACTTCAAATCGAGTGCTTTAATAGAATCCAGAACATGTATTATGGTAGAAAGAAATATACAAGCATTCATACTTAGCATGAAAGGAAAGAGAACTCATGAGAGAGAAATATGCATTAAAACCGTTGATATTCATGCATATATTATATCAGGTAACCTCATTACATTCATTGAACCATTAAAAAGTGTCAAAGAGAAGGACCACGGTCATGCATTTCACCGGGTCTTATGTAACTAAGATACCAAAATAAAATTTACAACTTCATGCCTAGTACATTCTCTCCTTGATACAACTAGCCACTAACGAGTCCTCACGGTAATTATGCACAAATTTTCCCATGTTATCTCTTAAACTTGCACTCTCACTAACCCACTATATCTCAAACTTGTAAATCTTTTACTCCATAAGAACTTGTATTTATCACTTTCCTACACTGCTAACTCACCCTCCAGAGCCCTCAGATCCAGTGCCAAGTGTCGAATATGATCCTTCATGTGAGCAAGCTTCTCCAGGCCTGAGATTTCCACTTTATCTCATGATGTTCTTCTAGAAGATTCCATCTAAGGCATGCCCCTATTTGGGCCAACCTGTCGCCAAGCTGGCACCTTATCCATGCGCAACCGGTCATGCTTTTCATGTGTTCTACCCTAGGTGCTCAAATTGACTAAGTCTTGAACCTCCTTTCGTATGTTGCACATGTTATGTGCTTCCTTAAACCTTTCTCTTACATGCTTTTTCCTTGCGCACCTTTCCATAACTGGGACCTTACGCACCTATGCACCTTCATACTTGGTCAATATTCTAGGGGTCCAACATCACCCCACACTACGCCTGTTCTCCATCCTCGAAACACTTTACTTAACCAAGATGCATGCTGCCTTAGGGAACCAATGTATAATCTTACACTTTACAAAAGAATAAAGGAATGAAAGAATTGGGGAAAGAATGAAGAATGGGGGGAGCATTAATTCAACAAGTTAGGAAAATCCCTTTGAAATTCTACCTCTAGATTATTCCAAAATTCGACCTCGCCCTATGCCTTTTGATAGAGGTTTCCCACTAGGGTGCTCACTTCATCAAAAATTAGGCCAATTCACATGGTGCCCAAAGTGTCTTCATGTCATCAACGTAGCCCATTACTTGCCTCTACTCCATATCAAGAGTCCTACTTGCCCGAGCACGCACCTTTGGGGAAACTTACTGTTAGAGCGGGACCTCCTCCCAGGCTGTCATGCTCTTTTTCAATATTCTCCTCCTTCCCTTCCTTCAGCACTATGTCTGTGTTGCACTCCAACTCTTGGTCTACCAGGGCTTTGAGCATTTTCTTTGCTTCTCTTTCCGCCACCTCAGTGATCTACTCCTTTATAAAACTTATTGCTCCCTACTTTTCCCCACCAACCTCTTCATTCCTTTCCATGTCTCTGGTGTCTTCCTCATCCTATGTGCCCTTGCACCATGTGAATACAAACTCCTACTTCTCATCTCCACTCTCCTCTTCCGAGTCATAGATGCTGAAGACCTATGGCTCCTGGTATTTTTCAGGCTCATCTTCCTCACCGTCATCTTCTTCACTCTCATCCCCTCTTCCACCCATGTACTTCTCCATGTTATTGGTCACCTCTGAGTCAACTTCCTCATCTACCCTCTAATTTTTCCTAAGAGGTGGCTCCTGAATAGGGGATTTGGCCTTATCTTCTCCCTCAGGTGACTCTTCCTTGGTGAGGGGTTGCCTAGGTGCCTCTACTTCTGGTGTCTTTTCCTTCACCAGGGAATTCTTTCTCCATATGTAAGTGCTTGGCTTTGAGCTTGTTGTTCGCATGCTCACTGTATGAGTAGTCTGCACACTTGGTGCTTCTTCTTCTCCTCTCCCTCTCTTCTTTGGCGTGGGCTTCTTCCTACCCATGGGATCGTCGGGTATGGAGACATCGTTCTCCAGATATGCACCCTTCTCAAACTTTGGCCTTATACAAAGGTACACATGCACCATGGATCCTCCAATGATGGGTAGTGTCATTGGCCTTGTCATCTGGATCTCATGTGATAAGTACCTCTCCATGTACGCAAGCTTGCTTTGCCGCCAGTAATTCAACTTCTTTCTCATCTCCCTATGCTCCTGTTCTAGACTACCTAGTTCTAGCCTTAACTTCTTTGATTCCTTAAATCTGTTCACTTCTACTTGGAAGTATTGAGAAGTGAATGCGAAGGGAAGCTTGCACCAAGGGCTCTATGATTCATCTATTAGCTTGAATCTGCCCGGTAGAAATGTTGATAAATAGTGAATTCGGCTTCCCCCTCAATGGCTGCTAGGAGTTGTTCAGGGATTCTCCACTCTGCCCTGAATGCATTCCTTAGGCACGTATACCATTTCTCCAGCCACGCCTTGTGGGGTGTTGTCATTGTATCATAGGCATACTTCTTGAACCTCTTCGTGGGTGAAGGATCCTTAGCAGGGTACTCCCATACAAACTTGTCTAGTGCGTCAGGCACTCCAATCTCTGAAAATACAATGGTGAGCAAGATGTTGCCGAAGAGGATTACTGTCACCTTCCTTCACGCACTTAACGATTTCTTCGTGATGTATGTGGATAAGTTGTATATGATGCCTTCTATAATTTTCCTGTAGACATGTAACCAAGGTTTTTTGACATGGGTCCACCTCTCGTGCCCATTCAGATTATTCACTATATGTGTGGCCATTTTCATCATGGGATCCTTGATGTCTAAAATGTCATAATACCTCAACCCCTTCTTGCAGGAATATTCGGTGATGGTCTCTTGAATAGCCTCCTTGACACCTAGGTTAACTTCTAAGCTATCTCCCTCACATATGAGGCCTATAAATTGTGACATAAGCTGGGGAGTAATGTACATCTTGTGCCTTGCAAAGTGGAAGTAATCTTCATGTACTGCGACATTAACCATTGGTACATGCACTCTAGTTTTCCAAAATAGGGCAACTCATAGAGTTGCAACAGCCCTGCCTTCTCTATTTTGACCTTAACGTCATCATTGTATATCAGCAAGCCCTCTGGTCTTTGTTTAGTAGTGGGCACACTAATTCCAGTTCCATTTTCTTGTTTATTGTGTTTGTTCGGTGATTATAATCACTTTCCTAGGTGGGATTCCCACTCCTTCCCCATCATCACCCCATTTGGGTATTACATCTTTGCATACCATTCTTCGTTTGTGTTTATGTCGGGTTCTTGTTGTTTTTCCTTGCCCTTTCCCTTTCCTTTCTTGGGTGCCATTATCGAGGTATTTTTATTACTTTGTTCTTCCAATTCTTCTAGCCTCCAATCTCAAATCCATGATATAACTCTCTTGAACCCGTGCCCTAGTTGTCCGAACCCTAACTAGGATCAAATTAATTCCAAAAGATGGCACCTCCTTGTAACCCTTTTCACACCCGTGTAACCCCTTCCTTCTGTTTTACAAACTCAAACTAGATTCTCATGCATCGATCTTGTATGTCTTTCTTCACACTATCGAATCTAGAAACGCTAGTTTATAAAACTCGCTCCTATCTCTATTTCGTAAGGTGAAAATGAAAGAGCCTTGACCCTTTACTTATAGTTTTTATCTTTTTGAACAATAAATGCTACTTCAACTACCACCATACTTTGTTCATTTAATGTTACTTTTTCAAACAAATCCTTCCTTTCGTGCTTTCACTCACGTGCCAAACCTTGCATGAAAAATCCTTCAACCTTCCGTGCACAACCAATCTAACATGACAGGAGACTCTTTTCGCGCATAACCCACACCAAAGGCACTTATTCTATCCTGATTCTTTCTTTTTCCTACCTCATGTTGCTTAAATGCACTTTCTCCTTCTTAGTATGTGGGATCTATAAGTAGCTTTACCCTGACACCAACCATTCGTCTTCCATCTTTCTTTGTATACCTCTTTCAACCGAGCCATTCAACAAGGATTTTCAACACAACTTCCTTGGTACCTTAATCATGCGCTCCTTCACATTTCTCCACCCCACACTTAAAAAGATGTGTGATCCTCTACACACTCACAAATTCTCAAAAATAGCAATAAGGTTACCGGCGCCCAAGGCGCAAAACAAAAAAACAACGCGAAAGGAAACACAAGAAAGGGAAATCATAAAGGAAAATTCTAAACTAACTGGAAAAAATACCTTATTTACAAACACCAAGAAGACTTATTTATAGTAGGGCTTCAGCCTACTCCCATTGAAGTGTCTAGGCAACTTTGTCCCATCTAGCACTTGTAACTGGCACGCGCCCAAATCAAGGATGTACAATATTGTGTAAGGACCCAACCAATGGACTTTCAACTTCCCAGGATGGCGTAGAAACTTAGAATCATATAGTAACACCATCTTCCCAACCTCAAACTTCTTTTTTCTAATGTGGCAATCATGCCAAGCCTTTTGCTTTGTTTTTTTGTTGTTTGGCTCCACCTAGCGAGTGACCATCTCTCATCCAACTTCATTAACTCATCAATCCTTTCTTCCAGCACTTTTTCATCGTCTAATCCTCCTGCATGCGCTATTCATAGAGAAGGTAACATAAATTCAACCAGAAAAATAGCTTCCATGCCAAACACCAATTAAAATGGTGTGGCTTTGTTTATCCTTTTATACGTTGTCCTGTAAGCCCATAATACTGCCGATACTTTTTCATCCCAATCTTGTCTTCCGACATCACAATTTTTGTCAAGGTATGACTTAGTATCTTGTTGAATGCTTTCACAGTTCCATTTGCTTGTGGGTGATAGGGCATAGTATTGTGATGATGTGAAAGCACTTTCTTGAAAGGCATTATTATTCCTCGAACAAACCATTGATCATGTTGAGAAGGATGAATGTCATAAGATAGTTTTGATAATAGATTCTTAAAATGTGTGTCATACTCTCGAACACTCTCTGTCATACTTTATTGAATCTCTTTCAACACACTAATGCTCTTTTGTTCAATCTCAGGAATATGGAATTCAGCTAATAAGGCATTACACAATGTGGTATAATCTACTCCTTTCTTGTGGGGTCACATTTCGGTACCAACTATGCACGTGCCCTTGTAATGTTATTGCAAAATGGCTTGCCTTCCATTCCAGGGTAGTGATCCCCTTCATGTGCCATAGTATCTCACATTTGTGTACATGCTCTCTACTGCATCCTCAACACCTTTGTAATCTGGTAGATGTAAATACATTTCAAAAATACTTGTTGAGGTGGTTGAGGGCATTATCCACCGATCCAAAACCTAGATTCCCTCTGATGTTGCCTCCACCACCAAATCCACTAGTGCATATCCCTCCTAACCCACCAAATCCACCAGGTCCACTAGGTACACTAGTTCTTATTCCACCCGAACCATAAGATCCACTTCCCATAGTTGGTAAAATTCCTAAATTGGTTGTGCCTTGTGTCCCCAAGCATGTCACGTTGAAATGTGCACCAACAAATTGTGATATTGCACCGCTACCAAATGTGTATCCCACGCCACTTCTAGAAGTGATACCCAAGCTTTTTTACCCATAATTTTCCTAATGTGGCTCCAAACAATATACCTCCAAACAAAGGAAATGATTTTTAGCCATAGACATGCCAAATGAAAAGTTATACCTCCCCGGTGTTGATTGGTTACTTCCACCAATACCAACCAAGTTAGTAATACTTATCTTTACATTTGGAAAATGAAGCACAAGGGGTTTGTCACTAGGTGGATTCAGATGTGCACCGATGGATCTTCTTTCTCCAAGTGACTAGATCTCATTAGAAGATGAAGGGGTCTCTCTCCTGCACTTTCCAAGATGAGGTAGCACATACTGATCATGCTCCATGTCCTCTACGTGAACCTCAATTCCCTCCCACAACATCTGCCTCTATAAATCCATCTCTCCTATAACTTTTTGTTGTCTATCTAACTCCCTTTCATAAGATTCATTATACTTTAGTCATCTCTCTTCCCTCTCCTTTCCAGCCACAAGGTCCACCATCCTCCTCCACTCTAGCTTCCTCACCCAATGCTCGAGAAGAAGATTAGTTAGCCATAGGAAATACTTGCGCCAAACTCATCATAATGATCAGGATCTTTATAGCTAAAGGGATAACATGTAAGAACGATCCTCTTGGCTCCCTTAAGAACTAAAACTCAACAATCTCTGTATAGGAATACGTAGAAATCACGTCTTTACGCAGGTGTAACTCATCAACACTCTACTCCACCAATTATCAACAACATGTGTCCAATTTAGATCAACATCATGTAGTATCTGATACTCATCTTGGGTTCATATGTGAGGTCTATAGTACCACCTTGATCTTGATGCATATGCCAAAAGCCATTCATATAACTCCTTGGAAAGCAAAAATAAGGTCTCATACAACTCATGATATAGACATTGTTTTACCCATTTACATGCATCAAACTAAAGTTCGAGTACTAAATCTATGAGAAAACTCATTCTTTGTGCTTTTAAGCCATGCTTCAACATTGTCCAAGGTTAAGCACTCTGTCATCACACACCATTCTCACAACATCTTCAAAAAGAGGTCCTGGCAACATAACCAAGATGTAGTCATTTACCGACCCTTAATACTTCTTTCTAACCCTAAGAACATTGCCCTATAACCCAACGGGCATTGGGTGGTCACCTAAGGCACATGCGGGCCGAGCCCCTCTTTAATAGAGGATTATTTGTAGAAGCGATACATTCACTTACTTAAAAAGGTAGAATATGCAACTAACATATCTGCACATTAATGCATCACAGAAGCTAAATAAAATTGTAAGAAGTATAATAAAATAGATATGAGCCATGATAAGTCATATAACATGAGGTTTACACCCATAAACAAGTTATACAAAATGAACCGACATATGTATTGATTTAAAAGAGATCTGTAGCTACATTAGAGTCAAAAAGGGTAATCTCGGAATCACATATATTAACTAACAGAGACTTGTCTCCTGCAAACCTTCATGATATGAGATCCTAACTATAATTTTTCCCATTTTATCCCTTGTTATAGATCCCAATACCCATATATATGCTTATGTCATCCCCTACTGACCCTCTAGCACTAAGTGCTATAAACCATAACATTCTTGTAGCACTTCATTACTCTATGTATTTTTGCCTAAGTGTCCTATCTATCTCTCGTCTCCTTTTGTCTCTTGCCGAGAATTTTTGTATATAATATCAACATCCACCACCATGCCTTCTCTAAGCAAAAATCATGTGCCAAGTGTCAATGTGGTCCTCCATAGGTTAATGCTTATCCCTCTGCAAACCCTTCACTCTCTATAATGATGTCTTCTGGGAATATTCCCTATGGGGAATATCCTTTTCTTGACCTCTAAGGTTCTAAGATGGCACCTTATCCACTCATCATGCCTAGTTAGATCCTAAGACTTTTCCTCAAGTGCCTCTAGAATGCCAAATATGGATAATTCCTTTAAACATGTGTTACGCCTCCCCGCTTCGCCCTAGTTTCTCTTAAACCCTTCTTAATACCCTTTTTCCTATGTTCTTTCTCTTGAGCGCCCTTCTTTTCACTAGTCCTACGCGTGTGCCACTTAGTTCTTAGCTAATATTTAACTTCCAATACTAGTCCTTAGATGGTCATGTGGACATGTAAGAAATCAATCTAAGGAAATAAACAAACACACAAAGAATCCACAAGAGGCAAGGTTAATGTTTATATAACTTAGGCCAACTAAGGAGACGTAGGGAGTTGTGTTAATTTCCATCTAATTAATTATGTGCCTAAATTAACAAAGGAAATGCAAAAAAATTTAAATCAAACCAATTTGATTACTCTCCTTGGATCTAATTAAATCTATGTGTAACTAACTAATTCAACAAAAGGAAACTAATTAATTAAAATGACAAAGTAAATCTAATCTATTTGTTTTTTTATTTTTAATGATTTTAACAAAAAGGGAATAAGACAAATAAAATCAAACTAATTACTTTAATATAATATTTTTGTATTTTTGTGCTTTCTAGAAATAAATAAAAGAAATCTACATAGACAATCTAACTTCTTCTAATAAAATGAAAATTACTTCTACTCTAAATTAAATAAACTAAACAGTGAAATAGCCGGATGTGGCTATTTCCCTATTGTAGAGTGGATTTAATCTAATCTAATAAAAATAAAGGTTTTCCTAATTTGTAGTTGTGGATACTACTTCCTCTGGTTCTACCTTAGAATCACGAGAAGATTGAAAAGCTTCGAGAAGCAATTTTTCCCTTGAAGCTTCCTTGGTAAAACAATCGGATCCATAAAAGATTTCTAATATAAAGAAATGGAAACTATTGTATAGGTGTGAAAGCTTCTTTAAACCAACTTCCCATACAAATCCATAAGGATAGGCAGGGAAGCACCTTTCAATAGAAGATTTTCTTGTATGCTAACAAAATATATATTTTGAATGCAATAAAATATATAGGTAAATTAATTGTGAAGAAATGACAAGATCTATGCATAGGAACATCATCCGGATTCCTCTCAGGAAAATCCATAGGGATTAGCTGAGAAGAAATCCTCAATGGAAGTTATAGGAAAATGTAAAACTACAATAACTATGAATTGAAATCTATCTAAATAAAATAAGTAAGCTTCTAGGAATGTAATAACACATCCAACCTAGAAATGTAAAAGCAGAGAGAAATCCAATGTTGGAAATGCTTTGTGATCTCCTTAGTTTTTTTCTAATTTGATATCCAAATGTGTCCATGAAACTGTTTTGGTAACTTGTAGAAGGAAATGGAGTGTTGGAGCTAGCTAGTTTGCAGTAGTTTGCTAGCAATGAAAGCAAAATAATGGGAAAAAGACTCCAAGAAATGCTTTGGAAAAAAAAATATTTAATAGAAATTTGGCAGAGAAGTGGTCCAACCCACTTGATAGGAAAGAAGTACCACATCACTCATGTGAATAGAGGTTGACCTACTAAAAATAGTAAGTAGGGAAGGATAACTATATACACATCTAACAAGCTCAAGAACAACTAATTTGGTCAATAAACATGCTAGAAAAGTGAGTTTCAAGAGGCAACACGTGTCAATAAAATTATAGAAAGGCTTGGCTAAATGCACATAAAACCACTGGTCTACGCAGAATGGTGGTTATGCAACCATCATGGAAGTTGTATAATTTCCGCTTAGGATAGCACGATGGTTACATAACCGCTGTCAGGGTGGTTGCGTAACTTCTGATGCGGTTATGTGACTAAAGATCGAGAAAGCTAAGGAAAAGTTGCAAAATGACTAAGGAAAGTGGGAAAAATCTAAAAAAGGGACAAGAAAGGTAAAGTAAGCTACAAGAACATGTTGCAAGTGAGAATTTGGACTTGGATATCACTAGAAACTATTTTTATCATCATTGGGGATTTGAATAGTTCCAATAATGTTGCATCATGCAAAACTAGGTGCATCAGTCTCTCATGTTTTTTTCTATATGCATATCTTGTGTGCTCTTGTTTTTTCGGGCTATGGGCCTTAATTTCCTTATGACACCATGGGTGTTCCATATTTATGGCTCTACACCTTTTGTGTGACACTTTTTAAGTGTTGTTTTATTTATTTTCTTATACATGCATCATTACTACTATTGTTATTTCCTGTAATTTTTCTATTTGTTTATATTATTTCTCTTATTATGTTCCATGGTTTCCACCATGATCAAAAACCTCCTTGTTATAGGTAAAGGTTCTTTAAGATGGCCACATCTTTAACATATTACACTCTTCTACAACTTCTCATAAATCTAGTGCATAAGCACACATATATTCCTTTGATATATGTGCTCAATATGTTTTTTCACACCTACCTCAAAAAAGGGAGTTCATCTTAATATATTCTACACCTAAAATAGAAACAGATAGAATTTTTGGATAACATACAGGTAAAAATAGGGTACATGTACTTAAAAACAACTTCAGACATAGAAATCAAGAAAATAGTGCACAAGTTCAAAATGTAAAGTTTGGTAAGGACTATATATACGATTCGAACCCTTGCACAAAGTTTTTCCCAAGGAAGGTACATAAAATTTCTCAACAATTTCATTTTTTCACCTATAGATATAGGTTTTGGCACATTTTCAAATCTACATCACTTAGTTTAGATCACTTATAGGGGTGTGAACTAATTCACTCCTTCACCACGACACTCAATTTCTACTATAGTTTTAGGAATCTTGGGGTATGATTCTCCTTTCCTCATGTAAATTTCAATACATTAAAATTTCTATTCAGTTATGTGGAACATGAGAAGTGTATGGGGAATTAATTCTCTATTCTAATATGTGTCCTCGCTTATAGATTGGGTCCTAGATCCATCTATAATAGTACGATATAATAGGTTATAGAAGGTATTGAAGTGGCTAAGTTCAACGTAGGTAGTCCTTCCTTTCCTCTTACATTTAAAGGGGAATATATTAAATTAGTAAATGAATTTGATACACAACATTCCTCCTCCATCGGTATTTTTATACTTCACTCTTCTTCTCTCTCCTTTGTTCCATGTTAGGTTACATGACCTAACACTCTGAATCTACTCGGTAAATTATAGAGTACTCACCCCTAATTGTTTAACAAGTTTAATAATGTGAATATTCAAGTACAAGAAAAACACGAGAGATTCTCCCTCTATAAAACAAACAAGTGTATTCCTTCCATGTTTACATCTCTTCATTTCATTTTTATGCAAATGAAAATATTTCATGTTACATTTTACATTTGAGTTCAATTATTTACTAGGGACATTGAATACACTTCGTGTTACGTGTTTCAATATGGAGAATTCAAACACTAAGAACAATAGGACTCTACAATATAAAACCAATTGCGGAGATAAAGGGTATCTACACACTCAAGTATATTTTAAATTAAGAATTAACTTTCATTTCATAATTAAAGTGGGGAAAATGTAGAAACTTAAATTTGGCACATTATTCTTTGACACTACTAGTTTTGATAATGTAATCTTGCTAAAATAAACACACATTTTCTATCCCCACTTGTTATATCCTGAGGTATCTTGTGTATCTTGTTTATCATTACACATTGATATGTAACAATATTGTTAGAATAAAATACAAATAATCCATATAATGAGTCAACCTAATAATATGAAATCGTAGACACCAAAATTGGGTCACACTCCCCTTGGTCCCTCAACAAATAACCAAATCAAACACACTCACCTAACCATGGCCCCTTTCACCCCAATCTACTATTAATTTAATTAAATTAATCTATGATCTCATAATACCTATTATTTAAATATCCTAATTGGATAATTCCCACACTATCCACCTCACCTATACACATCATCTAGCCACATCACCCTAAAACCTATTCTTAGTATGTTCTCATAACTAACTAAGACCTACTCAAACCCTAAACAATAAAGCCTATATTCCCTCTAACCACATTCCCACCCATTATAAGGAAGCTTCCACTCTAATCCTCAGAGAAAACACAAACGAGATCCCAAAAAATCAAGAGGATCTACCCAGTTTAGTAAACCTAGGAAATCCCACCCTAACCGATGCCTGGTTACCTAAACCATTGCTGATCAACCCATAAACTGCCATCTATTACCATTTAATCCTAAAAACAACCTTATTTAGAGGTTGGAAGATCTTCTGAGAGCAAGAGACAAAACCATAGCTGCATGCAAGAAAAACCAGCATTCATACACGTATCAGAGAATCCACAACCAACACCAGAAGCAATCACAGAGCCATTTTCCTTCACGGGAGCATCCGGAAGTGCTAACACCACACCAAGTTCCTTCCATTTGATCACTGTCATTGCCAACCAGACATCAAGATTGTACAAAAATGAGTGTTTTGTTAACTAGCACTTGTCCATTGTCATTTTAGTAGACTCTTTTACTTGTTATTAGTTTCTACTCCCATTCCCATTCCCCCACCATTTACCTCCATGAAAACTTGACCATTCCTTCACCCACTCCATTGAACTACTCATACCTAGATTTTAATTACCCCTGAGTATACCTAAGACCCACACAGACCTTTCCATAGCCCTTTCCATTTCTAGTTAGCCTTAGATCTGCCCTCACCTCAAGTTTTTATTAAGTTTCATGTACCCCGACCATACCAATGCCAGGTTACCCACAACCGTCACCGGTTAACCTAAACTGACACCGGTCATACTAGACTGATGTCAGTCTCTGTTTTTACCCTCAGACCAAGAACAGAGCTTAAAACCTCCACCCAATACCCAAAACAACCCAGAACCTAACCTTGACCAATACCATAATACCCTGAAAGAGATCTTGACCTTCAGATTCAATCATAGCTTAGCTTATTGTGAACAAATTTTCTTATTGTAGTCAAATGAGATACCTAAATAATTTTGACTACAATAGTATTTTGTTTATTGTTAACATTAATTTTTTCAAACAGTGGATTGACATTTATGCAGAAGTATCACACTTCCCGGATCTAGCATATGCTAGGCAGTCCACTGCATATACTGTTTAAATTTTATTTGGTGGTATTGTGTTCTATTTTAATTAGTTCCTCCAATAAAAAAGGAAGCTCTCATGATCAGATGTGGATCAAGAATTCATACGCATGAAACAACCTACAACCAACGGCTTAATAGGTATTCCTAACCTTTACCCTTATCTGTTTCATTAACATTTAAAGAAATGCTCTAGAATCAGGTGAAACATTTTGGCATGCCTAGTGGGACCCATTCAAGGTTCCTTGCATTTCTTCATTTCTAGGTGAAAAGTTACATGTTTTTTTCCTTTCTAAAAGGTTCTCACATTAAAATTTCTCCCCTGGAACCTTATCTTTTTCTATTGTCTAAAAGAAATAGTATTTTGGTTCTTTAAAATGATTATTTCTTCCCTTTCATTAGTATCACATTAGTGAAAGAGAATCCCTTCTCCTGTTCTTATTTTTGTGTCATCAAATTCAATATTTTGATTTGGGTTTAAAAATCATTTCATTTCATTCTACTTTTCTAGCATTAGCTCACATTAATTGAGGGCAACCTATATGTTGGAAGTCATTCCTAGCTGATGGTTGACAAATGAATCATAGAAATCACATCTCTCTCTCTGAGTCTTACCAAACTACACAAATTCAAAAAAATACACATTCTTAAAAACATATTTCTTGGGGACGCTTTGTCAATGATCACACTAATAAGGGGATTGACGTACTCCTACTTCTTTGCTTTATCGAGTCATACTTCGGAGGAAGCCTGCACCCACCATAACATACCTAAAACCTCTCCTTATAGATCTAATTCTTCGTAGGAAGCCATCCTCACCAAAAATTTGATTCTAAAGTTCATGAGTCAGTCCTTAAGTAGAATAAGTGAACAAACATAATAGGAAAATCAATCTTAGGATCGTATTTTTCTTAGTGTTTCTATGTTTGGCTTGCGTTTTGAGGTGAGAGGACATGTTCTTCATTTTCTTATTTCCCCTTACACGCTCCTCATCACAGTTGGTGTATTCCAGCTTCATCTGAGTGTTCCTGGACTCTATTTTCATCATTCTCAAAATTTTGGGTTTGATTCCATATCTAATTTTAACTCACAACCACATTTTCTTCATCGTTGTTTCAATTTCATAGTAACAGTGTCGGTCCAATGCTTACCATCGGTTTTGCCCAACCGGCATCAGTTTTTGCTCTTTTGGTTAACCTACCCAAAAGGACACATGTTTCACCTTCTTTGTTGTTTAGAGTCTCTATCACTCTCATCATATTCATTGACTTGATAAATTCATCAACATCTTATCTACTTGGCAAATCATCAGTTTTTTGCCTTGTTTTGACAAACTATCCATTTTCATAGTGGCCAAACCACGGTTATGTCTGTGGTGGTGTCGGTTTACCCTAACCGACTTTGGTGCTTTGTGTAGTTTTCTAGCTAACATTTTAACCCCAATTCACCTACCACCACCTATTTATCCTATCTCTGTTGTATTTTTGTGTCATTTATAGAAAATAATCCTACCACATCAATACTTGTTCACATGGTGCTGATGCGTAGCCAAGAAAATGCCCTCATATTCCATGCCAGTTGTCAACCACTTCCACCTAGTCCTTCACCACCTTCTATTTTATCACCCATGGATCCTACCTAACCTATCACTATCACCATAGGTGACGAGGAGTTTACACGACTCCTTGACCAAAATCTTGTCACCTTGCAGTTTTATCTTTCCCACTCATCCACCCGAGATGCCTCGAGATAGTTGATATACGACATGCCCATATCTATCCCCCTGACTCTCGTTCCTAAGTCTCGCATCAGACCCCCTTTGGCTCCATACTACCCGCACCTAGCTTACCCCGGTTGTTTCACAACTAGGCCCTATACCTGCTATGACCGTCATGTCTACCACATCCATTGCACTTGCCACATCTACTATACCTTCACCAACCACCTAGAATGTAACATCATCCCGCCTATTATCTCACATATACCCGTAGCTACCACAATTGGCCCCGGTTTGGTGACCCCTACCCCTTTTCAAAACATCATCCTTTCTATTCCACAGTCCTTAGCCCCCATTATTACTAGGGTCACCACAACCCTTCCACCTCCATATACGTACTATCAATAGCCTCCCATTTCATCTATCATTCATTCTGGGTATGTACCCCTATTTCACTCTCTCCTTCTCAATCTACCTATATGGAAGCACCATATACTGGAATGTCACCCCCATCATATGCCCAACACCAACCTCCTTATGCTATAGGAGGTACCTAGCCATCACAACCTACCAACGACCTAATCAAGTTAATGATGGACAAGATGCAGACATTGGAGGCATCGGTTTCTAGCACACACAACTCTCTCACCTACGATGAGATTTGTAATGAGCCCATCCACCCATCCATTCCTATCTATCCATATCCCATGCATTGGGAAATGCCTAAATTTAACCACTTCAATAGAAAAGAAGACCCACAACAACATTTGTGGTCTTCCAAACACGTGTGTTATCGATCATCCATGATGATGCTTTACTTCAGTACCTTTCCCATGTCTCGACTAGGCTCATTAGACTGGTATAGTGGGTTACCTAGACATTCTATCTTCTCATTTAACTAGGTAGCCCAAGCCTTCTTAGATCACTTCTCCATTAATGTTGTTAAGAAGGTTACTAATGCTAACCTCTACTCTATGCATCAATATGACGACGAATCTATTGTATATTTTTTTCTTGTTAGCATAGCACGATCAATCAACTCATGTTCCAACTACCACAAACCAAAATCATAGAGATCTTCACATGGGCTTGTGTTAGACATATCTCGCCAACCCTGTAAATGTAGAATTTTCAAACCTTTGATGAAGCATTCACCATGGCATGAAAGCTAGAGATTCAGGCCATCAAAGAAAAGAAAGCTCAACTACGCAATAAGAACTTGACATTTAAGTCAAATGATACCTCTTCTTCTTCAAAACTATAGAACAATTATTCAAAAGCCAAGGAGGCTGCTAATGCAGTGGTACTCAAGGCTGCCCATCTCACCCCTCAAATTAGGCTAACCCCTCATCTAATCTTTCACCTATTCATACCTTTCAATTAAGACGAGAATAATGGAAATACACCCGAATTGGGGAGCCTTATTCTTCTATCGTAGAAAATCTCATTAAAGCGGGGGCCACCACCCTTCCTCCTATAAAACCATAAACTAGTTTTTATCCTTCTTGCCCCATACTTGCATGGTACAAAGAACACAAATTTTGTAACTATCATCGGGTAAAGGTCATAGTGATGGAAATTGCATAACTTTTAAGAACAATGTCCAGAGATGCTTGAGAAAGGCGAGTTAAACTTGGATAACCTAATGCACCTACCAATCAAAACCTACACATCTTCAAGAATCCATTTCCTAATCATTCCCCTTCTTCGATCAAGTCGGAGAGACCTCAACTCATGATAGCCATACCCGTGAGGTCCATGCTATTTTCGGTGTCACACCGTTACTTCCCAATTACCGCATATTCCTTCCATTGAGGAAATTCTAGCCCAAAATCCTCCACCCATAGAGGAACACCCTTCGTCTCCTCCTCACCTCTAAAGGAGCCTTCTTGCTAACATCAAGACCATTTCACCTTTGTCTTCTCCACCTAGAGATCCGTTTCCCATGGTACCTCTCCAATCCACAAGATGTTTATTTATCTCCTCCACCCACAGAGGAGCATCCATCATCTCCTCTACCTATCCAAGATTCAGTAGAAATGTCTTTTCCTCTAGGTGACCATTCTCCATTAGTTAGCCAAGATCCTGTAGACTTACTTTCATCTCTCTTACCCACAAAAGGTGAAGCTAGAAAATTCCCCTTTTCTAAGACAAATTTTATGGGAATTGCCATTGGATCCTCGATCAACTTCACCCACTGCAGTTCCATTCTCACGCTTTTCCGACCACCTGGATTATGTGGATAATGCCTTACTTTGGGGGCATCTTCAATTTCTTGTCTCAACACAAATGCAGATGTCACTCGCTGTCACTTCCACTATATATCCAAAAATATTTCAGTCAATTGAACCAAACATAACCACAACTATCACAAGTTCCCCCATGGTACCACTCATGGCCCAACTCACACCCCTACCCATAACCCAACATGCTTCTACATCCAAACCTACACCTACATCATCATCCTTGCCTAAACATATTACCACCTTAGGGGTCATCCCAATGCCCATCCTTACTCATCTACCCATCAAATTAGATTTAGATACATCCTCCAAAGCCAACGCCAAACCTAATCCATCACCCAAACAGAAGAACCAACCCCATAGATCTCATACTCCAACTTCTCCCATCACACCTTCATCACCTTCACCCCTTCCTTCCATCTTAGGACCTCACCCTTCCAAAGCATGGTTAAGAAACCTCTGTCCACCGATAAACTAAAAATGCAGCAACACATCTCTCCCTCGTAGACCTCTAACATACCCAAGTGCCACGACACAACTTCCATGCACACCTGTAACATCTTTACCACCCATACCTCCAATACCATTGATAAATCCTTCACAACCCATGACACTTCAGTCTCTTTCCCTCACATCTCCTACATGACCTACATCGTCTACCTTCACAGGCACCCAAGTTGTCCCCCTGTGGGTAACTCGCCCTCTTCCACCATCCGTGTTTCCCTCTTAGTCTCGTGCACCATATCCCCTTTACCCAAGAAGGTGAAAACTAAAGAAAAATCTGCTACCCTCTAATAAGGTAGTCAAACCAACCACACATTCCCTTGCCAGTTCATCTACCATACCCCTACCCAAGAAAACATGACCAACACCAAATACCACACTAGCACCTAAAGCTGTGGCTCGACCAACTCCCCCTCATGCAAAAACCCTTCTTCTAAAGTCACTGCACCTACACCCAAACCCACTTTCACTTCCCATTGTGATCCACTAAGCGAGGATCCTATGCCAAAATATTAATCAACCTTCTTGAAACTTTTGTCCTCACATTACCACCACTCGGACCTTATGACCCTCTTAAACCCAAACCAAAGGGGTTTGACTAAACTAAAATTTGCACCTACCATCGTGTTCCAGGACATGATGTAGAGAACTTCAAGGCATTGAAAATCATTCTTATCTATTTGTGTCCTTCGGAAGAAAAATTTGATGATGATGACATTCTCGATGAGGACCTCATTTCACTAGAACCAATTTCCATAGTTCTTCCCTCATTGCCTACTCAACGACCAAGACCTCCACCTCTACAACCCCTAGAGCCACCCCCAAGATTTGAAATTAACATGGTTCACATCAGAGAACTCACCAAACCTCCACCCAAATGTTGGTGTGCCAAACTCATCTCGTAAGGTTCCTTCCCGCCACTCATATTTTCCATTCTTATCGCTATACATTCCATGGCTCACCTACTTCACCTACCTCTCCACCTCAAATCAACATGATCCATGTTACTACATGTGCTTAGAAGAAAAAGGAAAGGAAAAGGCAACTGACCCACCAACCAACCCTATACCCAATATACCATCTACACCTACACCTAAGGTCACTATCGTAGCCCCACATATCCTTCTTCTAATGGAGTTACACACCGTGTGATGCTAAAAAAATTACACCAATCCCCCTCAAGATGTCTCTCATGACCTCATCTAAACCTCGGAATCCCATTATCAAGCTCTCATGGAGGTCCTTGAATCTATTGAGGTCTTACCCAATTATCCTACACCCCATAGCCTCCATTATTACACCCCATCATGTAGCCTCTCTCACCAAATTACCACCTTTATCTACACCTCCACCTACCCGCCAAGTAGCCGCCCTTAACTTCTCGGATGAAGAGATCACACCGCTCCAAATGAATGACCTAGACCCAACTCTCTTCATCTTTGTCCACATTGATGATATATGCATACAACATATTATGATTAATGGGGTGCTAGCATTAATATCATCTCCTCCCATGTATTTTCCAAACACACATACCCAACAATTGCATGCATAAACATCTCGTCATGTTGCATTCATTCAATGATAATCTATCACCTCTACACTTGGCACTATCATCCTCCATGTTCAAGTGGGCCCCCACATTGTTTCATAATTATTTTACATTTTGGAGGGGGAATTTAAATATAACCTGTTACTTGGTAGACCCTGGATTCGTGTCATGGGTTGTGTTCATTCCACTTTGCATCACTTTGTAAATTTTGAGCATGAAGGACACACCTATACTATTTTGGCTAACCCATCACCTTTTAAAACCTACAACATGCTTAACTGAACCAATGACATGTTTATACCCATTAAATAATCTACCTCCACACCACTACCTCTTCACTTACACCTCCACTCACCAGTGTTGCCGCTACCTCAACCACACCTACATCCTCCATTCCTACCGCTACCACAACCTCATGGCTGAACCATCAACCTCTATAGCTGAACCATCAACCTCCCATCCATTAACTTCACCTCGAATCTGACTTTGACACATCATCTATTCCTGCTTTACCCACATACGACCACGATCCCTTAGAAGGCATTTTCCAATGCTTCACTATGGGGAGTATCACACTATATAGTGTCAACACATTCCTTAATCCGCATGAGTATGGAAGTCTTCGCCAATACCCTCGTTATGATCACCATATAGGAAAGCACATCCTTCATGGTCCTCCCCACCTACGTGCCAATCTCACCTATGGGGGACTGATACTCCCACTATACACTGAACCACCATCACAAACCCACCCATTTTCCACCAACCTCTAGTCCCTCACCAATCACCATTTTCGCCCACACTTTCTGCATTGATGTGCATGGAAGGGTTTTCTTTTTTAGATTTTATGAGCAAGGCCACCATCTTTGTTATTCCATATACTACCCACAAACATAACAACCATAGTGGTATCGGATTTTCTGAACCACCTACCAAGAAAGACCCGCGAGGTTAGGGTTAGGAGGAATACATTTGAATGTCGAGATGGTGTGCGCGTACCGTAGAGAAAGATCGGGTGGCTGCGGAGAACTCCTTTTTGTCTTGGAAGGACTACTGCAAATAAGAACACAAGACCACAAGATTTTGATTAAACAATAAATGAGAAGCGCCTTGGGCCGAAATATAAAACTTCCTTTGAAGGTGGTCGAGTTCCCTGCTAATATGAATTAACACAAAAGACTTGCAAAATATCAATTAAATTATTTTGTTAAAGCTGGGTAGGGGAAAGCTGGTTTTAGGTTTTGATCGAGGAACCGATGCGATTCTTGATAACTTGATAGCGATTCTGCGATTCTTGATACTTGAATCTGGTGGGTTCTAGGATCTTCTTGGTAGCTATGGTGTTTGTAATGGCTGGTTTTGGATGGTATTAGGAAATGGGATGATTAGAAGCAAAAGAATGACAGTTAGATCAATGATACACGTTGGGTAGTGGATTGAAAGCGGATTTAGGAGCACTTGAGATTCAAGAAGCATAAGAAATGTTATAACAAAGGACATGCGAGATGTGACTTACTTGGTTTTGACCAAGATGCAAGTTGATCTCCTTGGTTGTAAACACTTCGGTTTCTTTACTCGTCTACTGCTTCTGTCAGTGAAGATCTGGACTCTGTTCCTCGCTCATGATGCTCTCTGTTGATCAAAATCCTTTGGTGATCTCAAAATGAAATTCCGATCCGTTGTTTTGGTTTGGGAGCCCATTTACGAGGCCGATGGCGGTTGCGTAACAGAGCGGCGGTCGAGTAGGAACCGGCATCGGTAAGGAAAAAGTAGGCTATTTTTAGTAAAATAGCCCACCTTCCCTACTTTTCTCCCAGAGAGATCGATTGCGGGCTTGGTCAAGTGGCTAGAAGGTCGGCTTTGGGTGCGAGTAAGGAGGCATTAGTTATGGATGTGAGTCTAGACCAAGTCATGGGTCTTAATTAGGTTAGTTTAGGGTTAGGGCTAGGTCATGATGAGGTGGCGAAGTGAGGTGGCGGGTAAGGTGATGTGGATTTATCAATTCTGAGGTAATTAATAAATAATTGTGTAAAGTTTAGGTAATGAGGTTAGGTTGCGAAATGGGATGCGGGTCACGAGGGTCGTAAGACACGAATTTGGTGTCTACATTAGCCCCTTATTGTCGTGTAGCTTGTTACGTAAAGGCTGCGCGGACAATAATATGAAGTGGTTTCTCATGTTAAGGATATAGGTAATCCCCCTCAAATCTATCACAGAGATTGAGTGAGCGGGAAATCGGGGATAGGGTTGATAAAGGGTATATGTTGTAGAGAGGATGGTAAGGTGGTGGGGTAGGTCGAGGAAGCGAGACGCATGTTGAAATGCAATAGTACGACGAGGGTACATGATTTGGCAAGCAAACCAGCAATGTAGTAGGCAAAGGTCGATAGTTTATCCAAACAAGGGTGATATAATCCAGGTATCGAGGCATAGGAAGTAGCTCGGGGTATATAACGGGTAAGGTACGAGGAGCGTTTAGGCATGTTCGGCGTACGAATGGTTGGTTTGGTTGAGATAAGCGTCACGGTCTAGAATGCAGGCAAAGCTGTCGACGGATCAAGTCGAGGACCCTAATCATGCTAAAACACGAGCAGTGAGCTCGATTGAACCAAAAACTACATGGATGGGTGGATAAAGTGTATGGTGTTGATTTTGGGTTTATGGAAGTGGGTATGGTATGGAAGTGATACGGCCTTGGTCGTGGGTTGGGCCAAGTTGTTGGGTGGCGGCCTTGGGTCGGGCCAATAAGTGTAAAGGGAGGCCTTGGGTCGGGCCAATAGTAGTTGAGGCCCCTTGGGTCGGGCCAAATGGGTAGGTTGAGGCCTTGGGTCGGGCCGAATAGGTAGGGGTTGAGGCCTTGGGTCGGGCCGAATAGGTAGGTTGAGGCCTTGGGTCGGGCGAATAGGTAGGTTGAGGCCTTGGTCGGGCCGAATAGGTAGGTTGAGGCCTTGGGTCGGGCCGAATAGGTAGGTTGAGGTTGAGGCCTTGGGTCGGGCCAAATAGTTGAGGCCCTTGGGTCGGGCCAAATGGTTAGGGTTGAGGCCTTGGGTCGGGCGAATGGTGGGCGAGGCCTGGGTAAATAGGTTGGTTGAGGCCTTGGGTCGGGCCAAATGGTTGGGTTGCGGCCTTGGGTCGGGCCAAATAGTAGGTTGAGGCCTTGGGTCGGCCTTGGTTGTCGGGCCAAATGGGTAGGTTGAGGCCTTGGGTCGGGCCAATAGGTAGGTTGAGGCCTTGGGTCGGGCCGAATGGTAGCCTTGGGTCGGGCCAAATGGTTAGGGCCTTTGAGGCCTTGGGTCGGGCCAAATGGTTAGGGTTGCGGCCTTGGGTCGGGCCAAATGGTTAGGGCGAGGCCTTGGGTCGGGCCAAATGGCAGGTTGAGGTCTTGGGTCAGGTCGGACAAGTGAACAAATGGTGTTCAGCACAGGTGAATAGAGATGGTGTTGGTGAAAAAGGGGCAAATGGTAAAGAAGGGCAAAAATTTTGGGGGAAAGTTGGGATACGAACCGATGTCGATTCTACATGACCGATATCGGTTAAGAGACCGATACCGGTTCCTTAGGGCAAAATGAAACCGACATCGGTTAAGGTCGAAAAACCTATAAAAAGAAAAATACGGCCTGTCATTGTCACTTTTGTTATTTGCAAACCAAAGCGACTTGTCTGACGTGGAGAGTTGATTTGGAGGGTTATTGAGTGAGGTGGAGCTATTTGATTGGCGGAGAGAGTTGATAGTGGGCCCGATTGAGGAGGAGGCGGCGGTGATTGGCCGGGGACCCGTAGATCGGGATTGGAGCCATGGCACGGCGGGGAGAGGCTGGAGAAATTGGACCAGGTGGACCGCCACCACCCATCCCACCACGGCGGCGTGTCGTCGTCTGCCGTGGGTTCTAAACTCGTGATTTTATGCATTGAAATGGTTATTAGGCTAAATGGGGGGGTTTGGGTAGGAATTTGTATTTTGTAGGAAATAATGAGTAAATGGAGGTAATTTGAAAAACGGAGAGGGTAGATAGGTAAAATAGGGTAATGCGGCTAGGTGGGTAAAATTGGAGGGTGTTTGGGTGGGTAAATGGGTAGAAATAGGAAAAAATGGGTTTTGGGGGCCGCGCGGGGGTTCGGCTCCGGAAAGAAAACAGTGACCGATGTCGGTCGCTAAGCGACCGGCATCGGTCGCAAATTTGCAGGGTTTGGTTGAGTTGGGAGGGACCGGCGTCGGTCGCGTATCGGCCGGTATCGGTGGCGTTGGGATGGGTTGAGGGTTTGGTGGTGGGTTAGGTGGGTTGGGTGGTTTGTGGTGGGTTAGTGTGTTTAGGGTTTAGGATGGGTTTGGGTGGTTTGTGGTGGGTTAGTGTGTTTAGGGTTTAGGATGGGTTTGGGTTTTGTGGGGTTAGTGTGTTTAGGGTTTAGGGTTTAGGATGGGTTTGGGAAGCTTGTTGGGTATTAGGGTGTGGTTGGCCGTGTGAGTGGGTTAGGTGTGGGTTTTGGGTTGGGTTGTGGGTTTTGGTGGTTGTTTAGGGGGGTAGAAAGTCGGGGTGTGGTCGGGGGATACTGAAAAGGGGGTTTAGATGGTAAAGTAGATGTTATAATAAAGAGTAGGTCTAAGAATGTGGGTTGGTTTTGCGAGGCACGTCGGCGGTTGACGATGCGTGATAGGATGCCTCCACTATTGAGTCGGATGAGGCCACACGTATCTGCGGCGCATTGGGCCATCATGCGCGAGTGGGACTCGGCGGGGTCAGAGTACGAGAAGCGATAGAGAGGATCACGGCGATGGTCGCCCTCATCGAGAGATGGGATCCGGCGGCCAATGTGTTCCATCTTAGGCCAGGAGATGACCGTCACATTAGAGGATGTGTATCGCATCCTGCGGCTCTGCCGTCGAGGAAGCGATCTTCGGGTAGGTCGAGTCGAGACTGCCATGGACAGCATCTCTGCGGTTTTGGGGATGCGGCCGCGCTTCTTACGTATCATAAGCGCGAGCATTGGATATGGTGACATGTCTGCGCGCACACAGAGACATGAGACACGGCTTGCCGTGTTGTGTGATATGATAGGATCACACTGCTTCGCCCTCCCGGATTGAGAGGAGGCCGCTTCCCACGAGCATTGATAGGGTGCTTCTTTGGAGATGGTGGAGGAGCACACACATTTTTCGCATGGGCACCGGTGTATCAGTGCGATTATCTGAGGAGTTATGGGGCTATCGCTCGGAGGAGGAGTGATTTGGTATTTGTTCTACATTTTTGTTGCCTTTGTTGGGCATACGAGCACATCGTATGCATCGAGCCCGATAGGGCTACCCGGCGGCCGGGCCACGGTCGTATCCGATATGCTTTGAGAGGTGGTTGGGGGTCGTGGGCCAGCCCACGGCGATTGTTGCGAGTCGGGATGTGGCCTATTATAGACACTTGCTTTAGAGGGCCTTACAGGCATGGTAGACATTGTATGGAGACCCTACGAGAGGTCACCATCGGCTGGCGAGAGAGGAGCCGCGTGCTGGTGCGCTGATCCGTATACATTACGGATAGCGGGACGGAGGCCGGAGAATGCAGGCGGATACCCCTAGAGAGAGAGTGCACGCGAGGCGAGATGGGGCTACGGCAGGGCGAGCCACCTCCCTTCCCTCGATACGGGAGGGATGATGTAGAGGCCCCCTTGCCAGGCGCCCGACCTTTGGATCCCAGGCCCAGGTAGCGGAGAGACCCGGCGGTGAGGTGTGGATGATGCTTTGGGTGCAGGGAGCATACGGGTGTGGTGGGCAGGCGAGAAAGCGGCGAGATAATACACTGCTTGCAGCGGCCGGGACTTAGGCTGCGATTATAGGAGAGAGATCAGCTCGGGGGTCGAGTGCGGCTCTTACGAGGCGGCTAGCTGCTGCTGCGAGCACGAATAGGGGCCTTACGAGGGGCAGCTAGCCGAGCTCGAGCACGAGCACGAGCGGCACCAGCACCACCACGGCACCACGGCCACGAGTGCGAGTGCGAGTGCGAGCGGCACCACCACCAGCACCCACCACGAGTGCGAGTACGAGCGGCACCGCGGCGACACGAGCAGGCGGCCACCACCACCCACAGTGCGAGTGCAGTACGAGCTCGGGGTATTGGTGTTAGGTGCGAGGGGACCCAGCCCAGCTCCTTGATGGCGCGAGATCGCTATATGGAGGTTAGAGCGAGAGCCGATATTATCGAGGATATTCTTGATAATGCAGGAGTCGAGTATCGGCGTATGCGGCGCATAGGGCGAGACCTCTCGCGGCCGAGAGATCTCGGGAGGGGCAGCCACGGTGGGCGTGTCCGTGACGGGCGGAGGCGAGAGGCACCACGAGGGACCAGCGGGGGGAGAGGTGCGGGGCGGTGGGAGAGGCGATAGATCCCGACATGGTTTTGTATAGGGACACGGGCACGCGTCTGCCCGAGCAGTTGTATTGATAGAGGCTGCGTGCGACACTTATTCATTGTATTGATTCATTTATTTATTATATACGGCTGCGAGCGAGTACGGGTTGTACATTTGATCTGGCTGCGAGCGTAGTATATTTTGATATGAGAGACGGCTGCTGAGCGAGTCGAGATTTTTAGTAGGTATTGCGGCTGCGTGCGGCTTTGGTATATTATGAGATCACGAGAGGCCCGATGTAGGGCACATTGTATTTTTAAAATTTGGTATATATATATATATATATGATGTTTTGATCCATATGTAGTGTTAAAAATGTGTTTAAATATTTTGTTAATGGTTTGGTAATATATAATGTATGATAAGTTTAGTGGGCATGTTGATAGATGGATGATGTTGATGGTTTTGTTTTTTTTTTTTTTTTTTTTTGTACGTATATATGAATGACATGTGATGTGATGAATTGTTGGTTTTGTGACATTGTGATATATGTAACTGATGAGTTGGATCCAAATGATGTAGAGATTGATAGTTTCTTGAAATTCGTAGTTGATGGTTGTGTATTTGTATAAAATAAATGATGTTTAATGAAATTGTAATGATATGATGTGTGGTGGATGAACAAATGTGGTAAATGGTGTGGTTATGCAGGAAAAGAGGCGGGCGCGACAAAAATTTAGGTGAGAAATGAAGAAAAGAACGCTGTTGAGAAAAGATAGGTGTGTAACCGATATCGGTTAAGGAACCGATATCGGTAGCTGTAGACCGATATCGGTTAAGTGACCGATACCGGTTATTTAGGTATGAGCTTTTCTAAAAATAGAAAAGCTAGGGTGGCAACTTAAGTTTTAATTTTAGAGCCATGCGAGAGGTTAAATACGTGAGCGCGGCGCTTTTTGGCAGGCCCAGAGCAGTATTTGCATGAGAGATTTGAGTGATAAGGAGAAGAGAGACGAGGAATTTGTATGAGAGATTTGGGTGATAAGAAAAGAAGGCCCAGGAAGGTGAATGTGATCGGAGATTGAGAAAGTAGAAAGACAATTTGAAAAGAGTGGTGATAATGGCGGGACGAGGAGAAACATCCGGCGAGGCGGGGACAGAGAGGAAGACAAGGGCCACCTCAAGCTCTGCATGACCCAGAGGTAAATGTTTTGTTGTGATTTGATTTTTGCATGTGTTATGAATAAGAGATTAAGTGGGTAGATATGAAGAAGAAAACATGATAGCAAGGGTTATAAGTGAGGTAAGTGTTACGTGGTAGGTAATCACGGGTTTTGGGTATGTCTGTGTATACGAGAGAGAATAAGCGAGCAATTTATTGTAAGTAGGTGGTTGTTTTAGGCAAGATGTATGTAATTGGCGGTGGCCGGTAGCGGTTAGGAGAGAACAGTATCGGTTACTCAACCGATATCGGTTATGTATAACGATACCGGTTCTTGGAGAATTTCGAGAATGTTTGAAAAAACCGACGGATTGAATGGTTGTTTGTTGTTTTGGTGTATGCGGCGAGCGGGATTGAGGATGAATGATAGTGTGCAGTATTTGTTGTCACGAATCCGGCGGATGTAACACCAGTGAATGGACATTGATAAATCGTTTGGGGTTAAGTGGAATCCGCTATTATTCACGAATCGCACGTAATCATGCTATGTTGCGAGGCATTGATTGAGAGATGGAATCCGAGACAAATACCTTTTATCTGCCAGCGGGGAGATGGCGGTAACATTGGAAGATGTGTTTGGATTTTGAGACTCCTATTACAGGAGAACCGTATATCGAGGCACTACCTAGCGCGGCACGGGAGCGATAACGCGTATTTGGTCCATCGCACGAGATTTGACACAGCGGGGTTTATCTTTTACATATGGGGTAATGTATGCAGCACACCCTGAGGAGACAAGGTTAGCGGTGATATTAATGATAGCGGTAGGGTATTATGCGTTACCGAGGGCGGAAGGGGGAAGATTTCCAAAGGCATTGATGTGTGTTATTTGGGAGATGATAGAAAGGAACGTGACTTTTGCATGGGCACTGCATATTTGGCGGAGCTATACGAGGGTTTATGGGCTTGTAGGCGAAATCACGGGGCGACCTTTGGATTGTTCATACTTATTACCTTTGTTGGGCCTATGAGCACATTGTTTGTGTGCGACAATAGGCGACCCATCCGGTCGGGGGGAGCCGGAGTGCGAGAGGTTGGGATTGAGACGATGGGTCGACAGAGCAACAGAGGCCGAGATCCCGAGGCCGTGACGGATGATATTGAGTATTACGAGGCGGTATGGGAGAAGTGACGGTTGCGGATATCTGTTGGAGGCCATACGGAAACTATATGGTAGCAGAGAACATAGGCGAGGAGTTGAGGGTGTAGAGCGATTGAGGTGGATCGCGAGGGCACGGGCCGGGTGAGTATGAGAGGATTCCTATAGATCGCGTGCGGCGACAATTTGGATTTGTGCGGGATATACCCACAGCTTATAGACCATATATGAGGATCGGCCTTGGCGGCATTCTCACCTCCCGGCCAACACCTCGAGAAGGGCACGAAGAGGTAGCGGCCGATCGCGAGGGTAATGGATGCGGGAGCAGCGAGAGGCCTATAGATTATGGTGGGTAGCGAAGCTGAGAGTGTACGTGAGCGCCCTGACATAGCGGTGATTACGGCGAGAGGATCGTCTGCGGCGTTTGGTTCAGCAGCTCAAACGAGTGAATGAGACAAGAGGATTGTTAGTGGTTGCGGAGTCACGGGCGGGAGACTAGAGGCTGGAGTCCTCCATGCGAGAGGCGTATTCATATGTTACGGAGAGATTGGCGAGATCGGTGGGGCGGTACCAGTAGCCGTGGTACCCTTGAGGACAGAGAGGCCGGCGAGAGGGTCGGCGATCACGATCATCACCTAGTTCGGGATGAGGCGTGAGAGTGCGAGTAAATGTTAGCAAGGTATAAGAATAAATAAGGATGCCGACACTGCGTGTCGATGATAGAGAAGATGTATTTGTTTAACATCTAAATAAAACTGAATATGTATGTTGATTTGAGTTGCGATAATAATAAGATTGGTTTGTGTTTTGATTTTCGGTGTTTTGAAAAAGGATAAAGAGGGCGTGATTAAATAGAAATACACAAAAATATTTATATTCACCACACATGAGGATAGGTTATGGTAGGGGATGGTCGAGCTAACCTTGGGAGACCCCATGTCTCAGTCTTTGCCTACATAGCCCATTGCACAAAGCAGGAGGGGCCTCGGACCGATGTAGTTCTCCCTTAGGACCGGGGAGAGGTGAATTCGAGGCAATTTGGGTATGGTTAGGCAATTTGTTGGTTGATAAGAATTTGATGTTGATAGGGTAATGTTGTTGGTGTTGGTAAGGTATGGCGATGTTGATGTAGGTATAGGTAAAGCGAAAGTTAGCTTACCCAAATAGTAGGGAACCGTATCTGATTAAGGTCAACACACAATCCTAGAAATCGAGCAAAAGAGGCAAAAGTGTCCGTAGTTGAGAAGAGCTAAACAAACCACATATTAACATAGGATGAGCTTGAATCCTAGGTACCTTGCATGGCGAGAAGTCGATAGGTGAAAAGAGTTGTATAATCACAATATATCGGATATACGTCACGTCCCTTGAGTTGAAACAAATGGTGAGGTGAGGTGGATGATATAGCTGAGTACGGAGAACTTATTACAAAGTGAGTGTTACGACGAAAGAGAACCTACCTAAATAGACAAGTCCATGACTCAAAAGTCCTTTTGAATGAGGCTTTTCTTTTATTGAATGTATAGGCGATCGATGCGGGAAGTCTACAAGGATATTGATTGTATTATTCTTGAGGTCTTCACGAAGGCTGATCAATGCGAGAAGCTTGATAAAGGCGGCCCATGTGTATAGCTGTCCTTCGAGGAAGCGATCTATTTATAGTAGCGAATATGATTGTAATGCATAGCTGTCCTTGGGAAGCGATCTATATATAATAGCAGCAATAGTTCGGCATATAGCTGTCCTTCGAGGAGCGATCTATATTTAATTTAGATGACTAGATGTTCATTTGGCGTGAAGCATCTAGTTTAGTAGGAAGTTTGACTCAAGAAAATCCCATAAGAATACGGCTTATTTTAATACTTTGAAGTCATGGACTAGACTAAAAGGGAAGGCATCATCGAGGAGGTGAGGATCAAACTATGTGAGCTTGATTGTTATTATGAAGTGTAGGAAGCAGAGTGTATGTAGTGGTAAGTGAGCTCGAGGACGAGCGGCGGGTAGATAAGAAGTGATATAACACTAATTTCAACGGTAGAATGGTCGAAGATGCAGGCATTAAGGGGTTCGAGCTCGGAGTTTACCATTAAGTGCGAAGCTAAGCGATAAGTACCGAGATCCATAGGTATGAGTGATTATATAAGGCCCAATCGATTGGGAGCAAATTTTCCACGTTTGCTCTTTTCTAGTTTGGTTACATGTTGATTCTCTTTGAGAACAAGATCACCAACCTTAAAGATACGCTCATGAAGTCGCTTATCATAAGCACGTTTAATGCGTTTTTGATAGATTTGAAGGTGATCGAGAGGCAGTAAGGCGGCGTTCGTCAAAAGCTCAATTGGGCTAACCGCTCTTGGCGGAAATCATCGTTGGTGAGAATATCTGAAGAGATATTCTAAGGGAGGGTATTTGTATTTCGAGAGGCAAAACAGCCTCGATGTACATATACGAAAAGAAAAGGTGTGGCATTAGTAGAGTACGAATGCTGAGTACGATAAGCCCAAAGGGCAAAGGGAATGTGATCGTGCCAATTTCTTCCGGATTCATTGACAACTTTCATGAGGATTTTGGTTAGTGTTTTATTAGAGGACTCGGCTTGCCCATTGGCTTGTGGATAGTAAGGTGATGAGAAACTAAGTTTGATACCAAAGTTGTCACAAGTCTTGCAATGACTTGTTTTGAAAGATTTTCCATTATCATTATCGGCGATGAGGAACACCAAAGCGGCAGATAATGTGGTGGTTAATGAACTTCGACAATTTTTTCTTTTTGATTGAAATGAGTGGAATAGCCTCCACCCATTTTGTGTAATATTCGGTCATTTGTGATTATCCAACGGTGACGTTGTGAAGAGGTTGGTGAATCTCACCAATAAGGTCTAAACCCCATTGTGAGAAGGGCGAAGATCTCGAGCGATCTGGAGCGGGTGGCTAGGAGTATGTTGAAGGTTGGCATGTTCTTGACACATAACACAACGCTTAACATATTAAGTAGCGATCGTTATTGAGTAGGCCAATAATAACCAAGGCGAAGGATTCGTTTGGCCACGCGAAGCATTAAAATGTCCACCACAAATACCGTCATGGACACATTGGATGGTATGAGTGGCCTCCGCCGATTAGGCAGGCGAAGGAGGATGCCATCAAAGCCACGTTTATAGAGAGTCCCCCATGACAACATAACGCGAAACACTTTTAAGAAAAGCACGTTTGCCGTTACTAGTAAGGTCGGTGGGAGGACGAGAGATTGTAAGGTAGTCGTGAAATTGGTGGTACCGGTATCTGTGAATTAGTAGACACGGTATTTATCATACAAACTACTAGGGGTTGAATAGGATGGGGCAAAAAGTTGTTGGACCACGACGAATAATTGAGTCGGTTGGCGCGGCGGGAATTTGCGAGGCTAAGCAAGCCATAGTATCCATGAAATTTGTTAGTGGAGCGGGAATGGTTTGTATAGAATAGTGGGTAAATAAGGCTAGAAGTGAATCCACGTAGTGTTTGTATTTTGAAGTTCCTCGTTTTTGCATTGGTAGACGCCCATAACTTGATTGACTACGATTGAGAGTCGCCAAAAATGTTGATAGATTTGATACCTAAGTGTAATGCAACTTGGAGACCGAACAAGGGCCTCGTATTCCATTTGTATTATTAGTGCGAGGAAATCAAGTCGGAATGAAAGAGGCATAGGTTCAGCGTTGAGAGGAATGAGAACAACGCCGGCTCCTCCTTGCCCGGGCCAGCATTTAGATCCATCGAAGAAGAGGTCATTGGAGTGCGACTCCTCGTGAGGAAAGAGTAGCGATGAGTTAAATCGGGAAATGTGAAATTGGTAAATTGTTCCCAGGTAAAGGAGCTTCCATGCAAGTTGGTGCGATGGTTTGTCCTTTGATTGATTTACGGTGGACAAACTCAAGGTCGAGTCGGCGAGAAGCATGAGCCATCTAGCAATCGTTGGTTCGAGATGAGGTTTGGCATACATGTAATGGATGGGAGTGCAGTATTAGTGATGACGCGAAAGTCTTGTGATTTAGAAGGTAGTGTCGGAGTTTGGTGGCCCACGAATGATAGGGCAAGGCACAATTTTTCTACATGTGTGTACCTAGTCTCATAGTCCACCAAAAGTCGACTTATATAATAAGCGGCTTGTTCGTGATTCTCGAGTCACGATGTGCGAAGCATGGCTCCTACGGCGTGGTCGGTGGCGGAAAGGTAAAGGTAGAAAGGGCGGTCGTCTTGGGGTGGGATAAGCACGGGTGGCTGCAGAGATAGGATTTGAGAGCTTGAAGGCTTGGTGACATTCTTCGCTCCATTGGAATCAATATCCTTTTTAAGGAGGTGATGGAAAGGTTGACACCGATCCGAGTTGGGAGATGAAGCGTCGGATAGATTGGAGCTTACCTTGTAAACTACGCAATTGTTTTTGATTTTTGGGTGGGGGCATTTCTAGGATAGCTTTGACTTTAGATGGATCGACCTCGATGCCACGAAAAGAGGCGATAAAGCCAAGAAGTTTTCCCGAAAGAACACGAAGACACATTTCTTCGGTTGAAGGCGACGAGAATATTGTAGCAGGCGATCAAAAATAATGGTTAAAACATCGAGATGTTCACTCGATGTTTAGACTTGCCGAGAAGATCGTCGACATAGTCTTGAGGATAGTGTGCATAATGTCATGAAAAATGTAGGTCATAGCCCGGCTGATAGGTAGCACCCGGCATTCTTAAGGCCAAATGGCATGACACGATAACGAAGGTTCCCGAGGAGTTATGAAGCGATTTTGTGTTGATCGGCGAAGGACCAAAATTTGGTTGTATCTGAAAAGCCATCCATGAGAGAGAGCATCTCATGACCTGCGGTTAGATCAACAAGTTGGTCAATGCTAGGTAAGGGAAGTCATCCTTAGGGCAAGCGAGGTTAAGATCCCGAAATCATGCATATCAAAGTCCCCTGTCGCTTTAGTGGCGGAGTGCGATGTTAGAAATCCATTGAGGATAGTCGATAGGCAAGATGAAGGAAGCGAGAAAGGAGTCGTTGGAGCTCCTCTTTGACCAAGAGAGCAATGCGTGGATGCATTTTCTCAATTTACTGTTTGGCTGGTTTGGAATCGGGGTTTAGGGTGATGTTATGGACGGCGATGGTAGGATCAATTCTGGCATGTCGGCGTAAGACCATGCAAAAGCTTGGTTGCGAGCACGGAGAAAGGTAGTAAAGGCGGCTTGTTACGATGTGTTAAGGGATTGTCCAATCTTCACAATGTGAGGATCCTCCTCGTGTGGATATTGATTTCTATGTAGATTCGTTCGGCATAGTTTGGGTTTGAGATGGTAAGGCTCGTTGAATATAAGAATCATCCGCGCGAGGTAAGTGAGGATGGAGTCGTCATCGGCATTCAACAACATTAATCAAAGGCGAATCCTCTTGATCATGTCGGATAAAGAAGGGGCAAAGAAGATGGAGTCGTCATTATCGCGTTGATAAGTGAGAGGACCTATGAAGATAGCATTTATGAAAAAAAAAAAAAAAGTTAGGAGGGATGGATTCGAGTCATAGATTACTGCGGGTGATGATGGCAAAGTGGGTGATGATGGTTTGGTAGGGCGATGTCTTCTTCTTCGGGATACGGTGACGGAGGTGTCTCTGTGTAGGTGTTTGGGAAAACCGAGACCACTGCGATCATTATGTTTACGGGTAGTCACGGGAATGAGTGTATGTCGGCCTTGTTCGTAAAGGCCAAAACCAAAGCCTTTCCACGCCACGGCGAGTCGAAGGTGAGGGCGAAGCGACGATTTGTCAAGTATTGAAAATCGGATTGGAAAGGAACCACACCAAGAGGAGGTTCGGGGGTAATGGAGGATGCGTCAACACCCCCATCGTTAGGTTAGTGCGGCGATGGGGTGGTCGTAGAGATTATCTCCCCACGCGACGTCGTAGGTGGGATGTGCATGTAATTGTCCGTACTCTGCGGGGTAGGAAAGAACTAACGTTATATAGGCGGTACTCCCCGGCGTAAGGCGCTGAAAAACATCTACTAAGGGGTCGGAGGTTGGAATGTTAGGCTGCGGGAAGGGAAGTGGTTTTGCGATGGTGGTTTCATCGATTGAAGGCGTAGGCGCGGTTGAGGTGGATGGTTGAGGTACATTTGAGGAGGATGGTTGGGTTGAATGTATGGGTGTCTTGATTGGTATAAGCACATCGTTAGGGCGGTATAACATATTGCGAGTTTTAAAGGGGAGGGTCAGCTTTTACGGTGTAAGACTTCCCCTCGTACTCAAATTTTATGCATCTATGTAATGTTGAGGAACGCATCCCATGGCTCGGATCGAGGGCGACCAGTGATATATTATATTGGAACTCTCCCTCGAGGACATAGAAGAGTTCGGGTAAAGTACGTGGTCTACGCGAATGTTGAGGATCACGGTGCCTAAGGTAGAAGTAATAGCGTCATTGAATGACCGCATGACATGATGGGGTTGCACACATGCAACTAGAAGGGATGTTCATCTGTTGGAAGGCTTTTGAAGAGATGATGTTTAGGCTAGCGCCCCCGTCAATCATAACCCGGCGTACTCGAATGTCCCGGACGTAAGCGGAGATGAAAAGAGGCGGTCGGGGTCTTACATGCCAAAGTCGACAATTTCATCTTGAGCCATGCGGCGAGCTTGTTGTACGAGAGGCGAAGTGGTTGGGGCGGTGGGTTGTTTGGTGAGAGAAGCAGCGTGATTGGGTGTTAGAATGGAGGCGACGAGGCAAGGTTTCATTAGGTAAAACCTCTATCCCTTGAAGGATCTCAACGAGAGCTTGTCGATGAGATTGAAAATCGAATGAGATCATACGGTGTCATTTTACGGGCGATTGGTGAAGGCTGTTTAATCATATTTCGGTGGGCGATGCCATTAGAGGCGGGATAGGCGGGTCATGCGAATGACCACTTTAGGTGGTGGTGCAATCGGGATGTTTGACGGAGAAAGAGATGCCGCGAGTGTGTTTTCTTTTGCTTTCCCATTGTTTTTACGCCTCGAGTAGCGACACTAATCATATTAATCTCGTAGACTGAGATGAGGAAGATGGTTAGGATAACTCATGGTCTTGAAGGTGGGGTTGTAATAATGATAGATCTTGGTGAGGCGGGGACGGATGGTATAGGAGAGGGAATGGAAACTAAAGGTCTCTCCCTTCGTAAGTTGTCTTTCTTAATCTTTCTATCAGGGAGAGGTGGTATTTGGCGAAGGATGGTTTTAGAGCTTTGCATCCCTCCACATCATGTCTGGTGTGCGGTGATAAGCGCAGATTTTAGACTCATCGTAACCCATAGGTCGGGGCTTAGACGGGTCATAAGGTCTAAGTGGAGGTAGGAAATGGTCGCATTCTCCACCAACATAGCAAGATTTTGGCGTAAGATCCTTTGAGTGGGTCAAAATCGGAAGAGGATGAGGGTATTGATTGTGCGGGTTTTGGTAATGTTTGGGCATGATTGGTTCGTATGGGTGGTGGTTTAGCGAGGGTGTTGATACATGGTTTTACTAAACGTGATTTCTTTGGCGCGAAGCTATGTTGGATGATGAGGCGCGAGATGATGTGGTATCGAGAAAACAACCACGGGAAATAGGAGTATGCTGAAAACAAATCTTTTGATGATGGAATTTGTTTAGGGTTGATAGGTGGACGGGATACGCGGAGTGAGCGGTGTTCTTATACCACAGGAATTTACGTATAGGTGCGGAAGGCGTAGGTTGTTACGAAGAAAATGCGGGAGGTATGATATATTGATGTAAGGTAGAGGATGGGGTCCCATATGGAAGGTAGGTATGGCGATGATGGTTTTGATTGTGATAGGGGCACGGATTGAGTTTGTCTCTAGGTGGCGGAGCGGATTTATTTTGGATAGATCGAGTCGCTTAGGCGGGTGCGTTAGGCCCAGGGCATTGGTGAGGTCCCAAGCGTAGGGAAGATCTGGTTAAGTTGATAGAAGTGGGCGGGGCATTTGGTAGAGGTGAGGGGGTGAAGGTGAGAACGGGGGCATTTTAAGCACGTAAGCACTTGGGTATATGGTGGAGACATCGGGATCGAGTCATTTGCATTTGAGTAGAAAAGGGGTACTCAAGCGTTCCCATAGGGCTGTCATCTTACGTGGAATGACAGGTCTCAGTGTGATTTGTAATTTTTGTACGGAAGAAAGGTGGGTTGTAATTCCAGTCCCTTGCGGGTGTGACACGGGGAGGTAGATGAGGCCTTTGTATCAATAGATGTTAAGAGGTCAACCGGTCGTTGAAAAGATTTAGGCGATGAGGACTAATAGGTAGGAGGCGTGTTCGAGGGGATCTGTCACGTTTAAAGAATGTGGTGATGTTAGTGTAAGAGATTTCTCGTCTAAGGATGTCAAAAGGAGTGGCGAGCCTTCCTCTTGTGTAGCGAAGTGGTAGAAGGGACGTTTGGGAAATAGATAAATTAGATAGCATCCGCTCACGGTCTTGTAGGGATGTGGTGTAAGAAGACTTCGTCGATGAGAAGAGAAGTCAGGCGATTAACTCTTACATGGGTAAAGGAATGATTTCACTTTGGCTTGATGGTGGTGAAGGAGGTTCAAACTCTGTGTTGGTGGAGAGGCTTGATTTAAAAAAATTTTCAATAGAGGCTTTTGGTGAGAATCGAAAGCTGCATGGATCTCATGAACACTCTCCTCGGCTAAGATATCTTGGTTCACGTTCTTGTTGGACGAGTGATTCGGGAATGGCTTGTTGAAAATTTTCAGATTTCGGTTAGCGGGCGTTAGGATTATCGAGGTTATATCCCTGCGTCGACCATTTCTGTACTATGTTTTTCAACATCTTGCGATTTTCATGACTATGTCCTTTTACGCGGTGAAAGTTACAAAAGTCATTTTCTTTGTACCGGGGAAGGTATTGCGCGGGTGGAGTCAAACCAGTGAGGTTTAACGAGGGGCAAGTGATAGCCCGGCTTTGAGCAATTTCTCGGGATGACGCCATAAGTTTCTCCCGAGGAGTGTAATTGGTGGGCTCGGCTTTGTACTTATAAGTGGTTTTCGGCGGAGTATTGGACGGTGTTTGAGATTTGACCATTACCGCGTGGACAGCTCCTTTTGATTTAGAAGAAGTGGACGCGTGAGGAGTGGTGGTGTTTGGCTTGTTGGTAGAATCGGGAGTTCGGAAATTGGGGTTTTGTTCTGTGACCGCAATTTCTCTTCTTAAGGCTCGAATTTCAAGTTTAGAGCCATGGTAAAGGCCTCGTCGAATGTGCGGAAAGTTTGAATTTGGAGGGTAGGGGAGATGTGCTTAGCGCAGGCCCGCGTAAATAGTTGATGAGTTCGGTTTGAGGCGAGGCATCGTAAGTTGGTTGATAAGGCCCGCCATCGTCAGCGAAATCTGCGATAGATTCGTCTTCAAATTGTCGGATGGCATAGAGTCGATGATAGATACTTTCTTGCAATGTTAATGGAGAAATGATCCAAGAAAGATTGGGCTAGTTGGTTAAAGAGAAGATCGAGTCTTTGGGTTAAAAGCAACCTTTGTACCACTCAGCGGGTCTGATAAGGACATGGGAAGGTGCGGAATGTATGAGCGTCATCATGGGCGAATCAAATAACAAGCATGTCTAAATGATCGCAAGTGTTGTTGAGGATCCTCTTTCTTGTTAAAGCGAGTAAACTTTGGCAACTCCCATTGAGGAGGATATGAATGAAGAGAGACGAGAAGGGTGAATGGGCTCCCAGACAAACTTGCTCGTATGTCAGGCGCTACGACTTCTGAAGCGGAAGCCTCCGGGTTTTGCATTTTGTCCATCATTTGTTTGATGAAATCACGTGGTTGGATGAGATGATGGTGCCACGAGAATAGGGATGTCCCATATAAGGTGTTGAGGTTCTTTGGATACGTGTATGGGAATGAAAAGGTAGGCGGAGCTTGAGAAGGAAAGCTCGTGTGAATAGGTGGCGAGAGTAAGTCATGAATGGAGTGGTGCGAAGAGAGATGAGATAGGGCGGTTGGTGGTAGCGATCGTGGGGTCGAGGTTAACGAAAGGAAAGCTAATCGGGGTCGTATGAACCTCGAAGGCTGTCGGATTGGGAGGCAGGGCTAGAGATGCGAGGAAGTAAGGCATTGTTATCGGGAGGAGTGGGAGCTAAATGAGCAGCTATACTAATAGGCATGCCAATAAGGAGGCTGACCATCGGGCGTACGGTCGGGGCATGAGACAAATAGTATTGTATGCAGTGGCCAGGATTAGCATCCAGAAATTTGGCAAAGTCCTTGTCTCCTACGAGAATTTGGGGATCTCACTTTGGTGTCCAGTAGGGTTCCACTATAGAATGTGAAGGGGTGATTCGAGGCAAAGACACGGGCGAGGCATGTGAAACCATGGCGGCGGCTTGCTTCAGTGATGACAACCATAGACAAACACACGGAAAAGTTTTAATCTATCAAGAACAAAAACAACCTCGAAATGATGAATTTGGCAAGTTCTTTGGTTTGTCGAGGGGATGAAGGCGATGGCGACGATATCGGTTTAATAACGGTCGGTCCGCGAAAAAAGCGCGTCGGTCCCTTAACCGATGCGGTGTCAAAAGTCTAGGATAAGAAGATATAAAGGTTGCTAATTTGATTTTTAGCAGCGTTGAGTATATTTATCAACTTATTGATCACGAGAAGACAAAGTATGACGAGAGAAAATAGAATTTGAAAACAAGCGAGAGCACACGCAAATCTAGAGATTAATCCTAGGGTTAATTTTAGTTATCGTGGGCTTATGCCTTTAGACGTAAGATGATGTCAGAATCCTAAACAACAAGACCTAGGGGAAATGTCAAGTTTGTTTTGGCTTATAAGGTTACCTCAATCGGGCGGAGGAATACCGCGGAAAAGGGGGGATGTTTGAGTTGTTGTGTTAATTGTGAAGTGATTCGGTATGTGTTGTGCAGTGAAACTAAGGTTAATTTCCTGTCAATACCGTGGATATCACCCCCACGTGTACGACCTGTTACTTAATCTATGTTCACTAGAATTGAAGAACAACAAGCAGGAATGCAATGCACGTGTTTTAAACCCAAATCGAAAATTATATTCGATGAAGCAAGAGAGATGACTTTCACTAATGTGAAACTAGGAAAGCAAGACAAATTCTTTACGAAATATATAACAAAAGCAGCAACAACAAATATGCTTCCTAAAATGAAAATAAGCAAGAGAAAGAAACCCAAAATGGGTCCCACCAATGTACGTGCCAAAATGTTTCGCTCGGAATGTTTGAACTCACGGGAATAGAGTTGCTTATCCTTTCATTCCTTTTAGAAGCAGATGAGGTTAGGGTTAGGAGGAATACATTGAATGTCGAGATGGTGTGCGCGTACCGTAGAGAAAGATCGGTGTGCGGAGAACTCCTTTTTGTCTTGGAAGGACTACTGCGAAATAAGAACACAAGACCACAAGATTTTGATTAAACAATAAATGAGAAGCGCCTTGGGCCCGGGAAATATAAAACTTCCTTTGAAGGTGGTGAGTTCCCTATTAATATGAATTAACACAAAAGACTTGCAAAATATCAATTAAATTATTTTGTTAAAGCTGGTAGGGGAAAGGCTGGTTTTGGTTTTGATCGAGAGGAACGATGCGATTCTTGATATGCGATGCGATGCGATTCTCGATAACCCGATCTGGTGGGTTCTACGATCTTCTTGGTATTTATGGTGTTTGTAATGGCTGGTTTTGGATGGTATTAGGAAATGGGATGATTAGAAGCAAAAGAATGGCAGTTAGATCTGATGGCACGTTGGGTAGTGGATTGAAAGCGGATTTAGGAGCACCTTGAGATTCAAGAAGCATAAGAAATGTTATAACAAAGGACATGCAGATGTGACTTCTTGGTTTTGACCAAGATGCAAGTTGATCTCCTTGGTTGTAAACACTTAGTTTCTTTACTCTCTGCTCTTCAGTGAAGATCTGGACTCTGTTCCTCGCTCATGATACTCTCTGTTGATCCAGAAATCCTTTGGTGATCTCCAAAATGAAATTCCGATCCGTTGTTTTGGTTTGGGAGCCCATTTACGAGGCAGATGGCGGTTGCGTAGCAAGCGGCGGTCGAGTAGGAACCGGCATCGGTAAGGAAAAAGTAGGCTATTTTTAGTAAAATAGCCCACCTTCCCTAACTTTTCTCCCAGAGATCGATTGCGGGCTTGGTCAAGTGGCTAGAAGGTCGGCTTTGGAGTGCGAGTAAGGAGGCATTAGTTATGGATGTGAGTCTAGACCAAGCCATAAGTCTTAATTGATGTGGATTTATCAATTACTGAGGTAATTAATAAATAATTGTGTAAATTTTAGGTAATGAGGTTAGGTTGCGAAATGGGATGCGGGTCACGAGGGTCGTATTATCATAAAAACCATCTTTTACCACCTCATTAAGTATTGCATTCACCTCCCGAAGCCCAAGAAGTGTGCCTTTGCGGTTCTCTCGGAAAGCTCCTAGGATTTATCATTTCCTTACGTGGTATTGAGGTTGACCCTACCAAACTCAAGGCCATTCTTGAGTTCCTCCACCCACTAACCTTAGGCAACTCAGTAGCTTGAGAGTAACTTGCGATCTATTCACCATTTCATTTCGTAATTATACGATCGATGTTAACCATTTCATCACCTCCTCAAGAAGGATGTCTTCTTTAAATGGGATGATGACTACCATAAAGCTTTGAGGCCTTAAAGACAATACCTTCTCCAACCACCCATACTCATTTCACTAAAGACGATCGGCCCTTCTACCTATACATCTCATGTACCGATCACTCCTTAGGGGCCATGCTACAAGCTCATCGCGATGAACAAAATAGGGAGTAGGAGGTTTATTACATAATTTTTACTCTTTTGGAATACAAAACCCACTATACCCATGCCAAAAAACTTTCTTAGCCTTAGTTTTTGTTTCCATAAAAATTTTCCATTACTGCTCAACCCGCAAAACCTACCAAAATCAATGTACCTTATTTGGTTGATGCTTAGCCACGGCCCGACCTCGACCTTGAATTCATCCATCAAAAGTCCATCAAGGGCCAAGAATATTGCTAACCAATTGGACAATGCACCTATTTTTGGGAATCAATCCTCTAACTTTGAATTTCCGGATGATTCGATTCTTTACCCTTTCCCTAGATAAACACAACACCAAATGGCACTCTTCTTCGATGGTTCCAAGTGTCGAGTGTGGGGGTGGGGGTGTGGGTGGTGTTATCCTCATTCCACTTGATGGTGAACCTATGCCTTTGTATTTCAAACTCGATTTTCATTGTACAAACAACATTGCTAAATCAAAGCACTCATATTAGGTCTCCCAGAGTTGCACATGGCTTAGATGTTAAGTCAATCCACATCTTTGGTGATTCTCAATTGGTCGTAAACCAAATTAATGGTATATACCAATGTCATAATGAGACACTTCAAAAGTATAAACATCATGTGGACATACTTATGACCACTTTTGACCATTATGACCTTCAAACCGTCCCCCGCTTTACTAACAAATTTATAAATACCATGGCACGCTTGGCCTCTCAAATACCCACTTCACCCGTTGATTCTAAAATATTTTCACCATAAAAACTCAATCACCCTCTTATTTACCTCGTGAATTTTACTCTCTCGAACAGCCTTACTCCAGGACCTAAGTAACCTTTAGTATAAACAAT
Organism: Taxus wallichiana var. yunnanensis; assembly: GCA_018340775.1. Taxonomy (NCBI): domain Eukaryota; kingdom Viridiplantae; phylum Streptophyta; class Pinopsida; order Cupressales; family Taxaceae; genus Taxus; species Taxus wallichiana. The sequence goes on from CM031239.1 coordinate 821,299,582, forward strand.
CTAAGACTATCTTTCTCTCTCCATCTTGCCTTACTCCCCGACCTCAATAGTGATCGTGCAACACTTTTCTTAAAAGGTATCTCATTACGTCATCATGGTGGCATCCTCTATAAGCGGTTTTCGATGGTATTATCTTATGGTGCCTTACAAGTTTTAAAATTCCTTACACCATTAAGGAAGTTCATGATGGCATATGTGGAGGTCACTTGATGGCCTTCTTTGTTCTTTAAGCACATTCTTCACCTAGGCTATTACTTGTCGAGCCTCAACCATGATTGTTGTGACTACGTTAAGAATTGTGTAAAATGACAACAACATGCCAACCTTCATCGCCTACACCCGATCATGCCTTACGGTCACCCCGACCTTTATCCCTTCTCTCGATGGGGTTTGGATCTTGTCGAGGAGATCAATCCCCATTCTTCCCAACGACATTAATGGATCATCACCATTACCAAATACTACACAAAATGTGTTGATGTCATACCTCTCTTCTCTAAAAAAGTTGAGAAAATGTGTGATTTCATCAATCATCACATCATCTATCGCTTTGGTGTCCCACATCGCCTCATCACGATAACAGAAAATAATTCAAAAATAAAACCTTGTGAAAACTTTACGACGCCTTCGGCATTCGGCTAAGTTTCTCATCACTGTATTACCTGAACCAATAGCCAAGCCAAATCCACTAATAAAACCTTAAACAAAATTCTTATGAAATTGCTTAACGATCTTTGGGAAGGGGCATGTACACACATTACTTTCACCTATGGGCGTACTTGCACTAGTATTCACACTTCCACCGCTGCCACACATTTTCTCTAGTCATGAGTACGGAGGTTTTCTACCTCTCGAAGTCTAAATTCCCTCATTAGCATTTCTCTCATGACTTGCTCCATGATGAAGACTTTTGTAGGGACCATTTAACACAACTTGATTTATTAGGCGAATGACATCTTAATGCTCTTGACTATCTTCAAGTTTACTAAAAATGTATCAAACATGCCTATGACAAACGTGTCGATGAACAAACCTTCCAAGTAAGTGACCTTTTCCTGAAATAAAATAAACATGTAACCAAAGTAGAGAAAAGTAAATGGGGAAAATTTTATCCTAATTGGCTTGGACCATACATCTTGACTCATACTTATGGATCAAGTGCTTATCGTTTATCTTGATCGATGGTAAGCCCGAACTTGAGCCCCAATGCCTTGCATCTTGACCATTCTACTATTGACTTCTAGTCCTACCTCACCATCTTCCTCTTTCCATGTACTTGTCCCTTGAGTGTTATACATTTCCTATGCCATCCTCAATGATTAAACAAGAATCATGTGTGTACCCATCACTCTTTTATCTTATCTTAAATATGTGTACCATGGTGCTGCGAGATGACATGATTCTCATGGATACTTTTTGTCTACTTGTAGATGAGATCCCATGGTCATTTCACCTTGCTTTACGAAAAAGAATCGATTCTTCACCTTAGTCTTGTCCATGACTTAAAAATCCCTCACATGGGATTCAAATCCTTAAGTAAAACTTCCAATACAAAGATGACTCCCTCAATAGGACATCTTTCTCTCTACATCACTACTATAAATAGACCACTCACTTGAAGGACAGCTATGTAAAGATATTTCAAAAGAGAGAGAGAGAGAGGAAAGAATCTGGAAACTTCGCATCGATCAACTTTGCGAAGACCTTAAGGAGTTAATTTCTTCATCCCATATAGACTTCCCACATCGATCATTCTATCTCAAATATAAGTCAAACAGAAAACCTTTTCATCATGGACTTTCCCATTGTGATCTTGGATCTCTTGCCCAAATGCATGCTACCAAATACCATATAAACTAACCACTTTTCACCCTCTCACCATTCACACTTTCATTTCCTACTGCCTCAAGGGACCTACTAGAACCATGACATTTGGTGATCATGGGACTACTCTTCACCCTTAGAATAATCCCTCATGCAATGTCTTTAGGGTCTTACATTCATCTGCCTATTTAGGGTATGATCCACCTATTGTGATCCTTACCAATCAGGTGGTTTTCTTGCCTACTCTTATCTTTTTAACCTTCTTCATTACGTATTGATTACCTTATACAGGACTCAATCCTCGACGCTTATCTTTGGGTAATTTTTCCTCTTTCGCCACAATCAAATCACAATCACCCATACCCTCTGAGGCCTAGACTCATCATGCCTATCACCTACCAACCCATACTACTGCCTCCTCGTATACTTCCACAAACATGGGAGAACTACATCGTCACGAGGTCCCTTTTCATTAGGACTATGTAGGTAGCACTCCGAGGGCATGGGGCCCTTGGAGGTTAGCTCAACCACTATCTACCCTAACCAATTCACCTTTTATTTTCCTAAATCACAATCTACCCTAGTTAGATTTCTTTTTATATCCATAATTGGGAATTAAACCAAACAAACAATGAATTTCTTTCCACCTTTATCATCATCAAACATACATTCATTATGTCTACCATTTTGCTTTACTATTATTAGGCGTATTCTTTATAAAACATCTCAAATATGACCCATATCATCATTAATTGCACAAATTAATGAATTTTAAAGCTGAAAAATTTTGACTCAATCCATACCTAGACCACAACCTACCTCCATCCATGCCTTTGACCTAACTCCACCATACCTACAACTTTGACTCAATCCATACTGTGACTGGAGCTGATCCATGCCTAAACCACCGACCCTAACTCCACCATACATGTGACACTGACTCTACATCCATGCCTAGACCACAACCTACCTCCACCCATAACTATGACCTAAATCCACCATATCTATAAGCATTTCAATCCATGCCTATGACCTAACTCGATCCATGCCTAAACCACAACCTAACTCTACCTTGCCTGTAGACTAACTCTATCCATGCTATGACCTAACTCCATCATGCCTAACACACCTATCATGAATCCACCTATGCATAATAATAAAATTCTATCAACACAAATGCATCATGCCAAAATCACCATCATCTCTATAAATAAAAACATCCAACATGTGTCTCCATATACATAACTCTCAAATATCTTGACACACATAGGCCGGTATATGATAAAAAATATACAAAACTCTCATACATCCTCACTCTCTTTGGCACGCAGGCCGGCATATATCAAAAATGACTAAAATACATCAAAATGAAGGGATGTGCATCAGGCATCATCCTCTGGGAATATCCTCCATATCTATCTCTCATGTCTCCTCCTCGGCTCCTGTCTGGCGGCCTAATAACATCTCCCCCTTTAGCCCATAGGTCATGGCTAGATCCCTCTTTTAGTACATCACTTGGAGCTGGCCTTCATGAACTGGTCCTCTCCTCAAAGGCTTGTTGTGTCATGTACTCTCCATAGGATAGAAAATCTATCCCCACTACCATCAGCTGATCCTGGTAATATCTGGCCTCACCTAGGGCATCCCGTAATGCATGGATATGGAGTCTTTGTCTTTGGTGGCCCCATCGACCTCGGCCCCTGTACCTATCTTTTTGGGACCTGTCTCACCTCTATCTATGAATTAGGACCACATCACAGTGTCAATGGTCACCCCATGACCTGCGACCCTATGCTTGGGCTGTAGTGCCTCAATATGCACCTTTGTAGTGGCCAACGTGGCCCTACTGGGCTTGTAACCTACTCCTGTAGGGTGCCCACCTGCTCATCATCACCATCTCCATCTCCTATTTTCCCAGGGCCATTTTGGAGGTCTATAGAATGGCCACCTACGTATATAATGTGGCCACCTCCACCTCTAAAGCTACTAATTATCCACTGTAACATCCCACTAGGTAATCGGGTCACCACATGCCCCTATAGGGTGTCTCTCTGCCACGGTGATTGTGGCTAAATCTAACTACCATCTGTCTGAGTGGTACTACTTGTAAATGAGCTACCCCACCACTGTCTATATCTATCTGTCACTCTGACATCATCAATCCGGCCCAGATTCTGCTCACTTCTCTCACCTGCAGCCGACCTTGTCGGCTATGGTAGGGGTAACGACCTCTCCATGTCATCCCTCCTATACTGTGGGAAGGGTGGTGGTATATCATGTGGTAGCCCAAACTACTATTGTTAACTTCTCATCTACTATAGGATCATCTTGTGCTTGCCTACAGTGCCCCTCGATCCACAGTATATCTGCATGACCATCTCACTCCATCGGCTATCTCTGTCTATATGGGGATATCCGACATAAAGTCTCAGAATGATATCCACGCGTATAATCCCTCCGAGTGGCCTCCTGTAATAGGCTACATAATGTATTAATAACCTTGCCTCCTTAATGCTCTCCTATTACAGACACCCATTGCCTATACCCCATCCAAACAAAACTAGGCTTAAATGCATCTTCTCGAGGCATACCAATCAGATGAACATAAATAATGTGCTCATAAGCTAAGCAATGAAGAATAAATGTATAGCATGGAAGCTAGAATCTTACAGGCTGAGCCACCCATATGCCCATAGCTCTCTATATAGATGCACTATGCAGATGTTGGCACTTCCCTCGTGAAGTAGGTCCTATCCATAATCATCTCATGTAATACACCCATCGGTGGTGTGGAGTCTCGCACCCTCTGCATCCAAGTGAGTGTGCGAAATAATAGACTACCTCCACTGATATACTACTATCCTTTGTCTCTCTGGGCCAAGTAGGTACATCTCTCCATATCTTAGGTTTGTGCTTTATGGAATGTCAGCTCTGCCATCCCCTCACCAAATACCATCAACATCAACTCCTTATATGCCTCTGAGGAGATTGAATATACTTGCATCCCTAATATAGGTAGCTACGGGATTATGTACACATCCTCAGGGGTGTTATCATCTCCAGTCGGTGGAATGTGTTGGTTTTTAATCCCATCTATCGATGATAGCGACCATCAGCTTGGCTTATATCGGACTACATGTCAATAGCGTCGGACCCCAATCAGGCCCACATCTGTGACATGCCTCCACTCCTTGATGTGTCTTCGTGCCTCCAGGAACTCATAATAGCGGGGGTGGCGCCACTGTCTCATATCCTCGAGTTGATCTCTCACCTACATCTAACAAACCAATCACATTATTAAAACATGACCATATCTACATTTACATGTAGCCATACCCATTACCCTACCTATTTTACTTCGTGACTTACCCATTTATCCCATGACCTACCCTCCTTTGACCCCAACCCTAACCTACCTGTACCTACCCATCCCAGTGACCATAACCTACCTGCCCATCTGACCCCTAACCAATTGACCTACCCACCTAACCAACCTACTGTCATCCGAACCCAATATCACCTTACCTATTTTTACATAGCCCACTCCCTCACTTCTATTTTGACCCACTCCCCAACCTTACCTATTTTCCCACACATCTATACATTTTTCCCTAATAAGCTCAACCCTTGCCTATTTCCCTTTTTAGGGAAGTGTTTTTCTACCTTTTAGCGGCACCAGGTCCTCAGCCGATCCCGACCACGGTTTACCTATAACCAACATCAGTCACCTCATACGTGAGCGATACCGATGTCACGTCTCCCCATTGACATTGGCCAACCTTGGTCGGCGTCGGTCACTATCTTAATAACCATGACACCATGCCCTATTTCTACCCAAATTTCACATTTCTCCTAGTCCCACCCCTCATTTAACTAATTCTACCCTCCCCCATTCCTCTTTTACCCACTATCTTCCCCAAATTCAAATTTCATTCCCCCAAAACCCATCTCCCTCCTACCTGAATTCTATCAATCTACTTAACAAACAAGGAGGGACATTGAATCTTACCTCCGTTCGTATTTCCTTCACATGGTGGCACCTCAGACGCTACACTACAGTGGTCCCCCCCAGATTCCTCTCTTACCTCTGCCATCACCAAGAATGACCTCTCACTCTCCAACCAATCAAATCGATCCAACACAGCTCGTAGATCCACCTATCGACCAACTATCACCAACCATGTGGCTCGCTAACTCAGTCCTCCATCTCACTTTGTCACTTTCCACCTTTTCCTCTCTCTCCACTGTCATTTTTTTCCAATTTGAGTACGTAATGAATGATTTGAAAAACTAGAATTTTTTCTTTTTATAACCTACCCGGCTCGACCCGGCATTGGTTTTATCTTGGCCAAACATTGGTCCTATGTGTTGCTCTAGCCGTAAAATGAAGGTACATTATAGTAGCATGGTTCCTTGGTATCATCAGTTTACCTACCCAATATTTTACCTACCCCACTACCCCCAATTTTTGACCTGAATCCTATTTACCTCACCCATACCTCACTTGGACACTTGACTTTTACCCTCTTGACCTCATCATTTACTACCTAACCTGTCCTCATTTGGAGGGCTCGTTATTTTACCCATACCTCGGCCTCATACTACCCACTCCATGGCCTGAATCTTGGAGCACAGAACATTCTTTAGTGACCTATGACCTTATGTGCTCACTTATACCTTCACGGCATTATTACCCATGTTGATGGACATCACTACCCCTTACCTTACCTTTTATGACCATTTTATCTTAAACCAACCTTTGGTATGCGAAGAACATACCTAAATGTTCTGCGCCTAGAATTATGTCGTGTTCCCAACCATATCCTATACCTTGCGAATCTGGGAATCACCTCGACCTTTTTTGGATAAACCTAATGACCTTAAGGCAGTCTGGAGTTTTCTACTCTTGACCAGGCTGATACTGCAGTCTCACGTAGTTTATACTTGTAAATCACGTTTGTTATTACTACCTTTGGCCACGACCCATTACATGGATTACTAGTGAAGTAGACCTTTTTCCCATTTAAACCCCCATTTCCCACCTTCTTCTTCATCATATTCACCTTTTATCAAACTAGTCACCACTTTTTAACTTCCGCCCTCATCGATTCTTGTTTTGAGGGATCACACTTCACCCACACATGGGGCACCCACATCTTATTTTTGTTAGTGTCACTTACCAATACAAACTATCACGTACAAAAGGCCAAAATATGTAGAGCACACAAAATTGGTTCCTTGTTACTCTCCTTGGTCCCTCGAAAAATAGCAAATCAAACACACTCACCCTACTGTAGTGGCCCCTTTAACCCCATCTACTGTGAATTTAATTAATTAAACTAGAAATTAATCTATGATCTCATAATACCTATTATTTCAAATATCCTAAATTGGATATGAATTCCCACCTATCTTTCTGCTTTAATACACTATTCTTAGTATGTTTCATGACTAACTCAGGACCTACCCAAAACCCTAAAAATCAAAGCCTATATTCCCTTTAGCCAAATTCCACCAATTAGAAGAAGATTCCTCTAATCCACACAGAGGAGAAACACTTGAATGATATCATGAAATCAAGAGGATCTACCGATTTAGTAAACCTAGGAAATCCCACCTTTGTTTGATGAGTTCACCTAAACCATCAGCAGTCGACCTAGAACCACCATTGATTACCATTTAATCCCCAAAAACAGACCTTATTTGAGGAGTTGGAACATTTTCTGGAAAGCGAGAGACAAAAACTAGATTGCAAGTGCAACTAGAACGTGGCATTACGTACCATGACATTAAAGCATCCATCAACCGCCCGAAGCGATCACGCAGAGCCATTTACCTTCACGAGAGGAATCCGAGGAAGCACTAGTACCACCACTGTGTTTTCATTCCATTTGATCACTGTCATTGCCCGACTAGACATCATACTTTCAAATCCCTGACATTGAATGTTTTTTACAACACTTGTCATGTATGATTTTATTGGATTATTTTACTTTTTTATTATTAACGTTTAGCCTTACCATTCCTATTCCCCCACCATTACCTCCATCTGCAACTTGACAATTCTTTCACCCACTCCTTGAACTTCTCATACTGGTTGCTGTAATTATATTTGAGTATACACTAAGACCCACACAGATCTTTTGCACCATGGCCCTTTCCATTTCCAGTTAACCTTAGATCTACTCTCACCTCACGAGTTCTTGTTGAGTTTATTGTACCTACCATATTGACACGGTTACCCAGGAAAGGCCATCGTCGATTAACCTAAACCAACACCGGTCATACCATACCAATTTTGGTCTCTATGTTTTTACCCTCAGACGAAAGCGAGGCTTAAAAATTCCACCCAATCACCCACATTATCGGAACCTAACCACTGGCCAGGTGCAGTACCTTTGTGAAGATCTTGACCTTGAGTTGATCATAAACAGCTTGTTGTAGACAAATTTTTCTTATTGTAGTCGAATGAGATACCTAATCACTTTAACTACGGTAGGATTTCCTTTACTATTAACATTAAGTTGTTTTAAATAGTGGATTGACATTTATGTCTAAGAAGTATCACACTTCCCGGATCTAGCATATGTTAGGAAATCCACTTTGCGTATATTGTTTACTTTTATTCGGGTGGTATTTTTGTTACTATTTTGGGTAGTTCCTCCAGAAAAGGAAGCTCTCATGATCGTAATTGTGGATTAAGAAGTCATATTCATGCAACAATGACCTCTGACCAACATCTTAACTTGGTATTCCTCCTAACCCTTTACCACCTTTATCTATTTCTTGAGGAATTCGAAAGAAAGCTTTCTAGAATCGGTGAAACAGAAAATACTCATTTTAACATATTTTATCATTTTGTGGTGAGAGGCCATATAGTTTAGTGAGGATTTATATACGAAGTCTTGACCCTATTTTTTCATTTTTAGACCAGCATTATCCTCCATCTTTTATTTCATCTCCACATTCCTCGATGGGTCCTTTATTACATATGGATCATTATTTTTATATGATAAATCCACCATGAAAGACCCTATAAGCAAGTAAAACTACCTCATTTTCGAATCTAGAAATACTTGTGGTGCTACATTGATTCTTTGAATGCCAGACACTTCATAAAAGACACCATGGATCCCTAAATATTACTGCAAACACTCATTTAAAATCTTATAGGTATGAATCTTCTAACCCATGTTAAGGAATCAATATCTCTAATATCTGAAAGAACTCAAACATCCCTTCTCAATTATTCTAGCAGATCAATTCAACTCAAACATTATTCAAAGAGATTCTTTATATCTAGTTTCATTCATTTAGATATCACATGATGGTGGATAATGACATGTGGTTTGATTCCTTTTGAATTAGTTCAAGATTTTGTACATTACCACGAGGTTTTAGCTTATAAAAAAATTTAAATTTTTGTTATAGGGTTTTCCATTCATGATTAAGGTTTGAGATCTTGTTCATAATGTCCATAGGGTTTCACAACATGACTAAAAATAGGGTTTGTGATTTACAAACATTTTTATCTAGGAATCCGATTCTATTAATTTGTAAAGTTCTATAATTGAAGAAGGTCCGAGGAGTTTAATACGGTGCGGGATTCGATACCATGTCTGAAATAGTCTTGAAAATTTGTATAGATCTCATACTAGGTTATCTTCTAGTCATAGTTCTAGAATGAAGCACCATTAATATTATATCTCCCCATTCCAAGTAGTTTCCACCTCAAAAATTCTCGGATCCATATGTAAAAAACTAAGTCTGATCACCCTCTTGTCATTTTTACAGAGTTTCTGCTCTAATTTCCGTAAGACCATTGATTAAGCTTGTATTAATACATTTTTATGATATTGGATAATTAATGTTAGAATTAAATTAATAAAAATAACATCCATATACTCTACCCCCTTACATCCATTAGTGTAATTAATTCCCACTAATATTATATTTCACACATAATATAATAAGATTGGAAACACAAGGAAGGGTAAGATGAATTCCATGAATAAACCTACTCTAAACAATATTTTTTTAAAACTTCACTTTGATTAGAAAGCTTCCAAAAGTGAAACCATCTTGCTAAATATGTATGCTTGCACATAGAATTGAATAATTAAAAACAAAAATGGATAAAATTATTTTTGTAGGTGATCACTAGTGAAGTCTTGAGTGTATGAATTTGGAAATTAGGTTGGCTTAGTGAACATGGGATTGATAAAAAAGGTGAAATGTGTGTATAAAGGAGACAAAAATATTACACTTTTAAAATTATAAAAGAGATGCTTTGCTGGTGTTATATTTACCCAGTGTCTTGGGATACAAAATTTAAATTTACCTTAATTCATCCCCCTCTTTACAATGGTTACTTATACATTACATTTAAGCTACAGGTGTTGTGTTCCGAGGAATCGATTCGATGGTGATAGAAGCAGAATTTTGCATTAAATGTTGGATATTTTGATAGAGATTGAGGAGGAGGTTGTCATTGAGACATTGGTAAGTTCCGTTGGATTTTTGACAAACAAGTTAGGAGTCACCCATGACATGGATATATGTAATATTAGAGGTGAGGTAGTGGATTGAGATCTTGTATTCAGCTATATTGACAGTGACGTAAATTCCAAATCATAAAGAGAAAGGAAGTTATCTTTCCTAAAGGGATCAATAAGAACATTGTAACTTTCCCCAAGCTCCGCATAGGTATTTGGATCCATGCCAAAATGAAGAGTCTAAGAGTTATTTTCGTGAAGGTATACCATGCTTTTTTCATCTTGAGTTATACGTTTTCTGGGTTTCTTATTAAGTTTTCATCGCTAACTATAAGGCACTACACCTTGAGATCAATAGTGATGTTGTAGTAATAGTCTTTGATATGAATTTAGAGGCGCTTGATATATTCCTTGATAGAGTAGTATGCTTACTCATCACTAAAGGGAATTAGGAATGGGATTGGAGTTGTAGGTATTGGAGCGGTAGTGAGTTGATCAATGATGAGCTTGAGACCTTTCTTCGGCCTACGTAAGTCGTTAAATTTTGAGTACATTGGTATGATAAAACATGCAGGAAGTGGTGGATTGGGTTAGTGTGCACTGCTATTAGTTAGTTGCGTAGATCATGAAAGCTTGAAATCATGAAAGCTTGGTGGTGGAGAAGTAAGTAATTGAACAAGTTTTTAAATAGAGATATAGTGAGTATAAATGAGAAGTGAGAGTATGACTAATAGTATTCAAGTGTAATAATATATTTATATTTCATTTCTTTAGATAACATTTATCCAATAGAGATGGGGTGGTAGAGGTGTAGATGATGTGCTTGGTTTGGTAAAGGGGATGAAAGTTGGAAATGTGAGGCGTAGTGAGGAAGAGATGGTTTTACTCTTTTTAAAGGAAACTTGTTGAAGTATTTTTTTCCATTACGATTACAATATCATTTTTAAGAAGAGGTTATTATTGGCATGAGTATGATTTAACAATTTAGAGGAAAATCATTAGAATTATCTGAAAATATTTCAGGAAGATTCTGAATGTTGGAGTGTAGACCTGAGGGTGAGGTATGTGGGGGATGGCAGCCTTGCTAATCTTTGTAGGGTGACCAGCGTATATGCAGCCACTTGGAGATTAGGAAAATGAATGGCATTTTTCCTTGTGCTCAATTATTATGCTGGAAAAAGCAACCACAAAAAATTCCACATTGTTACTTGAGTTCTACGAGATTCTTTATAGAGGCAACTGACGAAACATGAGAAATGATATGGCGATGAGATATGTATATGCGGTAAAATGTGAAATAGATGGGGATGGAAATGTGTGTTGAGGATCTAGGAGTCGATTCAAATGTAAGTCGATCTGACTTCTGATGCAGCCGAACATTCTTGTGAGGGTAAGTGCAGAGTCTCGTCTAGCATACATAGGGTAAATACCACAGGTCAAGATATAGTAAATCGTCATGTGTATTTCTTGGTCTATCTCAAGTGAGACCACAATCTCTGTCCCCGACACAGTTGTTGGAGCCAAAGGGAAATTGTATGTTCATCTCAGATACTCCTGCTTTAGAGAGGATCATTCAAAAATGAGGATGAAGGACATGAGAAATAAAACTAAGGTTTTGAGGTGTACTAACTTTCAGTTTGTGCCGTTAGCCCAAAAATACTTAGCCCTATATGTGAATTATTCTTTGAGGTTTCCTAGCTGACTAATTGTTTGAGGGGGAAAAGGTGTATATCTGAGAGCATGATACTCCACAGACCCAAATCTATATCTCTCCTTGATATCGAGTCTGTATGCACCAGGAATGAATAATCATCTCAAAGATCCTCCCTGTAGGTTAAGGGTGGACTAGGAATGAGTCATGTAGAGACACCCGACCTCCATGAGGTAATGCCTGAAGGACCACTGAAAACTCAGTCGAAGTGTGAAAAGGGCTAAAGGACTATGAATTGGTAGTCTAAGCTACTTTGTAACTAGGTTTGTTAATTTTAAAAATCTACCTGTTCAATTCTTAATTTCCAACTTTAAATAAAAAGTAAAGAGGAGCCTAATTTGGAAATATAAAGAATAATTAAAATTCTCTTTCAATTAATTAAATTACATTAAGCCATTGTTTAAATGTAAAATCTAAAATACATCATATTTCTCTTAACTCTTTTATTGCCATTATTTTTGTAGCTTTTAAAATAAAATAAAACAATTAAAAAACATTCTAAGTTATTCTATTTTTTTGTTTATCGTGGAAAAATTAAAACAAATAAAAAGATTAACTCTCTAAAAACATAGGAAATTAAAAGAAATAAGTTATATTGTTTCTGAATAAAGTGAATCTACTGATTACTTATGACATTAAAATAGAAATCTCAAGCACATGGGTTAAAGCGAGACATGTTTTACTGTATTTTTGATTTCTTTGCATTTCTATTATGACGATGAAGAGAAAATTCAAAATAGAAGATATTATTTATTAAAATAATATTTCTTGTGACCAATTTCTGCACTTAGGCTCCCAAAGAAAGAGAAAATATTCTTTTGAAGACTCAAAATTGTGTTGGTTATCCATTTTGATCTTACAGTGATACTTGCCACTTTAATTTTTCATTTCACTCTCTACGTTTCTGTGAAACATTTTTCTGGAGTTTGAATGGATGGGATGAGAATTGTTTTTTTTTGTTTCCATGCCCTGAGCTGGGCATTTGAAAATCATTTTCCATGCCTCATTTTTGTGAAGAAACACCAAAATTTTGCCATGTTCTATGCCCTAATTTTTCCAAATAAAATCTACTTATTTCTTTACCACTGATTATGAAAAAGGCAAATTGATCAACTCATACTTGTATGCATTGAAAAATCAATCGAGAGTGAAATTCTCAGAATCATGTTTTATCTAGTTACAATTCAAAAAAATGTCCATCCTTGGTGAAAAATTAATATGCAT